>OY757941.1:21988369-22248369 GCA_963585895.1 Sepioteuthis lessoniana
CCAAATTCTTGCTGCATTGCCTGCATTCCCGTGGAGGCCAATGCCTCCACATGAATGCAGACAAAACAGAGTATATGAGTTTTAATCAAGAAAGAACAATCTCCACTCAAAATGGTGGTCCTCTGAAATTTGTAGACAGGTTTGCATACCTCGGTAGCAGTGTCTCATCTACTGAAAGTGATGTCAGTATGCGCCTAGTGGACTGCAATCGATAGACGATTGATCATATGGAAGTCTGATCTACCTGATAAAATAGAACAGGATTTTTTCCAAGCAGCGGTTGTGACAATTCTATTTTATGGATGCACCAAATTGACGCTGACAAAATTCATAGGGAAAAGGCTAGACGGGAACTGCACAAGAATGCTACGAGCTATATTGAACAAATCCTGGAAGCAATACCCAACGAAACAACAGCTGTACGGCCATTTACCTCCCATCTCTAAAACCATCCAAATAAGACGAACAAGACACGCGGGACAGTCCTGTCGAAGCAAACACGAACTCCCACGGACCCCTTCATATGGACGAGTTTGTATTGGTCTACCAGTAAAAACTTACCCACAACAGCCCTGCACAGACATAGGATGTAGTTTGGAAGACCTACCGGGAGCGATGGATGATTAGGACTTATGACGAGAGAGAGAGAGAGAGAGAGAGAGAGAGAGAGAGAGAGAGAAAGAGAGAGAGAGTCTGGGAAATCCGTGCTAGCAGTGCGACTTGATGATGATGTCTATAACTGTCCTCAACAAAGTTATTACTTAGAATATTCGGAGTATTAACGTCATCTTTATTGTTAAACTCACATCGTTTCGGCCGATGTGTGCTTCGACCTTCTTCAGGTGTTTCATATCGAACTTGGGAATCCACACAGAATCCACACAGAACCCTTTATTTAACCCACGTGGGTAGACTGTTCCGTTAAACATGACTGAGTACAAGTGTTGTTATACTAAGGATTCCTTGTTATGAGGGCAATAGTCTGAATATTCTAAGGGATAATAATTATCAAGCTTCATCACAGAAATTTAGACAAGCAAAGAAAAACGTTAACTAGGAGAAGTAGATAAAAATAGCTAATAAATATAGAGTTTTGGCATATCAACCATTGTGGGTTATTTAATGCTAAATCCTGTTTATCCACACACACACACACACACACACACATATATATATATATATGATTTGAAAACGAATAGTTTGTAAGTAACATTTTTAAACGAGCCAGGCTCATTTGTTTACATTCAGTTAATTGGTTTCAAGTATTGCTATTTACGACTAATAGTTTTATTTGCGCACAGTTAAATGTTTTCAAGTATTGCTATTAAATACTAATAATTCTATTCCACATTATTTCTTCTTTCGCACACAGTTAAATGGTTCCAAGCATTGCTATGTAATAAAGATAATTCAATTTAACATCAATCATTTGGTTGCACACAGTCTAATGGTTTCAATTATTGTAAATGATTAAATATCTCTGTTTGAACTTTAAATAGGACCCTAATTAGTACTGGCACTTTGGGTCTGAGCGGACCTGGGAGTAATGGCAATGAAGGAGTACTTCACATTCCTCAAAGCTTCAGGACTGGAGCCTCACTATCAGATGCAGTTCAGTGTCATATCCAGGACACTTGTTGAGTGAGGGGTCTTACCCCTCAGCTGAGATGCAATCGGTGTATTCTACAGCCCGATTCGACTAAACTAATCAATTGACAAAGCTACCAAGAAAATAAAAAAGGTATGTTGAAATATAAACAAAAAACTACAATAAGTTTCTCGACGATATGGCGATCATCAAGCATTCATAAATATTACTATATTTCCATGAAAATTTCAGAAACTATTTGATTGCTTTAATACACCTAATAATCACACACACACACACACACACACACACACACACACACACACACACACACACACACACACACACACACACAAAACAGGAATATTAAAACCCATCTCTCTCTCTCTCTCTCTCTCCCTATATATATATATATATACACACAAACACAAACACATATATATAATTAAAAATGTATAATAAAATAGTTGGAATACGTACACATACAATCACACAAACATACATACTAAAACATATATATAGGCATGCATAAGTGTGTATATACATGTGTGTATGTGTATGTGTATGTATTAATCCTTATATGAGGTATATGTCTAAAATCGCCAAGGCTGAAACTATATTAACATAAATAAGCAATGATTGAAACAATAATTTTCTCCAAAATAGCCTCCTCAGCATTTAATGCACTTACTCCAGTGAGTTTTATATTAATCGAAGCATCTATGCAACAACATTTTTGATAAAGTGTCAAAGTACGCTGATCTATTTAAAAAATCCCTCATAAATCCTCAAATATTATTCTTGGGATGAATTGTAACTCACTAACCATAAATCAATGTGCATTTATTTTTGAGCAGCTACATAATCACAATTTTGGCTTCAGAGTCTAATGTAGTAGAATCTAGTAACAAATATTACCGAATAAATCATTTCTACTAATGATATCAAAGTAATGGTATCTTAGCCAGAGAAAACATTAATTGTACTTTATGTGTGACACTATATATATATATATATATATATATATATATATATTGTGTCGCGCATGAATAAGTACACCTCTACCAACTGATTTATATATATACGAGAATCATTAAATAAGTGTCCACACTTTTTTCGTATGGGCACTTTTTATGATAGTACACACATGAAACTCATCTCCTCAGTTGTCTCAGAACGACAGTCTCTGAGCTTAGGAATAAGCAAAAGTTATAGGGAGCAAGGTCTGGACTATAGGGAGGCTATGGAACTGTCTTGATGCACATCTTGGTCAAATACTGTGACAAGGATGGAGTTGTGGACTTGTGCATTGTCTTGCTGGAAATGCCACTGACCCGATTTGAAGAGTGCTGGCCTCTTCCGACGGAAAATCTTCCTGAACTCCCTTAAAACCTCAACATAGTAACCCTAACCCTCACCCTTTGGCCAATCAACTCTGGTCTATTGACTTCCTTACTCCTCCTACACCTCTCATCATCCCTCACAGACTCCCTACTTTCCTTGAATCTCTTATGCCACTCAAAAACTGATGCTCGATTCATGCAAGATGGTCGAAAAGCAGTCTGAAGCATTCCATAGGTTTCTGTGGCATTTTTTCCAAGTTTAAAACAGAATTTTATTGCATATCGTTCTTCTAAAGTATCTTCATGTCCAGATAGCATTTTTGAAATTTAACAGCTGTGACAATCAGGCTTTAGTAGGGTGTATTTCAATTCCTGCTGTAGCAATTCATTTGAACCTGAAATCCTAAAAATTGGCCAGTCATCTCATAAGATGTATAGCAATAACATACTGAATTTTCAAGAGTCTACGACAATTTTAAATGCCTGTACAAAAAAGTCTGGAAACTTATTGAATGTACTATATCTATCTATCTATCTATATATATATATATTAACGACAATTTAAATCTAATCTTTTTTTCACTACAAATATTTTTATATGTTTACCATAAAATGAAAAAAACATATGACACTATTAGTAATGAAACAAAACTATAATTGTGAGATTTAAATTGTTTTTAGTTTTTATTCTGTTGTAATTGCTATTATTTGAGCACTTTTGATTTATCAAATATATTTTAAACGATTTTTCGTTACCATCTTTATATATATATATATATATATATATATATATATATATATACGTTTGTTGGGTGGGTGGTTGTGTATGTATGTCTGTGCACGCACATATATTCATAAAAAAGAGTTAGAGAGAAATAGACAGTTGAACTTAAGAATCGGAGAGAAAGATGTTTTCAGCCTGAATGTCTAAGACAGCAACAACAGAAAACGGCAAGAGAGAGAGAGAGAGAGAGCGAGAGAGAGAGAGAGAGAGAGAGAGAGAGAGAGAGAGAGGGAGAGAGAGACAGAGACTGCAAGTTTAGCTCAAGGTCATATTTTCTAGAATTTAGTGAGGATTCAACAAGTGCTCAGTGACAAAAGATTTTTTCTTAAGAAAAATATCTGTAGAAGATCGAAGAACGAATGAAAAAAAGGAAAAAAAAAAGCAATGAAGAAAGAAAACATGAGTGAGTGACAAGGAAAGGAGATAGAACAGAAAACAGGGGGCTCTACGCAAGTTTTGTGTGTGTGTGTGTGTGTGTGTGTGTGTGTGTGTGTGTGTGTGTGTGCGCGCGCAATTGATATTCTTTCTGAAGAGACCAGCCGCATTTTTATTTGTCGATGTAGATTTGCCACGGGACCTGGCAAGAAGACTTAATAATATTTTACAGTCTTTGGTCAAAGAATGTCATCCTAAATTAGAAAAGTGGAATTGGTCTGTAAAATGAGTGACTGAGGGACATTTACTTGTTCTCTCACTGACCAATGGATTGTCCTAAACTGAACGGACAATTGTCCTTGCTCTCTGGACATTTAGCAAAGAAGAATTTCTTCTGCTGGAAAAGAATATAAATGTAATAGAATAATTTTGCCATCTTGTCACGTGATTTTAGTTGAACCAATCAGAATCTGAAGTGATTTATTAAGGGTGTTCCGCGGAGAATGTCTCGCGTGGACGAGCGGGCGGGTTCTTGTCCGGTTGAGGGAGAATTTGATATTCTCAGGTAAACCTCGGCAACTCACACCTGCAGCGACCTATCGACATTCGATTACTATAATCAGTTTCTCCAAATAGAATTTTGGGAAAATGTTTTGTGGGCCAGTGTAGATTTAATAAGTGGAAAATATTTGGAGACAAGAAACATCCCAAATGTAAACATACACTTCCACAAACACACCTGTATTGGATATATACGTATATATATATATATATTTATAGAGAGAGAGAGAGAGAGAGTGTGTGTGTGTGTGTGTGTGTTTGTACATGCGCGAGAGAGATGACTGACTTATTGATTTTAACCCGTCTTGGGGTATTTTTATGCACACATAGCGAGTTCGATTCTTACTGGGTGTCTCATACTTCTGGCTTTTAGTTACAACTAAATGAAATCTAGTCACTATTTATTTTGCTCAAAGACAATCCGGGGATTAAAAGAATATTCTAGACCACTATATTAAGTAATCAATTTGATTTTTTCAGGTTGACAACCTTGATTGTAAATCAGTTAAAATATCGATTAATAATTAATCGTTTTCATGATCTAATTTCTATCACTTTTGTCACATTTTCTTTAGGTGATTAAAAATTTAGTTTTCTCTGTTAATTAGGAGGAGGGGTTCATCTTGCACAATCTTAGCTATCTAAAAATGATTCGGGTGGTGTAATGATTAGCAAGCTAGACCTTAATGAGTGAGTTCAAGTCTCATTGGGTGCTCCATTTATACGGGCCTTGTGCCACACCTAGCAAACGTCTTAGTAAATTACCACTTAAAAATGTATGTCTGGAATGAAATTTGATCTCCATAAACCTGTCTTAACTTGTTAAATGTTTCTATCGGATTGATTTGAAGTTTCATGCATAATTTGATCGTGGGTTCCATTTTGTGACTTTCTTAAGCAAACATATTTATAATAAGTTTAGATTACTCAATTGAACAGGAATTCTGAAAGGCAAACATTAAAACTGAATGGATTCACATGTGTTCAAAGTTAACATTGATCAGTTGATTTTCAGTAAGGCTTGCTAAACTTTGAAAAAGATGTCGGTTGGTTGTGTCAACCTTTTCGGGTCATTTAACGCCGAATTAAGTCATTTTGATAAAAGTTTGTATGCTTGGTTTGGTTTTATATCAACCATTGTTGGTTATTTAATGCCAAATCAATTTTATACTAATAAACATTTCTATTTCAAACAATTCATTTGAGTATAAATATAGTTTTTTTTACACACTGTTAAATGTCAAAGTAGTTCTATTTCAAACAATTCAGTTAAGCATAAGTAGACAGTTTAAATGTCAAAAACAGTTCTATTTCAAAACAATTCACTGCAGTATAAGTATAGTTTTTTGTTTACAAACAGTTAAATGTCAAAACAGTTTAGTTCTTTTTTGACCCATAGAAAAGACCCTATTAGGTCCTGGCCAAAATGGATCTGGGAGCGATTGCAATAAAGGGGAACTCCGCATCCCCCAAAGCCCCATCCATCAGATTGTGTAGTGTCATATCCAGGACACTTGTCGGGAGGGTCTTACACCTCTGTAGAGATGCAGTCAGTGTATTCTACAGCCAAAGCCAACTGGCCCATTAAAAAAGAACAAAAATTCAGGCTTATTATTTTCAAAGAACAATCTCATACATGCACGAGAATGCACAACTTATATTCATGTACTTGTCTTTAATTGGAATCATTTTGAGATGAGGCTTCTTAATCTGAGAATTAATTTTTATTTATTGCGGACTTTTTGTCCTCATCTTGGTAGTTTTTTGTGTTGTTTCTTCTTTCACTACGTTTCGGCCAAATTTCACCTCTGGCCTTCTTCAGGTGATTTACCGCGAACTCGGATAGGTCGCAGTAAATCACCTGAAGAAGGCCAGAGGTGAAATTTGGCCGAAACGTAGTGAAAGAAGAAACAACACAAAAAACTACCAAGATGAGGACAAAAAGTCCGCAATAAATAAAAATTAATTCTCAACTTATATTCAGTTGAAAATTATGCTCTGAAGCGGTGGGGGCTTTGAATATGCTAATTGTATCCTCTGAATTGCCATTACTCCAAGTTCAACTCTGACCAGAAGTGGTTGTAACTGTTAGGGTCCCATTTATGTCTCAAATGTTGAAAGATTTTTTGACATGATCGTGTGCAAAAAATCTACAAAGAAATAAACGCAGAAAAATGTAAATATGAACGTCTAAGGAACACGATTCCATCATCAATTGACATAAAATATTCCTAGATAGGTTGATAGGCCATTAAATCAATCAATCATTGAATATTACCAAAATACTCATGTATATATATATATATATATATATATATATATATTGCCAGGTTCCGGATATATATATATATCCGGAACCTGGCAAGAGCTAAGTGCCTCTTTCCCAAGCCACAGTCATCAAATTCTTTAAAGCTAAATGCATTTTAATTGTACGTCTAGGGTCGGCGATATGCACTAAGTTCGAAGTGTTGAGTGACATATCATTACTCAACTTTTTTAAAATCATTTTGAACAAATTTGGGGGATGTATTTTGAAAATAGAGTAAAACTCCGTTTCTGTCATGGGAAAATTTGATGCAATTTTCAAAAGAATGACATTTGAATGACACATATAAAAAAATAATGACATTTGAATGACACATATAAATAACACATCTAAACGTCAATCATATTTCATAAAAAAAAATGTATTTTATTGGTGTTAAAACCCTTGTTGCCATTGTAGTAGTTCGGTTGTTCTATTGTTCACAGAAAATAGTGTTGCGAATCCTAGTCTATAGATTTCCTCTGGTGTTAAAATCCAAAAGATACGTCTTCCTAGTAGAAACAAGCAATTTCATTTGAGGACAGTTGCAAATGATTTTAAATGCTTTCAGTCATCGTCTCTGATAAGCCAATTTTTACCGGGAAAGTTCATAAATAAAAACGACGATTTTGCATACATCTTATAGCATGGAGAATCGTGGGCACCTTTGGTGGTGTAATAGTTAGCAACCTTGACAAGCAAACCTACACGAGTGAGTTCGAGTCTCATTGGGTGCCCCATTCATTCGGCCTTGTGCCATATCGAAGCAAAGAGCTTTGTAAATTACTATAGCATGGAGAATCGGGAACCTCTGGTGGTGAAATGGTTAGCAAGCTAGACGCGCAAACTAACACGAGTGAGATCGAGTCTCACTGGGTGCCCCATTTATACGACCTTGTGCCACATCTGAGCTAAACGTTCAGTATATACTATACGAGGGAGAATAGGGCACCTCTGGTGGTGTAATGGTTTGCAAGCTTGACTAACAAACCTTCACGAGTGAGTTCGATTCTCATTGGGTGCCCTATTCTTATGGCCTCGTGCCACATCTGAGTTAAGCGTTTAGTAAATTACTATACCAGGGAGAATCCAACAATTGGGAAAGTTTTCATTAGTGAAGAAAGGGTATTATTCAAACTTTTCAAAAAAATAGATGGAATTTGTTTTTATCTTTTTCCTTTATGATCGGGAAATGCCTGTGGTGCTGTGGCTAATCTGCTAAACTGCGATACCGTCATATATGAGTTACGTTTTTTCCTTCACTTTCGAACTGATACTCTTGGGAAGGTATTAACTTCATTATTCGCTCCCTCGCTCCGGTGGCATAATGTAGTACCACGACTGTTTTTCTGCAAAGATACATACAAGCATAGTTTGTAGATAACATTTTAAAACAAGTCAAAGGTCATTTGTTAGCACACAGTTAAATAGTTTCAAGTATTTCCATCTAACACTAATAATTCTATTCAATATTAATATTTTTTTTGCTCACAGTTAAATAGTTTCAAGTATTGCAATATAACCCTAACAATTTAATTTAACATTAGTCATTTGTTTGCACACAGTTAAATGGTTATACGTACGATTTGTAAGTGAATACTTTATAGGTAATTTTATTCTATAGAAAGTTAGTGCTAATTTGTTTGCACACAGTTAAATGGTTTCATATATTTCTATCAAATACTAATAATTCTATTTAATATTAATCATTTGTTTTCACACAGTGAAGTGGTTACAAGCATTACTATTTAGCACTAATTATTATATCCAATACTACTCATGCATTTGCACACAGTCAAATGGTTCCACGTATTACAATGTAATACTAATAATTACTATGTAATTACTATGAAATACTAATAATCACTATGTAATACTAATAATTCAATTTTTGCACGCAGTTAAACGGTTTAACACCTTTCTATCAAAACCGAATAATTCTATTCCGTATCAATCATTTGTTTGCACACACACTTAAATGGTTTCAAGTATTGCTATTTAACATCAATAGTTTTATTTACACACAACTAAATGCTTTCAATGTTGTAATGTAACATTAGCAATTCAATTTAACATCAGTCATTGGTTTGAACAGTTGAATGGTTAAACAGTTCTATTTAACCCTTAAATGGGACCCTAATAAGTACTACCACTCTGAATCAGAGTGGACCTGGAAGTAATGGCAATAAAAGAGTACTTCACATTCCCCAAAGCTTCAAGACTGAAGCTTCGCTATCAGATGCAGTTTACTGTCATATCCAGGACACTTGTTGGATGGTGAGGTCTGACCCCTCTGCAGAGACGCAGTCGGCGTATTCTACACCTCTGGATGTAGGTATATGGGTACTTCAACTAGTTCATAAATAAAATGATATTCAGCGAAAGTTTGCGTAAAAAAGAAAATGTACTTTAATATTTTCATTTTGTTTGGAGAAAATTTTAAACATTTGTTGAAAATTTTTAGGAGTACTTCAGCGATTTCATATATATTTCTGTCACTCAACGATATACTGAAAATAAAGTACTTACATATATACTTAGCATGAACATAATTGAATTTTGCATCTATGAATAAAGTGAGTATAACGTAATTATACAGCTATGTTCAGAAAGAGAGAGAGAGAGAGAGAGAGAGAGAGAGAGAGAGAGAGAGAGAGAGAGGCACAAAACATATTTTGAAGAAGAAGATAAAGTAAATAAAGTAATTGGCCTCGTGAAAAATTGAATATTTTTTAAATTTTAATTTTCCTACTTCTGTATTGCTTGAAGACATAAACGTTCAGTAAACCACTCCCTTACACACACACACACACACACACATATATATATATATATATATATATATAAAGTTTGTGTTAAGAAAGAGTTGATTATAAGAATTTACCATTGAAATATATATATATATATCTATGTGTGTGTGTGTGTGTGTGTGTGTGAATGGTAAATTCTCATAATCAACTCTTATATATATATATATATATATATATATATATATATATATATTCAATGAATTACAAAAAATGACCAAGATGCAAGATAAAAATATTATTTTGGAGTAAGATAAACGGTTGGAAACCCCCGTGATAGAGACGAGTTTTATATTGAAAACATCAAGTAATAAAGTGGGAAGATGTCAAAATATAACTCGTTTTCCTGCTTCTTTTCGTCCCCCGAACAAGAAAGACGATCGACTGTTTTTGGATTTTATCCGAGAGCTAGTACCTGCCAGACCTACTAATGATAGTAAAGTATCCCATGATCTGACTAGATCTGTTTGCAGATTACTCGATACAGCTGTGTGCACATCATTCCCCACCCAATAAAAACCTTCTTAAACAACAGCAAAAATGAAAATACAAACGTGCAATAAATGTGACTCCTTAACCTCTAGGCCTAAAATAACCCTAAAAAGGTTGAGATACTGTTAAAACAAAGAAAGTCAGGATCAAATAAATCTCAGATTTTGCTTGGTAGCTAACAGGCTTGTATATTCACTCAGGTGCTTGTTATTGGAGTTCGATCCTGGTAATTGTTTGGTTTGTTTGGGTTTTATGGCATATCAACCTTTGTAGGTTATTTAATGTCAAATCCATTTTATACAAATAATCAGTTCTATTTCAAACAATTCAGTTTAGCATAAGAGTACACTAGTTTAATTGTCAAGAAACATTTCTGATTTCGAAGCTATTCTAGTTTAGTCAAACAGTTCTAATTCAACTATTCAGTTTATAAGAATAGTTTTTTGTTTACACACAGTTAAATGTCAAAACACTTCTATTTCAAACGATTCACTTTAGCATAAGTACAGTTTCAATGTCAAAAACGTTCAATTTCAAACAATTCAGTTTAGCATAAGTACGCTGTTCTGTTCTTTTGACCCATAGATAGGACCCTATCAGGTGCTACCACAGCGAAACCTCACTATCAGATTATTTAGCGACATATCTAGGACACTCATTGGATGGGTCTTACCCCTCTGCAGAGGTGCAATCGGTGTATTCTACACCTCCAGCCGACTTGGGCAATACACAGAGTTAAATGTCAAAACAATTTTATTTCAGATAATTCAGTTTAGGATAAATACACAATTTAGATGTCAAAACAGGTCTATTTCGAGCAATTCAGTTTAGCATTAATATGCAGTGTAAATGTTAAAACAGTTCTATCTTAAACTATTCAGTTGAGCATAAATATGCAGTTTAAGAGCAACCCCCCCCAGCCAAACTCTCGAAACCATGGTTTAGTTCTATTTGACCCATAGATAGGATCATATCAGGTACTACCGCTCCGGGCCCGAGAGGATCTGGGAGCGATGGCAATGAAGGGGTACTCCGCGTTTCCCAAAGCTTCAATGTTACTGGAGCCTCACCATTAAGTGTCATATCCGGGAAAATTACAGCATCATTGCAAGCAAAATATCTAAGGAAATCCAAAAAATTCCAAAAAAAATTACAAGGGAAATATTTTTTCAAAAATACAGCAGAACGTTTTTCAGATAAAATGCCCAATTCATAAATAGATTTGTTTATAAATTAATTTGTACAGAAAATTTTAATGGATTTGATGAATAGTTGATTTTTAGTTGATTTTTAAAACGGAAGAGTGATTTGCCTACAAATTTTTTCCATATAGATTTTATAGCAAAACATAATCTAGTTGTGATATCATTTACTAAGTTCAGTTTAGCATATAACCAGAAATATCGGAAACCCTGTTAGATCGAACTCCCTTAAGTTGTTTTTGCGCAACTATTACACCATGCGAGGTAAGTGTAAAGAAAGTAATTATAAGTTGGCGACTGTAGTCGAGGGCAACCCAGAGGCTCCCTTTTAATTAGCTACTACACCGAGGTGTGGAGGAGGGGCGCAACTCCTTTCCCTGGATAGTTCCACTTTACCCTTGATGCATACTTTTTAATGTTGAATGTTAAACAAGGAGGTATCAAGTACCATTTTTTGAGTCTTTGTCATGACTTGAACTGGGATTGAACCCCGACCTCCCTGTTATTGGGGACCACTCTACACTCTACCCACTAGACCAAGGGGCCAGTAAAAATTCGGGGTTTTTTCTTTTTTACCATTAATAATTTTGATATCAGATTTTTTCCAATCATTCTTTTTACGAAAGACACAAAGTTTAATATAGTAAAAATCTGACAACTCAACGTGCATTTTTTTATTTTAGAAAGTCTATAAAAGTTCCTATCTAGGAGGGTGGAAATTCTGTAATTTCCAAAGAGAGCATAATAAGATTTAGCGTGTTTCTTCTAGAGAAAAATATCTGCCCTTAAAGAGTGAGGCAGATCGATAAGCCATCAATAAGGCAACAGATCCAGGAGAAGGAATACTATAAATTCAAACCAGCTGTACTCCACTGGAAACTTTACTTTGTTTCATATCCTTCCCATGGAGGAAGGGGTCAAGTTAAAATATACTTGTAACGCAAAGAACTAAAAAATATATAAAATAAAATATATAAAATAATATATATATATATATATATATATATATATATATATATATATATAAAAAGAGCCACTTTTTATGAAAATTACTCGTAGAGTTTTTTACAACATTTTTAAAGATTAAATGTTGAAAGTCAGCTTGAGAATTAAGTACGCCGAGAAAAAATCGAACAGATGATAATTTAGTCATGTATATCAAAGAGATGGTTGTCACTGTTGACAACACGAAAGAATTACAAAAAACAAACAAACAACAAAACAAAAAAAAAAAAAAAACAACAAATACCCGCCCACAAAAAATAAAACCCACTAAAGTTTATTTCCAGATATTACATATTTCTTTGAATTCGACTCAAAAATGAAATGGTATGTATTTTCTCAGTCGCTGGAAGAAAAGAACCTCCTTTCATTTATAAATCGTTTCCCCTCCATGGGAGGAGGGTATTTTAACTTAAACCCTAAAGGTTTTCGGACTATTGTCTTCATCTTTATTGTTATTTCCACAACATTTCCGCCAATATGTCCTCCAGCCTTCTTCAGGTGTTTGTCGAACTCGGGAACCTTCACGGAACTTTGAACTACGTCTTTTATTGAATCCACGGGGGTCACCTGTTCTGATTCCGTTAGCCATAACCGTTACGCCATGTGTCCTGCTGGACACATGGCGTAACGGTTATAGGCGTTGGTTCCCTTAGCTTTTAAGGACACAATAATCTGGAGGCTGCAGGTTCAATCCTGACAGCAGGTGAGTAACAATACAGGAATACTTAACACTTGTACCCGGTTATGGCTAACGGAATCAGGACAGGTGACCCCCGTGGATTCAGTAAAGGACGTAGTTCAAAGTTCCGTGAAGGTTCCTGAGTGCGACAAACACCTGAAGAAGGCCAGAGGACCTATCGGCCGAAACGTTGTGGAAATAATAAAGATGAAGACAATAGTCTGAAAACCCTTAATGATAAAAATCATCAAGCTTCGTCTCAGAAATTTAGACAACTTAAACCCTAAACTTGTCGGTTTTTCTCTTTGAAGACTCAGTACCATACCACTTTTCGAATCTAATTAAATTTCTGAAGTCTCACATGTCTGCAAAAGCCAATCAACATCTCCGCAAGTGTTCGACACATCCATCACCCAAAGCGCTGGTAGTGGGGGAGCATTACGTAAAAAGATATTACACTTTGATTTGAAGTGCACAGAAGAGAGAAGAATTTTGGACAATGAAACAAAAATAACATTTGTGTCCGGATTTGACTTTTCCCAAACTTTGATACCCACTTAACCAACGTGTTCAGGGGCCATTATGTTGAAATTAACTTATATCGTATAATCAAATTTATATTATTAGTAGAATAGTTACTGTAATCTCAGCAAATGTTGCCCATCTTTTGTTCTTACGTTGCATAATCTTAGATTTCTTATTTGCACAAGAAAGTCAGCACCTCAGCATATTCTGAGCTCTGTCAACAAGGTGGACAACTTTAGGCCTGTGTACCAAATAAAGCAAGGTTAATAAATACCAAAATAAATCACAACATATGACATATTGGATGGCTAAGAATTCGTTTTTTTTTGGTTTTTTTAAAATAAAAACGGAAGACAAAAATAACTTCATTGAATAAACAGGTTTTATCTGAAAATGATACTCACATTAATAACAAATAGCTACCTAGGGCAATGATACCTGAGTCCCCCTCTAAAGGATCTTCTTAGGTTATCACACATATAAAAAAAGAATAAAAAAAGACTTGTTAATTCAACTATCTGACCTTTTTTTATTCGACCAGATGGTAAGATCATTAGGCTACGTAGGCAGTTAACGTGATATCAATTATAAAGGTGGGACGATGTTTCAAATCTATTATAACGTTTTAATATATACAACAACTAATCCATGTATGATTGAGTATCTCACCGAACATAATGGTTAATAAGCTAGGCGAGCAGACCACTATTAGTGAGTTTGATTCTCACAGAGTGGTCCATACTTCAGGCCATGGCAAAAACTGAGCAAAGTGTTTAGTAGATTTTAATCAAAAGTCATGTAAGCAGAAGCAGCACTCTCATTCACAGTTCTTTTATTTTTTTTTTTCTCTTGATAAATCAGAACGGTCGGTGATGTTATTGGACACAAGTCTTTTGCTCTTGAATTTTTTCTAAAAACATCATTCAAGAAGAATGTCTCAGAAATATTTTAATGTCTACCCACTTTAGAAGCAAATAAGTACTTTATAATGATGAATTGTACTTTATAATGATGAATTGTACTTTATAATGATGAATTGTACTTTTCTTACCCCTTGCTTTCTTTACGATAATTGAAAATTTCATTGGCATTGTTAAAACTTTTTTTTTTTTTTTAGCTGAGACAAGATCATCAAACATTTGGTTGTGTCTCTTCGTTGAACGTCTTAAATGTTGAACGAAGTGAAGATCTGCTTGAAGGTGGCGGGTCTCAGCAAATGCATTGTGTCGGGTAAGATGTTACTGACGTCCGAAATTTCAACTTGAATGGCATTGGTAAGATATCGTATTCTGCCCTTAGAAGGAAATTTATTCTCTTTAGCTACATCTGTTTGATGTCAAACCATTTAAGTGGCTTCATTTGATTTTTTCCCAAACGGTTCATATTCCTTGCTTTGAATCCCCGGCAGCTCTTGTGAAACACTTGCTTTTCGCAATATATATATATATATATATATATATATATATATATATATATATGACATAAAATCATTAGAGTTGTGGAACAACACCTCTTTCAGTCATTGGTCTTAGGCTAATTTTTAATTCATTAAAGTCTTTAAAACATTATTTTCCACAGAAAAAGCGAGATTTTCCGTTAGAATAATTGTTTTAAACTTGAACTCAAATTGAAATGCATACTCAAACGCAAGAAATGCTAAAGCATTCATATCTTGAGATATTAAAAATTTCAGAGAATTTTGCAGAACTTGTTATTTTATTGAAGTAGAAGTAACAAGCATTTCAAAATATTGATATTTTGTCACTTTAAAAATCTTCATCAATAGATTTACCCATTTCGCATCCTTCTGACAGCCAAACAGTACAACATATCAACTTCATTTTTTCTCTCAACGTTTAAAGATCCATGAGAAAAATCAAAATTTGGCCAAAATATCTTTTTGATTTTTGGCTATTTTGAGTGTGGTCCCAAATGGTTAATTTTTAAAGATTTTACTTATAACAAATCTCACAATTTCATCCCTAACAATAATGATTGAGCTCCTCAATCACGGAAATGCCCCAAAATTTCCTAGTTAAACTTTCCTGCTTTCATCATTTTAAATTTTAGTTGTTTAACTGTGATTTTCTCAGCACAGGAAAGATAAAAACGAATTCCAGATAATTTTTAGAAAGTTCAAATATAAACTCATTCTCTATTGATGAAAAAATTTCCACTGAAAAGAAAGAGATCAAAATTGACTTTGAAATGCGTAAAAAAAAATCACTAAAAATTTTGACACAATTGAAAACATCAGAATGAAGTCGATTTAAAGAAAAAACAACAAAAAACAACCCAAGCAAGAATCTAATTGATTATCAAAATGACAAGAGCTTTATCTTTTATATATTTTTTTTCAAAATATATTTCTTCATTATATTTTTTTCAAAGTATATTTCCTCAATTCGGGTAAAAATGATATATAACTGTTCAAATTTTCAACTTTGTAAACAGAGCATGTCCTAATTGTACGAGTAAAATGTATTTAATTGAACTGGGCTTGGAGAAGAGGTGCAGGGCTTTTGCCAGGGCCAGAATATATATATATATATATATATATATATATATATATATCATGTCGTGCGGCCAGCACGGATATCCCTGGCCCTCTCTCTCTCCATGTCTCCTTATCATTCATCGCCTCTGGCAGGTCTTCAGGGTTACATCCCGTATCATCACATAGCTGCTGTATGCATGTTCGAGCTGATCGTCCTGCTTTTGATTGGCCATATGCAGGGTCCACAGGAGTACATCACTTACGAGCTCGTCCTTGCTTCTTCAGCAGTGTCCGACATGTCTGGTTCGTTCTAGCTTGGATAGTTTTCGTGATAGGTGGTAGGTGACCGTATAGTTGATGCCTTGTGGGGTGTTGCTGCCAGGACTTCAATATTGCTCTCAACATTCTTGTATAATTGCAATCTAGCTTCTTCTCCAGCCGTTTAGTCAGCGTCCAAGTAGTGCATCCATATAGCAGTATCGACACGACCGCTGCCTGGAAGAAACTGCGTTTCATTTTATCGCTCAGGTTTCGATGGAGACACAGAATACTTCGACATTGTAGCAGGAGTACTACAAGGGGACACGCTAGCCCCATACCTCTTTATCATCTGTCTAGACTACGTACTTAGGACATCGATCGATAACATTAGGGAAAACGGCTTCGTGCTAACAAAGAAAAGAAGCTGAAGGTACCCCGCAAAAACAATTACCGACACCGACTACGCCGATGACATAGCGCTACTGGCCAATACACCCAACCAAGCCGAAACACTACTGCATAGCTTGGAACGAGCCGCTGCAGGCACTGGACTCCATGTTAATGCACACAAAACTGAATTTATGTGCTTTAATCAGAAAGGTGACATCTCCACACTAGACGGAACCTCTCTGAAACTGGTTGACAAATTCACCTACCTAGGAAGCAGCGTCTCATCAACCGAAAAAGACATTGACACACGGCTAACGAAGGCATTGACAGCTTTCGATCATATAGAAATCAAACATGAGCGATATATATATATATATAGATTTTAAAGAAAACGACCTTGAACTGGACCCGGCGACAACGTGTGATTGCGACAAATTAACGGTTTGTGCGGTTTACATATCCAAAGGCTCGTTAGTTAAAACAAAGTAATTTTCCTATCGGAGAAATGATGGGGTTATGAATCTGGACTACGCCCACAGCGTTCAGGAACCCATTGTTGAGCGACAGTGCCCGGGTAAATTCTAAGCAAGCCAAGAATCCAGTGTCCCAAAAGTAACCAGAAAGCTGCTTAGACAAACCTTGACCAAGAACTTTCATTTGCTCTTACAACCAGTCTTAGATAGCAGATGAGTTTTTTTTTTCTATAATCATATATGACATTTGTTTTGAGCGTTTGGTCCAGTAATGGAAAAGAAAAAAGGGAAAAAAATGACCAAATCGATGAAAAGTAAATGCCTGCGACACCACGACCTAACATGCGCAAGTGAAATAATATTATATGAATGATCGTTAATAATGGTTTTTGCGAAAGGAAAAGCATTCAACATCATTATGAACTTAAGGTATAAAGAGGAACTTTCGCTTTGTTTATCTTCATACCCTGTCAGATGGCAAAAGATCCTGAGTACCACCTTGGCCACCGAAAATGTGGCATCACACCCCTGGTTGATAGCTAACGAGGAGCGGGTATCACAAGTGTATTCATACATTGTATGATAATATATATATATATATATATATATATATATATATATATATATATATATATATATATATATATATATATATATATATATATATATATATATATATATATATATATATATATATATATATATATATATATATATATATATATATATATATATATATATATATATATATATATATATAATATATATATATATATATATATATATATATATATATATATATATATATATATATATATATATATATATATATATATATATATATATATATATATATATATATATATATATATATATATATATAATTTCATATGAATGATTTGGCCAAAATAACAGATATTAAAAAACTTACATCAAATTGTGACTCTAAAGTGTGGAATGGTTTCAGGTTAGAATCATTATCACTGACCCAGGGAACCCGAGTCATTCTCTACAATACCAACAGACTTTATTTTCTGTCCTAGTACAGGAATACCAGATAAAAAAGACGTTTTTTCATATATTCATATCTTACATTGCATACATGATCGTAGGAAATGGACACAGCGAGCCAAGTTCAAAGCCGAAGGGTTTGCTTTTCACTTCTTGCGATTGCACTTGTAAAGGACATAAATCCATCTGTTCTGGTCGTAGGTACAGATAAATAGTAGAGAATATAGGGTTCTTTAGCCTTGGCACGGTAACAGCTCTTGAAAAAAAAACACAATTCAACCGTATATATATGCAAAATGAAAATAATTCCTACCTGGCCAAGAGCAAGTCTACCTAGGTTTCACCGAAATGGCTCTGCAGGTTCGCATTGGCGAAATGGGTTAGGATAAGATACATTTTATTGATTCAAAAGACCCCCACCACTTATACAGAAATTAGCATATAAAAAAACCCACTTTATTTAAGAAACCAAAAAAAAAAATTCTTTTTTCTTTTTTTTAATCAATAAAATGTTTTTTTTTTATCCTAACCCACTTAACCAATGCGATTCTGAAGAGCCATTTAGGGGAAACCTAGGTAGACTCGCTCTTGACCGGGTAGGAATTATTTTCAGGATATTAGCTCTATATTGTGTATTGAGCACTTTATTACGTTTTGGCTTAGGTAATTCTGTCGGACTTTTCTTCTTTTCTCGAGACATACGTGCATCTTGATTATTTTCAAGTAGCACGTGTGTTTTTCGTCTTTTCTTTTCTTGACAAATTTTTTTCCCATAAATCAGTTTGTAGAATTTGAAAATTGTACAATGTGTTTTTTTTTACAGCAACAGAATTATAGATTAGATATAAAGATTAATATATATATATATATATATATATATATATATATATATATATATATATATATATATATATATATTCTCTTTGTGGTGTAGCCGTTGAGTGAACAACATCTAATTTAGCAATGATGCACAACTGGGCCCTTTTTCTATATTTTTCATTATAAATTTTGTAATGTTTAATTTGTGAGATAAGTTATGACAAAAGACATCTTTATAGATAAAATAAGTATAAATTTGATTAATGTCTTATACGTACGAGAATCAACCATTACAATGCCAAATAAAAGTCTGTAAATCATACAATTAAAGTTTTTAATTGAAGGCGGGCATGTGGTGACCTAAATTAAATCTAAGCTACAATTATAGACAACATTTTAGGCCAGAAATTCTTAATGATATATCAATAATTGGAAAAACCTAAATATATTTAAATACTTAAAGGCATTAATTATTAGTAAGACTAAACAAAATATCGATGCTATCATTTTTGACTGCGCAGAAATACTAGTTCTAAAATAATCCGACAATGCAAAATCTGCACGTACCAATATATATATATATATATATATATATGTGTGTGTGTGTGTGTGTGTGTGTATGCATTAGAGTATGTGTTTTTGTTTGTGTATGTGTGTGTGTACAAAGTATATTCAAAAAGCATTGCCACTGAATCAGCCTTTACTAATGTGGAAATGAATATTGAACAAGGCTATAGGAAGTAAAAGCCTAGCAGCTATGCGTCTGACGATTTTGACTGGAGGCGGAGAGGTAATGGTCTAAATTACTAATAATGTGCAATTACCCAGAAAACATTTAGGAAAGAACTTGTTAGTGATACCCAATAATTAGCTAATTAACAACTATACCTATTACTTGGAAGTATAACTATTTCTTATTGGAAACATTATTATTTCCTCTTGGAAAAATGTTTCTTATTGACCAGAAAGCAGAGAAAATACACCGGTATTGAGAAATTAGAAAGTGAGTTCATTTTTAAAAATACTCATAAACAAAGCAAAAAATACTTTTGGAAAATTAATGAATAAAGATATTCAGAGAAACAATAATTTTGATAATATTCAAAAGTTTTATTTCATGATATCATCATAAGTAAAGTTGTCTCCCTTTAGTCGAGGACGACCAGAAGGCTCCCTTTTCAATAGCTACTACACTAAAGTGTAGGGGAGGGCGCTACTCTTTTCCCTGGATTGCTCCACTTTACCCTTGATATATTGCTGAGTGTTAAGCAAGGAGGTATCAAGTACCATTTTTAAAGTCTTTGGTATGACGCGACCGAGGATTGAACCCAGGTCTCCCGGACCATTGGCGAACACTCTACCCACTAGACCAATGAGTCGGTATATCATATTTATAGTCTTAACTTTCACTAACATTATTTGCATTTATTTTATGAAATATGAAATATGAAAAATGTATTTGATAATACAGAGTCCAGCAGAGAATGATCTCTCAAATATATAATTGTTGTCGTACATGTTCAAGCAGTGAGAAATGGGTGAAATTAGGGTATATCCTTGAGGAGCAACAGCAGCCATAACATTTTAGTAGCCATCATGGCGTGAAATGATGAGTCTTTAACTGAAATGTACGCAGACATGTCCAACTCACTCATTAGATCGATCCTTCTGTCATTATTTCCACTAGACTTACCTGAACGTTCAAGTTTTTAAACGAAGGCTCACAGATACAGAGAACTGAAAGATTTTATTCATCCTTAATACGTTCAAAATACGAGAGGTCATTTTTAACGGATCCTAGTATTACAATATTGTACCACATTGGCCCAGCGATTAGAGTGTTCGCCAATGGCCCGGGAGACCTGGGTTCAATCCCAGGTCGAGTCATACCAAAGACTTTAAAAATGGAACTTGATACCACCTTGCTTAACACTCAGCATTATAAGGTACGGTTCAAGGGTAAAGTGGAGCAATCCAGGGAATGGAGTAGCGCCCTCCCCTACACTTTGGTGTAGTAGCTATCGAAAAGGGAGCCTTCGTGTCACCCTCGACTATGGTCGCTAACTTTACTTACTTTTACTTACTTACAATATTTTCAGTGTGATAACTGTTAATAATTCTATAACAGCTTTTAAAAAGGTATCATCTCTATTACCCAGCCCAGTCGGCTGGTGGGGGCTGTAGAATACATCAACTACATCACTGCAGAGAAGTAAGACACCCCGCTTCAACGAGTATCCTGGATATGACACTAAACTATCTGACAGTGAGACTCCGGTCTTCGCGTTTTGGGTAGTCTGGAGTGCACCTTCATTGCCATTACTCCCAGTTTCACTCTAAGCCAGAGTGATTGCTCCTGATAGGGTCCTATCTATGGGTCAAATAGAAGTGTTTGACATTTAAACAGTGAGTAAACAAATGACTTATGTTAAATCGAATTGTTAGAAATAGAACTCTTTGGCCATTAATCTGTGTGTAAACAAATGGCTGATATTTAATTGAATTGTTAGTGATACATAGCAATATTTGGAGCTCTTTAACTGTGTGACTAAATTGAATTATTGGTATTACATAGCAATACTTGAAACCATTTAACTGTGAGTAAACAAATCTCTGATGTTTAATTGAATTGCTAGTGGTACACAGCAATACTTCGAACTATTTACCTGTGTGCAGAAAAAAAAAACTATTTCTGTTTGTACTTGAAAAAAATCTACCTGTATGCAGAATAGAATTATTGGTATCACATAGAAATAATTGAAACTATTTGACTGTGTGCAAAAGACCTGAATAGAATAATTAGTGTTAAATATCAATCACTTCCCTGTCCGCAACTAAATTATCAAAATTGAATAGAATCTTGGTTTGATAGCAATGATTAAAACCATTTAACTTACCTACAAAGTATTCACTTACAAATGAAATAGGTATAACCATTTAACTATGAGCAAGGAAATGACTGATGATGAATCAAATTGTTAGAGTTACATAGCAATACTTGAAACCATTTAATTGTCTTCTAACAAAAGATTCATAGTTAATAGAATTATTCATATAAGAATACTTGAAACCTTTCAACAGTGTGTAAAAGGAGCCCAGGCTCGTTCAAAAATGTTATCTACAAAATGTATTTACAAATCATATATTTACTGTAAATTAAATAACCAACAATAGTTGATATGCTATAAAACCAAACCAAATCGCAGTTTCCCAAAGTGAGATCTCCGGATCTTTGGGTTATATGAATAAAATTTTGTGAGATAAGTTGCCTTTTAATGAAATTTAATGAAAATATATTACAAAAACCAATAACAAAAAGCAATTGATTCACTTTTTTTCATTCACATGAAAAAAGTGAATCAATCATTTTTATTTCTGTAAGAGAAACAATTGGACAATTTACTGAAGGTAAAACTGCATATTAATCTGCTTTTAATGATCTTTTTCACACAAATTACAAATTTATGCTCACAAACAACCCTCCAAACAAGCAAACAAGTTTTTTCATTTAAATGTTTTATTCATTATATAATAAAAACATTAAAATAAAAATGTATGCAGTGCATTCAATAAGTTTCCAGACTTTTTTATTCAGGCATTTAAAATTGTTGTACTCTCTTAAAAATTCAGTATGTTATTGCTATACATCTTATGAGATGACTGACCAATTTTTAGGATTTCAGGTTCAATGAATTGCTACCGCAGGAATTGGAATACACCATACTAAAGCCTGATTGTCATAGCTGGTGATTTTCAAAAATGCAATCTAGACGTGAGGACACTTTAGAAGAACAATATGCAATAAAATTCTGTTTTAAACTTGGAAAGAATACCACAGAAACGTATCGAATGCTTCCGACTACTTTTCGACCATCTTGCATGACTCAAGCATCAGTTTTTGAGTGGCATAAGAGATTCAAGGAAGGGACGGAGTCTGTGAGGAATGATGAGAGGTGTGGGAGGAGTAAGGAAGTCAATAGACCAGAGTTGATTGGCCAAAGGGTTAGGGTTAGGGTTAGTTACTAGTTGAGGTTTTAAGGGGGTTCAGGAAGAGATTCCGTCGGAAGAGGCCAGCACTCTTCAAATCGGGTCAGTAGCATTTCCACCAGGACAATGTACCAGTTCACAACTCCATCCTTGTCACAGACTATTTGACCAAGATGGGCATCAAGACAGTTGCTCAGCCTGCCTATAGTCCATACCTTGCTCCCTGTGACTTTTGGGTATTCCCTAAGCTCAGAGGCTGTCGTTATGAGACAACTGAGGAGATGAAAGAGGCTGTGACGAAGATCGTTGATATGCTCACACAAGAGGACTTTCATGGGGCCTTCCAGAAGTTGTTGGAACGATACAACAAGTGCATTGCAGCTGGAGGAGATTAGTTCGAAGGGGACAAGAGTTTCCTGTGTGTACTATCAATAAAAGTGGCCATACGAAAAAAGTCTGGACACTTATATAATGATCCTCGTAAATATTTTTGCTTTAGTCCAGGACAGATCAAAATTCAAAATCAGGAGACAACAACCTTAAACAAACTTATTCATTTCCACGCTGCTTGTTACTAATGTTATTGAGAAAGGCATGAGTCTAGCTTGGGATAAAATAGTAGGACAAACTGGATGCTCTAATCTAGGATAGCTCTAAATTCAAAATCAAGGGACAACATCCTTAGACAACTATAATGAATCTCTGCAAAGGTAGATTTCCATGAGTGAATGGAATCTTGCAAGATGCTGCAACTTGTGCAGCTGCTGGTTCTTTCACTGATCATGTCACTGAATTACAACAGTACATAACGCGTTGAATATAATCGGCTTTATCCTCTTTAGTATTTTAATCTTTTTTTTTCTTCATACAAGTTTCTCTATTTTCTTTTCATTAGCATTTTCTAAAGTGGATTCCATAAAAGAAAAAACAAATTCTGAGTTTCCATGACTTAAGGTGTCTTTTTTAAATAAAAATACCTAATATAACATATCTTATAAAAAACACAGTAGACACTATTTTAAATTAATTTTTTTACAAGATTAAATCATGTCTATTTCTGCCAGGGAAGTAAGTGAAAAATGTTTGATCTAAACATAAAATTTTGTGTTAAGTTGCTTTTAATATTTTTTTCGCACCAATTACAAATTTATAATAAATAATTCCTGAACACTTTTGCAAACTCTTCCATACTTTTGCACATTCTTACATGCTTTTGCATATTCTTGAATACTCGTGCATATTTTGTATATTCTTGTATATTCTTGGATTTTTTTGCATATTCTTATATATTCTTGTAAAATTTGTATACTTGCATATTCTGTCACACTTTTTCACATTCTTGCATATTCTTGCATACTTTTACATATTCTTGCTTATTTTTGCACATTTTTGCATAATTTTGCATCATTCTTACAACTTTTTCATATTCTTGCATACTCTTGTATACTTTTGCAAATTCTTGCATAATCTGCCCTTACATACTTCTGCATATTGTTGCATACTTTCACAGAATTTTGCTTATTCTTACCCACTTTTGCATATTCTATCGTAATCTTGCATACCTTTGTATATTTTTCATATTTTTGGATACTCTTGATTACTTTTCCACTTTTTTGTACACTCTTACATTCTATTGCATTTTCTTGCATACTTTTGGCTCCTCTCTTAAAATTTTGCATTTTTTTGCTCACTCTTGCATACTTTTGCATACATTTGCATATTTTGCACAAATTTACACACTTTTTCAAACTCTTTTTCATATTATTGTTTTTTTTTTCTTATTTTACATTATACTCTGGAATACTTTTGCATATTCTTGCATACATTTGCATAATTTTCCATAGTTTTGCTACTTTTGCATACCCACGTATCCCTTTACATATTCTTGCTTATGTTTTCATACACTCGCATATTCTTACATATTCTTGTGCACTTTCGCCTAAATTTGCATACTTTTGCATATTCTGGCTTAATTTTTCATAACCTTGCATACTTTTGCATAATTTTGCATTTTCTTGCATACTTTTGCGCACTGTTGCATACTTTTTCATACTTCAGCATACTTTTTCATACTCTTCACATCTTTTGCACATTTTTGAGTACTTTTGCATATTCTTGCATACTCTCACAAATATTCAACGCTTAGCGTAACACTTATTATTGTTACAAATAAATTTGGGAATCTGAGTTCAAAGCCTGTACGAGTTTATTTTAGTTTGACTTCGCGCTAATGTCCTATGGGAAAGGCACAAATCTATCCGTTCTACTCTCAGCTTTGCGTAAATAGCAGGGCAGACTAGGTTCTTTACTTTCGGTAAAGGTAACCATTCTAGGAAAAGGCTATTCTGAAGACACACCAGCTGTCTTCCACTTAAAAATTGACCATGTGTCACATCCTTACTCTGGCAAAAGGGTTAGTTAAATACATTCATTTCAATTTCAGACAAACTTGCTTTCTGTCATGTTCACTAAACTTTTAGCCATCATCAGTGTTAAAATTGCCTGTCAAGTTTTTTAAAGACTCGGTATGTCGCTCATTCGTTTACTGTCGTGTTTTTTAAGTAATGTATATCGATCGATGAAGTATTACTTTATATTTCTTCGTCTCTTCCTAATTTATTAATCAATATTTTCGAGCTTAGCAGTCATGTTATATGCAAACATACAATTCGCTTCTTTCTCCTAACACTTTCTTTCTTTATCTCAACTTCGTCTCTCTCAACTCTCTCGTTCCTCAGATCTATCTATCTATCTATCTATCTATCTATCTATCTATCTATCTCAATACCCTTTTTCCATGTAAGCCATCTTCTCTCTTTTTCTCCCCCACAAAACAAAACTAAAGCAAAAATTAAAAAAAAAAACAAGACAAAACAAAACAAAAAAATTGCTTATAAACAGAAAAAGCAATGTGCTCTTATGTCGGCTAGAAGTTAAATAAAAACTTTGAGGGTTGTTTTCTCTTCCCATTGAAAAATACATGGAACTTCACGTTAGTGAACGACCCAAAGAAAGTGAGAAGTGAACTGTTTTAGTTTATATATATATATATATATATATATATAAATTTCAAAAACTAATTACGTGGCATAGATTTGAAACTCAACTCCTTACGGTAATAGAATACTTACGTTTTTCTCCCTTTTTTTCTTTAATTTTACAACTGAATATAAAACAGAGGTAGAACATCACATATCAATATTGCCCGGATAATGGTTTGATATAAAAACCAGAACATTTAACGATGGCTGATTATTCGACTATTAATGAACTCCTCCTCTGAATGCCTTGTTTTTTCGTATTTCACTATTTACACACACACACACACACACACACACACACACACACACACACACACACACATATATATATATATATATATATATATATTCGCACGTACAGAAATATCATGCAATAAATAAGGAGTTGGTAATAGGAAGTACAATTGACAGTTGCACCTTTTTTCAAGGAAATCAATAGAGACGAGTAATTTTATATTCCAGAAGACTGTCAGCATGACCTTCTTTACTGACTACTGCGCCCGAAACTTTTTCCTTACCAGAGAGTCAGTGTGTTTCCACTCCAAGGTCTGTCTTTTAGAATCAGTATCGCAGAAAAAAACCTATGTTCAGCCTATTCCTACACTTTTTAAAAAATCAAATCGTGATTCTTCGTACACATCCCAAATTGTTCTGGTCAAATGGTCTACACTTAAAAAAATTCCTAATTTATTGAAGGAACCTCGTGTATATATATATATATATATATATATATATATATATATATATATATATATATTAGTTTTCAACTTGATAGCTGTCTAATCACTCCTCAGCTGGTAAGACTGGAAGGGGAGCCGATTCTGTGGCAGATTGTGTTGAGTTACATCGTACCAGTAGCACTGCTTGAGTCAGAGAGAGAGAGAGAGAGAGAGAGAGAGAGAGAGAGAGAGAGAGAGAGAAAGAGAGAGACGGGGGCGTGCTTAGTGTATAGTTATTGTCTGAGAAAATAGAATCGGTGACCCATGTTCAAATGATGGAGGAAGCTGTTTGTGTTTTACTTTGTGCTAATCCCCTTTGAAAAGATTCATTCACAAACTATGGGTGAATAGTAAAATAGACTGAGTTCTCTAGCCTTGGTGTGGCAACCAGTTCAAGAGAAGAAAAACTCTGAATTCAATACTGAAGTATTTCACTTATATATTTTATTTTTACTTTTTTTTTAGATTTCTAGTGAAACATTAAATTATGAAAATGGATATTCTTTGTTTTTACTTATTACTAAATAGGGTTTTTGTTTTTATATCGATCAATATTTATATTGATTAATATTCAGATCTAGAGCCACGCAAACAGTTTTGAATCCGATTTCTAAAAAAGGGATCCAAAAATGGCGTGTGAATAAACATGCCCTTAAATTAACATCTCTTTCACGGAAAAGAGCAGATTTGTTTTGAAAGAATCCATTTTTAAACCCGTCTTCGGAAATCGGTTTTAAACTCGGTTTAAATATTCAGTATACACACATCATAATATATATATATATATATATATATATATATATATATATATATTGTTTGCGCCAGGAGTTGCAGTACCGCCTTTATTTACTGAAACTGTGTTATCACCCCTGGTTGGCGGTCGACGAGAGCAGGTTATCGCTCGTGTTTTCAGACGTTGTATGATGAATATATATATATATATATATATATATATATATATATATATATATACCCACACATTATATATATATATATATAATTACTAGGATTAATTATAAATAACAATTTAAAATTATCAAAACGTCATTACAGTACACTTTGTATGTATTCCAAACAACAATACAATAGGTTTGGTTACTGTTGGGGCGCTTTGAGGTTGTGCGAAAGATCCGAAAGTATGTTCGAGCAGATGGACATCATATGATGAAGACTATCATTGAATAAACCTTGTATAAATGTACGATGAACGCATGTTCCCCAACTTCTTGGCATAAAATAATCCCAGACAAGTTGACATGCCATTTAAATCAGTTCTATCCATTATGATGATAAACAATGAAATATAGAAATTTAATTAGAAACCTATTGGTATAATTATTGACGTAAAAACAACACACGTTAGGATTGTTATGCTTTTAAAAATTCCTGATTTTCAAGGTGTATTTATTTATTAATAGGAATATTCAAAAGTTTATTTTCCAAGTTTTATAATATCTTATCTAATGTGGGTTTTCTTATTTTCATCATTAAAGCCTGAAGTTTTTGTCCACAGCTAATACTGTAAATACTTTATGGGGTCTGTCAGAATGATCATCCGGTTTTAAACTGTCACTGCGCATGTGCTAATAGGGGTGAAAATATGGGAGGTTTATCTTTGAACATCAAAAGCATCCAAGCCATTTCAGTTGTCATTATAAAAGAACTAATTCTTTTTTCAAATCACTTCATCTTACAAAGAGCTGATTTCCTGTGACTGGCTCACTCCCTGTATTTTATTTCCTCTGAGAATACCTGAAAGCTCAAGTCTTTAAACCTAGACTTGTCATGAAATCGCACCAATACTAGAGGCAATGACAAAGCGATCGCAGTAGAAATTCAGGGTGAGTCTTCAGGAGTATACAGCTCGTAAGGGCAAACATTTAAATGAAATAATCTTTAAAACAAAGTGATGACAAAAGAAAAAACAAAAAAGAAAAAAGAAAGATAAATCCGGTTTTTTTAATCGTAAAATTTGAATTGGATCAATGTAACCCTTTTTTTTAAAATTAATATTCAAAACTTGAGACGTCATTCTGCTGGACCCTATTTAAAATAAGGGTGTTTTTTGCTATCATAGATCTAATATAAGTAGAAATCTTTCAATATTTTTGGATATATTTGTTGATATACATTTGGATCCCATGAGGTGATAGGGAAATATAAAAGAAAGCCGTATTGAAATTCAAATATAACTGCAACTAAAAGTTAAACGTTTAGTTGCAATTATACATTTTACAAGTAGCTCTATCGGTTGATATTGAGTACTATCACTAAAAAGGGTGCTGATTCATAATATTACCGTAACTTATTATTATTATTATCATTATTATTTGATATAAATTTCTTTCGAGTTTTCACTAAAGTTTTGTCTCCTCAGGTGTCCAGGACTCTTCTCAGTATTCTAGCTGATCTTAACAATGCTGTGGTCTGGATGGTCTTGATTATTTCTCTGATTTCCAATTCATCCAGTCTTGTTTCAAAGCTTTTGGAGATCATCCCAAACGCGTTCCAACAATTTGTATCCCCGTCATCTTCATGTTCCACAGTTTTTTCAGCTCTATGGCATGGTTCAAGTATTTACGTGTTTTTTTTTCGCTTACTTTCATTTTCACTCTGCAGTTGATCGAAAAGGCTAAGTGCATTGGATAAGGTATTTTGTTCTTTTGAACACTAGGTCTGATTTTCTAGCCGCGATTAAAGGATCTGTTTGTATTTCACAATTCCTGAGAATTTTCTGTGTTTCATTCTCTTGTTAGTTTGGTCAAAATTCTTGTACTCTTTTTGTGGTCTTGTACTCCTTCTATAGTCTTGTACTTCTTTTGTGCTAGTTTGCTGTATTTGCTTATTATATGATTAAAAGTTTCATCTTTGTCTCCAAATAACCTTCACTTGCTAGTCTATTGCGTATTATCAATCGTTTTTAAATAATTGGTCCTTGGGGCATTATTCTCTGCTACGATTAAAAGAGATTCGGTTTCACTTTTGAGATTTTTCCCTTTTTAGCCATGTCTATTTTTTTTAGTGAGCAATCGCCCCAATTTATCACTTAAAGTGTGTATATAATCATATATATATATATATATGAGTTTTCATTTATGATTTAGGTCTTCGATTATATAAAACATCATCATTATCATTATCATCGTGATCCTCATTAAGGCGTACTGACAGCACAGATTCTCTTGACTCTCTTTCGTCATCCATCCTTATCAAATATCACTCTTAATAAGTGCTCTAGACGGTATCCATTGTCAGCAAAGAGCGAATGGATGCACACTTTTGCTGGTTGGCCAATACTGGTGTGTCCACGTGTAGGAGTTCGCAGAAGAACCTCGCTTGTCCTACTTGTTCGTCTTACTTAGATGACTTGTGCTATGGAAAATAAATTGCTGCACAGCCGCCTGTTTTTGTGTGGTACTGTTTCCAGGATCCTTGTGTAGTTCCTATCTAGCTTTTTCTCCATTTGTTTCGTTAAATTCCAAGAGGTGCAAACATACATTTGTACTGACACGGAAGGATTTCTGTTTTATTTCAACAGAAAGATCAAATTTTCATATAGTCGTTAACGTGTCAATAGGTAGAATAAAAAAATTGGTAACAAAATAAAGTAAATTTATTTCTCTATAAAATCAAAAGAATTGAATGATAAATAAAATCTTCAATCGTATAAAACAACTTTTAGACGACCAGATAGGATAATGAAACTGGTATCAAAAGGAAGCAAATTTATTTATTCAAAATGACAAGTAGTTTCACTATATTTTTTGGAAATTAATGGAATAGAAAATGCGATGACTTTTTCCGAACGTATGTGATTATAACGTTCCACATTTTCCTTTGGCTGTAAATTGTTCACTGGCATTTTTTTTTCTTAAGAGAGATAGTAGAGCAGTTTCCCCATTGCTTTTCCATAGTTTAGAAATTGGAGTTGTCATTCTCCCAGATTGGTTATCCACCACCTAATGTGCTCGGTAATTTTTACCCATGGCGATACAGAACAAGGAAGTGCATATTTTCCACTATAGAGAACAAGGAAGTGCATATTTTCCACAATGGCACCAGTGCAAAATTGATGCAAAATTACCTAAGTGTAACTTGAACGCAGTTCGTTAATTCTTGCGTCGATAAGACTCGTGCGAAAATCTTCATCTCATTTCTGTTGTTGCTTATTAAGAAGGAACGTAGGAGGCGTAAGGGTTATCAATGCAGAAAATGAAATCAGTGAGTTGAGTTCAAATCCCTGTCGAGGTTGACTGTGTTCACTTTGTACTAATGTCTCTGAGAAAGGCATGAATTACCCTCTTCTATTCTTAAATATACGCCAAATAAAATGGTTGTCTGGACTTTGTAACTTTAGTGAAGCTGTGGGGTATATGGCTTGTAGGTCAAGGGCAAAGGGCAAAGTTGTGTTGCCGTTAGATATCTGACTCCATATTTTGGTTATTTTATTTTACCCCACGTTGGTTAGTCGGTGCAATGCCTTGCCCAAGAAAGTCCCAAAAAAGAATTATACGAAAGAAAAGACAGCAACAGATAAGAGACGAAGACGTTTCTTTTATACTTTCCTTTATTTACTGGGTTCAACAACCATTCTGTGGATGAGGGAGTTTTTCCTGAATACATTGAAATGGTTGAATCCCCCAGTTAAGGTGTCAAAAATACGTTAATTCGTTTCATGTATGTAGGTGTCTGCATTTGGTATTTCGGGCTTCCATAAGGGTTAGTTTTCTTTTGGAAGTTTTGTCAAAGTCCGGTAGGGGTTAGTTTATAGTTTATAGTGGGTCTTGTATATTTCAGCATAATGTTGACCGAGAGAGGGCTGCTATTGGGTGAAAGGGACTAACCGACGCTACGTCCAAAGACGTATGCGTGGTACCCAAACACCAGACAGCAAATTGGTGTTGTTGGTTCGACGGGCACTGACTGAAAGAGAAAGAATGCTCGGTCCCCTTTGTCAAGAGGTAATGCCTTTTTTCTTTTACGCGTCATCTCCTTTTTCTGTTAGGGACCTTTGGGAGTTTCTGCAAATTTAATAGTTTTCTTTTTCTTTTCTTTTTTTAAAATTCAATTTTAATTTTTATTTATTTATTTATTCGTTCCCTACAAAGCAACTAGTCTTGGAGTAGAATAACTTAAAATTCAAACTAAAATGTCATGAAACAGTGTGACTGGGTAATGCCTGTTACATAGCCTATTACGATTATTACTACCTGAAGCATTACACATGAATAAGTACATCCCTAGCATTTTTTAAAATGAAAACTAAATTTTCTTCTAAACCAATTGTACCAGGTTTAAAAAAATCTCGTTGAACATTGTTCTATGAAAACAGATATTTCTAGGTCTTATTTGCGATAGAATTCTATAGTATCAAAACTCACTTACAAAAAATTTGAATATATAGCAGTCCAAAAATAAGTACATCATCTATATATATGGGTGCAATTTTATTTTTGGTTACAGGGTTGTTAAGATTTTATTTCCTATTACATGATTTCATTGCAGAAGAGTTTAGTAATGAATGATGCCTAATAATATCTGTTTTGATTGTATAATGTCTCACGAGTAAGAATACATTCCTAGTATCTTTGAAGGAGAAAATTGATTTCTTCATATTAAAAAAATGTTAGGCTTGGTATATTTATGGGCAATAGTGTAAATCTTGCAGACACCTGAAAAGGGCTGTTGAAAGAGATGCTGGGTGAAAAGCACTAGGAAATTACCTTAGTGTTATGTTGCCTAGTCAATATTGTGCAGGTTAAAAATAAATGCAAATCAACGCACACATTCAGGTATATCATCATAACGAACTTAATGAAGCCTATTAAATATTTACACACATTTTGTTTTTTTTTTTTGTTTATTTTTTTTCAAATCTGTCGTTTCTTTTGCTTTTCTTACTTTCCATTTTCTATCCCATATTATTTGTTCATCAATCATCTTCATTTTCACCTATTGTAGAACATGATTTTATAACTTTCTTTTCAATGATTTACCCTTTCTAATATTTTACACTTTCATCGTTTACTTGTGTAATTATTCATTACTCTCCTTCTTAGCTTTTATTTATTTCTTCCAATCTATTTTCTTTTTCTTTTTCCTAACATATTTCTTTTTCCTTCTGTCTTTAATTATTCTCTACCACTTCCACGCAGCTTTCTTTCTTTCTTTCTTTCTTTCTTTCTTTCTTTTTCTTTTCTCTTCATTGACATATTTCTTTTTCCTTCTGTCTTTAATTATTCTCTACCACTTCCACGCAGCTTTCTTTCTTTCTTTCTTTCTTTCTTTTTCTTTTCTCTTCATTGACATATTTCTTTTTCCTTCTGTCTTTAATTATTCTCTACCACTTCCACGCAGCTTTCTTTCTTTCTTTCTTTCTTTCTTTTTCTTTTCTCTTCATTGACATATTTCTTTTTCCTTCTGTCTTTAATTATTCTCTACCACTTCCACGCAGCTTTCTTTCTTTCTTTCTTTTTCTTTTCTCTTCATTGACATATTTCTTTTTCCTTCTGTCTTTAATTATTCTCTACCACTTCCACGCAGCTTTCTTTCTTTCTTTCTTTCTTTCTTTTTCTTTTCTCTTCATTGACATATTTCTTTTTCCTTCTGTCTTTAATTATTCTCTACCACTTCCACGCAGCTTTCTTTCTTTCTTTCTTTCTTTCTTTTTCTTTTCTCTTCATTGACATATTTCTTTTTCCTTCTGTCTTTAATTATTCTCTACCACTTCCACGCAGCTTTCTTTCTTTCTTTCTTTCTTTCTTTTTCTTTTCTCTTCATTGACATATTTCTTTTTCCTTCTGTCTTTAATTATTCTCTACCACTTCCACGCAGCTTTCTTTCTTTCTTTCTTTCTTTCTTTTTCTTTTCTCTTCATTGACATATTTCTTTTTCCTTCTGTCTTTAATTATTCTCTACCACTTCCACGCAGCTTTCTTTCTTTCTTTCTTTCTTTTTCTTTTCTCTTCATTGACATATTTCTTTTTCCTTCTGTCTTTAATTATTCTCTACCACTTCCACGCAGCTTTCTTTCTTTCTTTCTTTCTTTTTCTTTTCTCTTCATTGACATATTTCTTTTTCCTTCTGTCTTTAATTATTCTCTACCACTTCCACGCAGCTTTCTTTCTTTCTTTCTTTCTTTCTTTTTCTTTTCTCTTCATTGACATATTTCTTTTTCCTTCTGTCTTTAATTATTCTCTACCACTTCCACGCAGCTTTCTTTCTTTCTTTCTTTCTTTCTTTTTCTTTTCTCTTCATTGACATATTTCTTTTTCCTTCTGTCTTTAATTATTCTCTACCACTTCCACGCAGCTTTCTTTCTTTCTTTCTTTCTTTCTTTTTCTTTTCTCTTCATTGACATATTTCTTTTTCCTTCTGTCTTTAATTATTCTCTACCACTTCCACGCAGCTTTCTTTCTTTCTTTCTTTCTTTCTTTTTCTTTTCTCTTCATTGACATATTTCTTTTTCTTTCTTCTCTAATTCTTCGCTCACTCTCCATTATTGCTTAGCTTATTTCTTCCAATCTTTATTTCCTTTCCTTTGCTTTTTGCTGACATTTTTTTTCATTCCTTCTCCAGTTCTTACCCCCCCACCATCTCTCTCTTTTTCGCTGCTTACGTCATTTCCTTTTCAATTTTTCTTTCTTTTCCTTTTCTTTTTTTTTTTTTTAATTTCCACTGCTTTCTCTTTCTTTCATTTTTTTCTTTTTCTTTATAGATTTCAACCTCTCCGTTCATCTTGCTTTCAGACTTTTTCTCTCTTTTTCTTATTAACTTTCCTCACCTTTATTTATGTTCTTCTCTCTCTGTCTCTTTCTAATTTCCTTTCAACAAATATCTGTTCATCTTTCACTTTCTCATTCATTTGTACTCTTTCCTGTTTTCTTCCGTTAATCTTCCTTCCGTATTTTTCGCCGTATTTTTCTTTTGCTTCTCGTATCTCCTTCCTCTCTTCCTCTTTAAGTTGTTTTCTTCTCTCTTTACTTTTTCATATTGTTTCTTTATTTATTTTCTCTCCTACTTTTCGCTTTCTACTCCCTTCTCTTCATTCCCCCTTTAAACTCGACATATTTTTTTCACAAATTTTTCCTTTTTATTCTATCCATGCCTCCCGCCACTCCTTGCTTCTTTTTCTTTCTTTCTTTCTTTCTTTCTTTCTTTCTTTCTTTCACGTGTTTTCTTTTCTACTTTCTTACAGTATATTTCTCATCTAGTCTTCCCATTGCCTTTACATCCCACAATCTTAATTTTTTCTGGCCTTCCTTCCTTGCTTCCTATATTACCCACACCCTCTACCCCTGTTCTCGCTGTTCGGAGGCCTCCCTTCTCATCCCTCTCCTGGCCAACCATGAATAGCACGACTTGTTCGCAAAATTGACGAAGACACACAAGTGTCTAATAATTACTTGGATAACGTCAGCAAGAACCATTATCTGCGACCAGCATCCAGAGTTGAGGTGGTGGCGGCAGTAGGAGAACGGAAGAGGAAGAGGAAGAGGTATACTATAACGTGGTAATGGGGAAGAGATGGCAGCCCAGTTGATGATGATGATGATGATGGTGCTTGTTGTCAATAAGTCGATGTTTTATATTAAAGACAGGTTGTCTTACTACTGATTACTGTGATGTCACTCATGATGATAGATAAGAATGATGACAATATGATCAACATTTGAGCTTCCCGACAAGACAAACAACATCAGAAGACAAATATTTGATGTCAGTTATAGGTCCGATTTTTAAAAAAATTTAAAGGCATGAAACCAAACTTCCCTTTTCTGGGAACTAGTATGGTACGAGTACTTCTATGGGATGAAATTTTGTAGCACCACTTATATTGCATTTTTCCTTTCATTTGTCAGATTATAACAAGAAAAATATATGACTGGCTATGGGACTTGGTCAAAAGAAAATAAAGTTTCATAAACTTTCATTGATAATACAGGTGTATAGTCATTAAAATTGTTTCATTTTTGGGTCATGATTTTATTCTATACTCATGAATACAAAACTTTTTTTAGAAAGTTTTTATCCCTTTGATAGAAAATTAAAAGAAAATTTAATCAAGATTCTGCAAATAATAAATTTCAGTTATATATATATATATTGCTATGTTTATGAATAAAAAGTCTTCAATATCGGTGATAGAGCATGTATCAAAACTAGGATAGTGTAGACACAGAGTCAATAGTGTTTGGTAACTATCATATTTTCGCTTATGTGATTATTGGAACAAAGAGAATTGCATAGGCGAGAAACAAACAGTCATCAAGCACTGATAAGGTAATATTGTGATTGGTTTCATCATTTTTCAAATTGGCATTGACTTTGTCAAGACATCATCACTTTATCATATTATGCAAACATCTGGACAGCAATCTATACGTCTAGCTATGATCTTTTTATTATATAAGTTTCTTAGCTTTTCACATTCCTTCATTTGAATTTCAAATTTCAAATGAGTTGCACCTTCACGATCAAATCAGGTTACAGTACCAGTAGATGGAGGAATTCAAATTTTAGAAAATTAGAGCTTTAGTTTCGATACTTTTTTGATCAATTTTTGAATTATTTCTCCACAATTCCCGTAACCTGGTTTGTCGTGGAGGCGCTACTCACGTAGTGTGTCTTGGAAGAGCACATCCTTCTTCAGGTCTACAACTGGTATGAATTCAGAGTTTTCGTTCTCTTACGTCGGTTGCCATGTCAAAGATCCCAGTCTATTCTACTATTTACTCATAGCTAGGAAGAGAATAGTTGGATTCATACTTTTCCCGAAGTGAAATGCAATCAGTCTTGTTTAGGAATTGAACTCAAGTAGTCGATTTCACTCCCTACGACGATAAATGTTACGCCACGAGCGCCTCCTAATAAAGGCTAAAAATGTGTTTTACAGAAAATGTTATTTGAATTGTTTTCATTTTTGTATTCACACATTCATAAATATAAAAAGTCCCTTAAAATAACCAAAACATGTTTTTTTACGTAAACCTTCAGATTAAAATAATTTTTCGTCCATTACTTTTTTTTTTGATAAGCCTTTGTCTAAACTAGAAGTTTCCAACTCTGTGTGCCCGGTGTCCATGGTGCTTACAGGTCGTTTTTCCTGCCTTCCCCACACGCTGATTACCAATTAATACCTTTCTTCCATTGTTCTTAATTCTACGAATGATGTTTTAAATTTTTCTTTTAATCTTGCAATTTTTTGGAACATTTCTTAAACTCAATTTTTCAACCCGTTTTCCAACCTTCTTAAAAAAATACTACAGCCAAATTCACGAGTTTTAACTTTTTTCTATTTGCCATAGCTGGAATTAAATGCTTCCAAATTAATGATTGTTAAAACATTTAACCTCAAACTAGAAGAGCTATCCGGTGTTGTCCGGGTGGATAGAATAATATCGCATATAGCAGTAGAGTAAGAAAAGGGTTTTATAATATATTTATTTTAAATTAATCAATTACTTTTCTTTGTTCATTTTTGCTGAGAAATGGATCTATATTAAAAGAGTTTGGTCTTGTATATTACTAGATTTCTCATTGTTTGTAAGTAACGGTAACCCCACAAAACGACACCTTATGGCGTGGTTATATTAGAGATATATGCTTAAAATGTTTTTTTGAAAACAAAGAAATTTCCTATTCAATTTGCAAATGAATGATAAGTTTATGGGTTTTTATTCATTTTGAGGACCCAATGGGTTCACAGGTCGTCTAGTTGCTAATTTTTATTCCCAAAATGAAGTTTATTAACATTCCATGCAATAGTAAAGAAAATACAAAAAAATTAGTAAGAGACATTTTTATTAAGATAATTGTGAAAATGAGACAGAAACAATTTCAAAGATTATTGGCAATTTTTTTTGTATCGAAACTAAAGCTCTAATTTTCTAAAATTTGATTTCCCCCATCCACTGGTACTGTAACCTGATTTGATCGTGAAGGTGCAACACATTTGAAATTTGAAATTCAAATGAAGGGATGTGAAAAGCCAAGAAACTTATATAATAAAAAGATAATATCTAGACGTATAGATTACTGTCCAGATGTTTGCACAACTGAGTAATTTTTAAAAAAAATTCCTCTGATTCCCCATTATGTTCTTTTACATAGAAGATAAAATATGAAAAGCGGAAATATTAATAATCGTCTTTGTTTTAAGTCATTTCTTTTTTCGAAAATTGATATTTTTTCATAAAAAGTAGAATATTATTTAATTGTTTTTTGGTTTTTTTTTTAATCAGAGTTGCTATCCTTTTAATTAACTTCTTACTTTTCGGTCATAATTTAATTGCGAAAGAATAAAAGATAAGGAAGATAATTATTGGGTCGTGTGTAAGATCAAAACAATTTTCAAAAAGTTGCAAAAGTTCCGATAATTTGGCTTCCAGTTGTCGAATTGATACAAAAACAAATTCACTTTCATCGCCGGGTAAATCAAGAGACACTGACTTGGAAGATTGAACGACTACAGAAATCTCCATACTACCTTTCTCAAGCTCTCTATGACATTTTCAAAACTTGAAAATTAATCTGAAGAGTAAAATTTGATGATATGTTGGAAATTTAAAGGCGCAGTTTCACATCATATCACAAAAAGTAATTCCAGAGGTGCTTGGACTAATTAAAAAAAGTTTAGGATAATCATTTCTATTAAATAAAGTTTTTATTGACTACTTTCTACGAATTACACTGAGCGTGGTAAACCGGAGGACTTCGGTGGATTCGTTTATAGATAATAGTATATACAGCCGTGTTGCTTTTTTTTTCTTTCCTCAACAGAAAGTAAATCTCAAGGTTAAGATATCAGCTTGACTCCATATCAAAAGTTTTAGAGGTGTTTCGCTTGATGAAAATTTGCTGCAATGTTGAATGCAAATGGACTATTTTGAAGAAAATTACCTTTTCATTGAGTGTTCATTTCTGTCTCGGTAAATACAGATTCAATCTCTGTACTTAAATATAAGCATCACTATGACCATTGTTATTATCCCACTTGGGTTTATTTTACCCACAGAGGTTAGGGAATCATTTACATTGTACGTTTATATTTATATTTTTGGTGTAGTTGTTTTTATAAGAATTTTTTTTACTCACGTTCCTATCGAATATGATTTGGTGTCGTTGGTTAATGACATATCAACCTTCATGGATTATTTAATGCCAAAGCCAACATTGTTGACAAACAGCATGGAGGTGCCTGTGGTGTAATGGCTATCGTCGTAGGAAATGGACACGGCGATACGAGTTCAAATCCTCGACGAGACTGATTGCATTTCTCACAGCACTAATACCCTTGGGAAAGGTATGAATCCAATTATTCTCCTTCCAGCTATGAGTAAATAGTAAGGCAGACTGGGTTCTTCCGCCTTGGTGAGGCAACTAGTCTAGGAGAAGGAAAACTCTGAATTCAAACCTGTTAAACTCCGCTTAAAAATTGACCTTGTGTCATATCCTACCCAAGTGGAGGGGTTGGTAAATATGATTGTAGACAAACAGCAGTGATACTGTTTAAACTAGAGCTGCAGATAAGGGTTACTATATTTTTCCTAAGAGTTTTCGACCGAGTCATGTTACTAAGTCCACTTTTCCGAAAGTGAACTTAGTAGCATGACCGGTGGTGATTGATTGGTTGAGTTTAACGGCATGCCAACTAGTCTAGGGTTATTTTATGTCTAGAGATTAGAGACTTGCGTTCATTGTACGCTCATTTTTTATTTTTTATTTTAATTGTTTCTGAATTTTTTTTGCACCTGATCGTATTGAAAATGATTTTTGAACAGATCTGACTCGTCGGTGGGACTCTAACAGGCACGACCACTCCGGGTCAGAGAAGAACTGGGAGTAATGGAAAAAAAAGGAGTACTCCACACTTCCCAGAGCTCGAGAACAGTTTTAATGTCCTACCCAGGATATCCTTTGTGTGTGTGTCTGTGTGTGTGTAAGTGTGTGTGTGTGTGTGGAGGGGCTTAGTCTTCTACAGGGGATACACTCAACGTATTCTGAAACAAAGCAGTTTGTTTTTTTTGTTCTATCACATGCATATCAGTATTTGAAAGTGAGAAATCTTCCAGATTTCCTTTAACGTAACTGCAACAAAAAGAAAAGAGAATATAAATTTCAAAATTGTCGTTTAAGTTGTAGAATTGAAATGACTTTTGTGTCATCCTGTAGAAATGCACATTGTAAATAATTATTCCCATTAACACCGTGAACATTTATTATTATTATTATTATTATTATTATTTAGTGTTCTCCCCCCTCTCTCTCTCTCTCTATCTCTCTCCATCTCTCTCCCTCTCTCTCTTTTTGTTATCAACTCAATCAATAGATTCATTCTTATTGATTGTATCGCAACAATTAACACCGTTATGGGTACAATTCTTTTGAACTTCGTCAAACAAGGAGAATGACCACCACTCCCATCAAACTAGCCCCGTTATTAGTCTCTCTTTTAATTCAACAGTTAAGAATACTATCACTATCAACAAGACAATCATCATCATTAACACTTCTACAACTTCTGTATGAGTATCTAATTCTTATCTTGCCCACTATAAACACGACCATTATCATCAGCAAGCCAGGCGGGGCTTAGAATACACTGATTGTATCCCATGAAGTGGTATAAGACCCTCTCAAATAAGGATGTCCTTGGTAAGACAACTAAACTGCATCAGATGGTGAGGCTCCTTGGTCCACTCTGACCCGGACTAGTATTACCTGTTAAGGTTCCATCTATTAGTCAGATCTGTTTAAAAATTATTCATATTCGATAGATAAACTTTTATGAAGTAACTATACAAAAAATGTAAATATGAGCGTACAATGAATGCGATTCTCTAATCTCTTGATATAAAATAACCCTTGACTAGTTGGCATGCCGTTAAAATAAACCAATCGATAATCACTAAGATTAAAACTAAAGCTATCAGAATTACAAAGGTTTGAAGTAGGAGTGTCCAGCATTTTTGTAATTGAGCGGACACCATCTAGTTTTCAAGTTACATTTATTAAAAAGTCAGGTGAGACCCCGTGGTGTAATGGCCAAAGTATTATAGTGTGACCTCGAAGTAAGTGGGTTCGAACTCCGGTCACACTACTAAGTTCACTTTCGGACTAATACTCTTAGGAAAAGTATAGAAACCCTTATTCCCATCTCTAGGTTAAACAGTATCACTGCTATTAGTTGTCTAAATTTCTGAGACGAAGCTTGATGATTTTTATCATTAAGGGTTTTCGGACTATTGTCTTCACTCTGAATTGTCCAGCAGGACATATAGCGTAACGGTTATAGGAGTTGGTTCCCTAAGCTTCTACGGACACAATCATCTGCAGGTTGCAGGTTCAATCCTGACTGCAGGCGAGTAACAATGCAGGAATACTTAACACTTGTACCCGATTATGGCTAAGGGAATCAGAACAGGTGACCCCCGTGGATTCAATAAAGGACGTAGTTCGAAGTTCCGTGAATGTTCCTGAGTTCGAAAACACCTGAAGAAGCCTGGAGGACATATCGTTCGAAACGTTGTGGAAATTACAATAAAGATGAAGACAATAGTCCAAAAATCCTTTATGATTAAAGTATCACTGCTATTCTTCTAAAATGTTAGCTTTGGCATTGAATAATCCACGAAGGTTGATGACTTTAAACAAAGACACCAACTCATATTCGATTGGAGTGCATGTAAAAAACTCTATTAAAACAACTACACTAAAAATATAAATATAAACATACAATGCACATGATTCCCTAACCTCTGCGCATAAAATAAACCCAAGCAGTTTGACATGCAGTTAAAATCAATCTATCAAAGAACAAAAACAATCAGCAGTCATCGAAGAAAACTTAAAGATGTACTTAAAATAAAAATAAGTGACTCTCTCTCTCTCTATCTATCTCACTCCTCCTCTCTCTCTCTTTATATATATATATATATGTGTGTGTGTGTGTGTGTGTGTATGACAAAATACTTGGAGAAAATGTCCGATAGGAACTACATGTATCCTTGTTTGGGATACAATCAGAGAAGGTGGTATTTGAGTGGAAAGGAACAGTCAAGACGTTCATAGAATAAAGAAAGGGGTTTATTGCAAGAGAGATGCAATACGACACACAAGGAATAGTGATACCCGCTACTAATCTCCGAAGCAAGGACAATATTCGTTTCTCCCTCCCACCAGGCAGGTCTTGACACAAGGTTAAATGACCCGAAGGTAGGATTGTAATGGGGGTTAGGGGAGGGGAAGGTTGAACCCGAGCCGAGGCTCGAGCCCTGCTGGTCTCTTCTGGTCATCGGCCCACTTGGTGCAATGTGAGCCGATAAGTCTAGCTGGACATTGACCCAAACATGAGTCCAGGTACGGATGCGAGATTATGGCTTAAACTGGATCATGGAGTCCAGTGCTATACAAAGGCCTCAAGAATGCAGCTCGCCCACCCGAATGTGATCCTGCCGAAGCCGGGGACCTTCCGGCCTCGAGTCAGCCTTAGGTAGACAATGCACCGTCCGACACGAATGCCGACACTAAAAAGCCGGCTGGGGTCAAAGCCAACAGCAAATTAATGCAATCGGCCTTATCCCTGAAGCAAGGACAGTTATCTGTCTCTGTCTCCCACCAGACAGGATTTGACACAAGGTCAAATGGCCAAAAGGTCGATTATAATGGGAATTAGGGGAGGGAAAGTCAGACATGAACCGAGGCTGGAGCCCTGCTGGACTATGATGGTCATCGGCCAACTTAGTGCAATGTGGACCGGATGAGCTTAGGTGGACATAGACCCAAACATGGGTCCAGGCACGGATTTCTGATTATAACTTAAACTAGACTGCGAGGTCCAATGCTATACAAAGGTGTGAAAGGTGTCAATGATGCGGTTCGCTCACCCGAAGGTAACCCAGCCGAAGCCGGGGGCTTTTCAGCCTCAAGTCTGCCGTAGATGAACAATGCTTTGTTCGGCAGGAATGCCAGACGACGGGGGCAAAGCCAACAGTAAATTAATGCAGTCAGTCTTAGCCCAGGAGTCACATGATTGAGAGAGAATGTGGGATATTCCGTTACAAAACTTCTCCCTGAGCTAATTTTCCCATGAAAATTTCACTCAATACCTTGTCTTTTTGGGGTTGAGATATAGCCGTCTGGTAGGAATTGTGGTATTAGTAGTTTTCAGGGAGCTGGTACTTCCGGCACTGGTGGGGTTGGAGATACTTCCGTCGGTACGGATGGAAATATGGGAACTTTAATATGTCTAGGTCTTAACTCATTTAAGTGTCTCTCATATTCAAATCTTCTTCCTTTGAGCATGTATATCACTCTGCCAAGTCTTTTCGTGATAATTCCGTCTTCCCAAAAGCTTTTTTCACCTCTAATTTCTGAAGAAAACTCTGTTTCCTGGTTTGTAAAATTTTGTCACAATTTTTTAAAAAGTTTTTTTTCCGATGGACTCGGCAACAGCCTGTTGAAAACTGACTGAATTTTTCTCGCGAACATCAGTTCGGCAAGTGAAAGGCCTGAATCTGTGTTCGGATTTGGGGTAATTCTGTAAACGGCAAAAAACTTTTATATACTCATCTCATCAGTGCCCATGTCTTTCTTAGACCTCTTTTTAAAGTGTCCACGAATCTCTCCGCTTGCTCATTTGATCTAGGATGGTAAATAGAGTCCGTAATGCGGTCTATGAACAAAGATATGCAGAAATTATTTAAGTCTCTGCCGGTAAATTGGGTCCCATTGTCGCTAATCAAAGTTTTTGGCGCACCGAAACGACTGAAAACCTCGTTTAATACAGTATTTGTGGATGTCGGATATCTACATTTGAGAATTTCCAGCTACTTGGACAAAATGTCCACAATTATAAGGTAATAGTGACCATTTAGAGGTCCGGCTTAGTAGATTTGTAACCTCCTCTACGCAACATCCATTTTAGGCTATGGCTGAATTTTTATTAGTGGTGCTTTTGCCGCAAGTTGACAAATATCCTGGTCCATCCTAGGCCAGTACGTATAGCAACGCATTAATGACTTCATTCTTGTCATGCTTAGATAAACTATATGAGATTCTCCCAGGACTTTCTTTTGCAAGGTACATAGCATTACCACTCTATCTGCATATAATAGTACTTGCTCGTAGATGGAAAAAGGTGATACTCTTTTGATCCTTTTTTCTGCCTTTTAATCAGCCATACTTGTTTCTTCATTTTTTAATAAATTCATCTTTCTCAGTTCCTTTTTTAATATCTTCTAATCATAGGTAACTTCCGAATTGTATTGCATTGCAATACGGATAATTCCTTTTCATCCCTTATGGCAGTTATCACCGTATCTTCTAACGGCTCTGAAAATTTTGGGATCAATCTCGACAAACTGTCGGTGGGTCCTAATTTTTTCGTTGATAGGAATTTTATTTTAAAGTTGTAGTTCAGCAAGATTATTTCTCAGCGCTGTAAACTGTTGGCGATGTGCGTCGGTCTCCCTTTTTTGATCCAAAAATAGTAAACAAAGATCTATGATCCGTCTGTAATGTGAACTTCCTTCGATAGATGAACCTGTGATATTTCTTAATCTCGTAGACTATTGCCAGGCTTTCTTTCTTAATCTAGCTATAATTTATTTCTGCCGGAAGTAGGGTTCTGGACGCATGGGCTATGGGCTTTGTAGTCCCATCTTCAAACTTATGGAGAATTACCGCAACGATCTCATAATTGCTAGCGTTGGTTGCTATAATTATCTCTTTTTAGGGTCAGAACGAACTAACGATAAATCTAAAACAGATAACTTTTATTTTCTGGAAAGCGTCTTCACATTCTTTTGACCAAATGCATTTTGCACCCTTTTTCAATAGGTGATTCAATGGTGCTCTAAGATCATGCATTTTGGGAATGTAGATACTATAATAGTTAGCCAAGCCTAAAGACGCCTATTGTTTGGTGATGGCATAATTCTAATAGCTTTAGCCCTTTTACCGTTATTGTCAATTATTTGACCTCAATATTTTATCTGCTTCATGAAGAACTCGCATTTCTCTGAAACTAGTTTGAAGCCATATTCGTCCGTCTTCTGAGACACTGCTGTAATATGTTTTTTATGGTGTTCGTTGTTTTTACTCCTTAAACGGATGTCATCTTGATACGCTGTGGCAAATTCTAGTTCAGCTAAAATCGCTTTCATTACTTGTTTGAACAAGCTTGTAGCAACCTTTAATCCAAAAGGGAAGCGATTTAGTATGAAAAGCCGTTTGTGTGTGTTAATCGGTAATAAATTCGAGCACTCTTCGTCTACTTTCACTTGTTGATATGCCTCAGTCAGATCTATCTTAGAAAACACCTTGCCACAATTTAGCTTAGAGAAAATATCTTCGGATGAAGGTAACGGGTAGGTGTGGTATTTAAGACAGTCATTTAATCCGGTTGAAAAATCTTCACACACTTGATCTTTTAGGTCTTTTTCTTTACATACATCATAGGTGCCGCCCAATCAGAGTAATCAGTTTTAGAGATTACCCCCCCCATTTTCTCTAAATTTTCCAGTTCTTGGTTTACTGCATCCAAAGCCGAGAATGGCACATTCCTTTTTACTTTGAATACTAGTCTTATGTTGTCTTTAAGTTCGAATCCGACCGCGGTTTTCTTATGTATTTCAGAAAACACATGTGGAGCTTCTTTTTTCAAATTAGAAATATTTTTTCTATTTTTTCAGATTTTTCCTTTACTGCCACGTCTACTTTTTTACAAAATGAATTTACCGGCAATTTCTATAAATCAAAAAGCGCGATCCAATCTGTACCAAATAAATTCGGCGTACCTGGAAGAACATAAATTTTTGATTTGAAAGTTCTCTCCATTAATGATACGTTGCAACTTAATTCGCCCCTGGAATTTAGCTTTTTCCCAGATACACCTCTAACTATTTTTGATATTCCTCAATGGCGGACAACCTATTTTTTTCTATGTTTGTTCATTCACAATAGAAATGTCACTTCTTGTATCTAACAATAACTTCACTGTAAGTCCGTTTATTTTTGTATTCACGTATTTCCTTTTTTCACCATTTTCAATTTCCCTCTTGGACAAAATAACATTTACTTTTGTTTTAAATTTTTTCTTTTTTCTTTTCTGTTTGCACCAACAGTGGGAGCTTTTGTGAATGACATAGCCACACTCAAAGGAAACCTTATCCTTTTTCAATGAAACTTCCACTAGCATCACACTGAGACGTTTTTGCCTTATTTTTTGTAAATTTAGGTTGTTTTATCGCTTGGACTTAAAAAGTGTTCTTCGATCCATGTATTGTTTCTCTTTACATTTATCAGCCTCTGATATTCTTCAGTCACCTTCTATTGCTTAATTTCAAGATCTTGCCCCATAATAGTCAAAATCTTTATCTTTCGCCGCTGTCAGTCTCTGGACGAAGATTAAACATTTAAACATGTCAATTAAAAGGTCACCTAATTTAAACAATTCGCATTGAGAATTTACATTGCCTGCATAAGTCACAAAGTATTCATTCTCTTGTTTTAAAATGTTTAAACATTTGTATTCCTGACAAAATCTTTATTGACTCCTGGAACGAGTTTTTCTCCGGCTTTTTAGTCAAAATTAGATTCGTGTATTTAGTGTTCTCCTCTGTGCCAAATTTTTGGAGTAAAAGAATGATTTTTCTTTGTCCAACCATTGTTCGCAACTTATCGTAAAAATCGTCTAGTATATACGCAAATTGGGAGGGAAGGTTATTCTATTGTCCGGGTCATAATTGTATTTTGATAATGAATTCGATATTCCCACAGGAGAAAAAAACCTGGATTCCCGTTTTTCTGTTGTCCTAGCCAATACAGTTTCACATAATAATTTGGTGTTTTTCGTTTGTTGATTCTATAATTGTATTAGCTCCTCTTGAGAAATATTTTGTTATTTTTCAAATTGTTGTTGTTGTTTTGGCAGCGATATGCTAGCGTGTAACGCTTTGGTCAATCCAACATGATGTTCCGTGTTTCTTAGAAAAAAAATCCACCAGAAGAAAAATTCAAACACGAACAAGTTACTTCGCTGTTTGATTTTATGCAACCCCCCCCCCCAAAAAAAAACAAACACCATTTAACATTTCTTTAAAAATAAAAACCACGAGTTTTTTGTTTTTGTTTTTTCTTTATCAGGAAACAATAGAATAGAACAAAAGATTTATTGTTCTGGAACAATCTTCATGCGAGAATACTTTCTTTCAGGAAATTCGCAATTTTTTGTAATGTAGCGACTTAAGTTCGAATCCCGTGTCGAGTCAAGCAACACGATTTTTACTTTTCTTTCAGTTAACAGAAAATAGGGAAGAAAAGATTCTTACCGACGATATTCTTTAAAAAATGCTTTTCGCTGTTTCCAAAAATAGTTCTTCGTGTGTCACGGTAATAAGTATTACCCACAATGACTGAAATCTTTTTCGTTGGGTGTTTTCGTTGAGTATCTTCACCGTGAGTCTGTTCAATCCGTAATTAATACTGTTGTACGTCTTACAAACAGTGTTGGTTTTTTTTTTACTTGCTATGAGTTTGAAACGAATCATCCGCCGCCATTGTTGTGTCCTTAAAAACGATATAATCAGACACAGAGGTACTTAAGTGGAAAGGAACAGTCAACTCATTCGTATATAAAAGAAAGAATGTCTTATTGCAGCAGAGATACTATAAGACAGACAATGAATAATGAGGCACGCTACTAATACCCGAAAAAAGGACAGGCAAATTGCCGTGTTCAGTATATATATAGTCACTGATATAGTCAGTCCACTTGACTGAGAGAGAGAGAGAGAGAGAGAGAGAGAGAGAGAGAAAGAGAGAGGGAGAGAGAGAGTATGTGTGTAAGGGATATTCCATTACAACACTACACAAAGATGCTTCGTGCCGTTTTGAACAAGTCCTGGAAGTAGTACCTTACAAAAGAGCTGTTGTACTGCCATTACCTCTCATCTCGCAAAACACCAAAGAAAGACACGCAGGACACTGCTAGAGAAGTAACGTTGAACTTATATGTACCTTTCTCCCATAGACTCCTACATATGGACATACCAGTGTTGACTGACTTGCTAAAACATACATTCATCCCCTCTGTATGGACACTAGATGCCGTTTAGAGGACTTATTAAGAGCGAGAACCAATAAGGACAGGATCTTGTGCCGTCAGCACGTCTTTATATTGGTGTATATTCATTTATATATATTCATTATATATATATATATATATATATATATCGCCTATAAACAAACCTAAAGCCCTCTTATGCATTCACGTTGTAAAGAAACAGGTAATTCATTGTAAATAATTGATAAAAACGTTGTTTAATCTAAATAATTATTCAAAACTTTTTCCATTGGTCAAGCATCTCTAAAACTTCTTTTCTGATGTAAAGCTTAATAGTCATATTTCTATTAACGTTCTCCACATTTCCTTCCCTCGAGATTAAGAAGAGGGCTGCACTCGCTCAATCCCGATTTTATTTTCCAAAAACTGCGGGTCAAAAAGTAGCAACAAGTATTTTGCAGCTTCTATGACATTTGGGGAAAGTGTGATGAGTTATTTCCCCTCCTTTTGAAAATAATAAAGCTTAAGAAAAGATATCTTTGGGTAATACAAAATTATTGATCCTTTGAATTCATTAGCCTAATATTTAAGGCTGAGAATCATTTTACTTTACCACCGGCCAAGTGGGTAGAGTGTTTGTTCAATCCCAGGTCGCGTCATACCAAAGACTTTAAAAATGGTACTTGATACCTCCTTGCTTAACACTCAGCAATATAAGGTACGTATCGTAGGTGAAGTGGAGCAATCCAGGAAAAGTAGTAGCACCCTCTCCTACACCTTGGTGTAGTAGCTATTGAAAAGGGAGCCTTCTGGTCACCCTCGACTACGGTTGCCAACTTTACTTACTATTTTACTTTACGCTGTAAGCTTGATATTTTGGGGTTCAGGGAATTTACATGAGAATGAAATGAAATATAGCGACCATGCGAGTCTTTGTTTTAATAGCTTTTAAACAAAGATGCTTGTGCGCTAAAGTAAAGTTTCTTTAAAACCGCCATTTGGGGAAACAAGTAAAAGTTACAGGGAGTCACGTTTGGTGTTTCGCCATAAATGCTGATAAAAATCGATTATGAAAAATTTATATTCACTCGTCTAGACGACAGGACAACAACCATTTATTGCTCAGCTTAAATATAAATAATTATTCGAGACTTCAATAAAAGTGACTCTACGTCTTTTATTTTTAATAATGGCATTCTCATAACTCGTATGTAATACAAGTAAATACAGGTAGTTATATTAAACAGGGAAAATGGAAATGGTTTCTTTTATTCTGACTATAATAACATGTATATTGGTTGTAAAAGTTGTGATTGTAATTGTGATAGATCATTCATTAGGTTAGTACATATGCTCCTGTTTTTTGTGGTGATCATGTAATTTTTAATGGTAGCTTCTTTCAGTTATGTGAGACATTTATAAAGACAAAATATATAAAAGTTAAAGCAGACTTTATTTTCGGAATAAAATTTGTTGAATATGGATTTAATTCATTATAGTCGCATATATATTAAAGAACAAATCTTTTTGTTACGGCAATATATATTTAAATAAATAAAAGAATAAAATAACGAAGTATTGAAATGAATTCAAGAATGAATTAGTGTTAAAATTTTCAAATGTTCTTTAAATAAAGCTATTTATATTCATAACTGTTACGCGAATGATTACGACGATTCCTTTAATAATTCCATGCAGTTGGAACCTTGTTCCTATTTTGGTGGTGATCATGTTATTTACATTTGAGACCCACAGTAGTCTAGCAGTACAATAGATTTGATGACAGGTCTGGGCAAGGCTGGATGGAAGATTGTTGATTATCTAAAAGAAGGCTGTGACGCGGTATAAAACATTTATCCCTGAACGGGAGTTTATTTTTCGCACGCGTGAAGACGGGGCTGCCTGGCATTTGATCCCTCGTAGAATAAGTTCCAGTTAAGATTCCCTTTTTAGGTGTAGGGAAACTGGAAGATTATGTTGGGGTTAATTTGGGGCTAGACTGACCGCCGCTGGCGAGGGGTTTCCAAATTTCACAGTACACACACACCCACCAGGCCACTACCTCTCCATACCCCTAGGATAATGGAAGATATGGGCCCCTAGGTTTAGATATAATAATACTATTTATCGTAGTCGACAATTCCAGTTTCCCGTGTCATATTTTTAAAGGCAAATAGAACAATTTAGCGAGAATAACATGAGGCGAACGAAGCTGAAAAGGAGCATGCAAAAGACAACTTGATAGGCAGACAACACAATGAATAAATTTCGACACGAGGAGAGATATAAAATATAACAAGGTTTTTAATACATGCGGACACACATATTTAACGTGTCGGCTATATTATCAGCGGATAATATCCAATATACAAATGTCTTTCGTCCTTATTCTTTTATTTCTTCATTCTTTAAATTGAGGGAGAGAGAGAGTATGTAATTGCAATACTTAAGAAGGGTAGAAGGAGAAACAGTTTTAATGTTTACTTAGCTTTTTAACGGGTTCCTTCTGAGGGTATTTTCTCTTTCACGGGCTAGCGGAGTTTTTTTTACAGCCTTGTCTAGAAGGCACCAGTTCTTCTTGTTCAAGATTCTATTTCGCTTCTTCACCCGGAGTCTTGGCATGAGACTATCTGTCCATCGCGACCTCCGTTCCAAAACTGATTTCCTTATCCCTATTTCCGCTGACGAAAAAGGGTGCTACTTCCACTTTAGGATTCTAGCCAATCATTTAGCCTCTTTCTTCTATCAGGCGATTCGTTCGGACTACTATCTCTTTCACCCGGTCACAGAGTGCAAACATCTGTGGGCTTTCATTCTGACCTGGATTTGTTACTTCAGCCGCGAGTAATTGACCTACATTCCTATTCCTCTTTTTAACGGTCAGTCTTTGGTGGCATGTTAATTCAAACACGGAGGGGTAGGGGAGATTCCTTATTTCTCTCCTCTCAATGGTAGACCACGTGACAAGGCCGATACAGTGTGGTCCAGCATTGTTGGAGTCGTCTGGACGGGATTGACGATAGCATTAAATCCTTTTTGTGACTCTAGTTATTGGAATCAAATTCGATTGTTCTTCCCCTAGACTAGTCGTTCACCAAGACCAGATATAATCCAAGCAGAGGCACATTAAAATAATTCTCCACCACGAAAAACAAAGTCAACTCCGGGTTAGAAATATAGGAACTCTTGGTTTATATCCTTTTAACCTTTCCCACTACTGTATTAATTGAGTGACCCTGGAATCTGCAACATTATTGTAAACGGTCTTATAGTAAGTCAAGTTTTTAGTATTTGGCGACTGGGTCAAAGCGTCGGGTTCAGGAAGTCTCGCAAAGCGATGTGGATTCCATCAGCAACGTTGACTCGACTACTATTACGGTTTATATTGAATTCGGTCTTTAATTGGTATAATGCCGCGCTCAGTATGTATTTATAGTCACTGATATAGTCAGTCTACATGACTGAGAAAGAGAGAGAGAGAGAGAGAGAGAGAGAGAGAGAGAGAGAGAGAGAGAGAGAGAGAATGTGTGTGTGTGGGATATTCTATTTCAAAACTACACAAAGATGCTTTGTGCTGTTTTGAACTAATCCTGAAAGTAGTACCCTACAAAAGAGCTGTTGTACTACCCCCCCCATCTCGCAAAATACCAAAGAAAGACATGCAGGGCACTGCTAGAAAAGTAACGTTGAAGTAACTTTCTCCAATGAACTCCCACGTATGGACATATCAGTGCTGATTGACCATTCTTAATGTCAATTTTTCATAATTCCAATTTTCTTCTCCAAATTGTCAAACTCCTTTTCGGTGGTCAGAAAGCTGGATCCACCTTCTAAACTTCAAACTTCTTATCAAAACTATTTCTTAGAATATTTTCATCCCTTACCCATACATGGCATCATCAGGGTCTTAGAATTCACTTATTACTCCCACTCTCTCTATATTCAACCTTGCCCTCATCATTGGCGGTCCCAACTGCCCTTCGTGATGAATCTATTTTTCAAAATCTATTGCCGAAGAAAGGGTCCCCAAATATCAAGTGACCAATATTTTCTATCAATGTGTTCACCCTAGACATTTTTCTAATGTAAGCCAACCTGTCCCTCTCAGACAACTTCAGAGACAATCCAAACTGTTCTTTTTAGCTACTAAGTCATTCGGTCTATTTTGGTTTCCAAATATTTTTTTTAGTCCAGAAAATATTAAGTTATTAAGATTTTCTTTTCCGATTGTTCACCCGGACATTTTCAAAAGCAAACAATCTTGTTTCTTTCTGATAACTTCAGAGACAATTTAGATAACCTTTTTTGTCTGAGGTCATTTTACCTTTTGGGTTTTCAAAATATTTTTTGCTTATCACCTTAGATTTTCAAAAGAGAACAACTTAATCTTTTAATGTATACTGCTTTCTTTCAATTCCTCGTTTAATCCCCTCCAGTCTCAAGAGTCACAAGAGAGACCTATTGTTTTACTCATAGTTATGGAATAAGACAGAGTCACGTTATTCCAAGATAGATTAGTGCATAATGAGCACAATTTGTACTTGGGTTGCCGACTCCATTTTTTTTACCGATAATATTTATTCCAACAGCACCCTGATAGATAGATAGATGAAAACTGAGAAGGATAGATAGAAACAGACTGAGAAAGATTGAATCAGACAATGATAGATAAAAGCAAACTGAGATAGATAGATAGATACTGAGATTGATAGACAGAAACAGATGGAGGTAGATAGAAATGGGCTGAGAAAGAAAGAAAGAAAGAAAGAAAGAAAGAAAGAAAGAAAGAAAAAGACTCAGATAGATATTAAGTTGCATATTGCCTCATTGAAAATGTTGGTAGCCAAATCAGAATATTAAATGGGACCCATGCACATACTAGAATGAGGTAATACTTGTTTGGCGGGGCTGAGTTTATTGCTTAGCGCCTGAGGCCTTCCAAATAGGGAATGGCGGGGATATCAAGCATTTTTATGACAGCCACTCACGAGTCATGATTCGTGCGTGACCACCCATGATTTTGTGGTAGTCGGATATATATCATACTATAATGGTTTAATGTATTCACTGGTAGTGAACTGAATTAAAAACGAAGAACTGATGTCCCCGAAATAGCTCGATATTTTGGGAAGGAAATAGTTTACCAATGCCTACTTCGTTGCTACACAAAACAAGATCACTCTGAGATAGACCACAACCAAATGGTAGTATTTAGAGACTAAATGGAGTGGTCACCCTTGTCACAGTGTCTGAGGAACTCTCTCACGTCACGAGTCCTTTTTGGTCGCGTGACAAGCCGAACTCGAGAATCCACCTATTTTACGAACAAGACTTCAGAAGCTATAGACGTAGTCGTTTAGCTCCTCAGCAGCGACGAACATGGTGCCTCCCCATTTTACCAGACCTGAGAAGCAGAAAGTGGTTTCCACCTTTTTGTTGTATGGACTTTTCTTCATGTTCCTTAAACGTATTTTATAGCTTGGGGTGGAAATTTAGTTTCTTCTTCTTATGTGTAGAATTAAATCTTATATAGTAATAATTCACTTATCTGTTCCTCTTTCTACTGATTATTCTGTGTTAGGTTACTCTTTTTGGATATCCTAATGTATGATAAGAAACTGTGTGTTATCAACGAGTAAACACCTCATTGAATCTTATAGTAGTAGTATACCACCTTTTCATTAAAAGTTTACATCGGACATTCAACATTTTATTCAAGTGGATATTCAGATTATTTATAAAAGATCTTTTTGTTAAGTTTTATTACCTTAACAAAAAGACCCTAAATACATTTATATCATCATCATCATCATCATGTCGCGCCGCCAGCGTGGATATCCTTGACCCTCTCTCGCCATTTCTCCCTATCATTCATCGCCCCCGGCAGGTCTTCAGGGTTACATCCTGTGTCCTCACATAGTTGCTGTATGTATGTTCGTGCTGGTCGTCCCACTCTTGCACATCCATATGTGGGGGTCCACAGGAGTACATCGCTTATGAACTCGTCCTTGCTTCTCCAGCAGTGTCCTGCGTGTCTGGTTCGTCGAACTTGTATAGTTTTCGTGATGGGGGGCAAGTGTCCGTATAGTTGGAGTCTCGTGGGGTGCTGTCGCCAGGACTTGTTTAATACTGCTCTCAACATTCTTGTGTAATTTCCGTCCAGCCTCCTCTCCAGCCGCTTCGTAAGCGTCCATGTGGTGCATCCATATAGCAGTATCGACACAACTGCTGCCTGGAAGAAACTGCGTTTCATTTTATCAGTTAGGTCCGACTTCCATATGATCGAGAGCCTATCGATAGCTGTCCATGCTTTCGTCAGTCGTGTGTCGATGTCCTTTTCGGTTGATGAGACACTACTTCCTAGGTAGGTGAATTTGTCGACTAGTTTCAGAGAGGCTCCGTCTAGTGTGGCAATGTTGCCCGTTTGGTTGTAACACATATATTCAGTTTTGTTTGCATTGACATGGAGGCCAATGCCAGCTGCGGCTCGTTCCAGACTATGCAGTAGTGTCTCAGCTTGATTAGGCGTATTCGTTAGTATCGCCAAATAGAAAATATAAAACAAATAGAAACAAATTGATAGAGTTTGACAGAAATAGAAAGAAAGAAACAAACAAAGAAACAAAGAAAAAAAAAAAAAAGAAAGAAAGAATCAGATTGTGAGAGATAAATACATGGATATACAGATAGATACAAGATTAATTAAATAAGTTTCCAGACTTTTTTCGTATTGGCACTTTTATTGATAGTACACACACGAAACTCTAGTCCCCTTCCAAGTAATCTCCTCCGGCTGCAATGCACTTGTTGTACCATTCTAACAACATCTGGAAGGCCCCATGGAAGTCCTCTTGTGTGAGCATGTCAATGACCTTCGTCACTGCCTCTATCATCTCCTCAATTGTCTCATAACGACAGCTTCTAAGTTTTTCCTTGAGCTTAGGGAATAACCAAAAGTCACAAGGAGCAAGGTCTGGACTATAGAGAGGGTGAGCAACTGTCTTGATGTCCATCTTGGTCAAATAGTCTGTGACAAGGATGGAGTTGTGGACTGGTGCTTTGTCCTCGTGGAAATGCCACTGAGCCGATTTGAAGAAGGCCTCTTCCGACGGAATCTCTTCCTGAACTCCCTTAAAACCTCAACATAGTATTCCTTGTTGACTGTCTGTCCAGTAGAAACCCAGTGCATATAGATCATGCCAGTGCTGTCAAAAAAGCGATCATCAAAAGTTTGTTGGTGGATTTGCTCTGTCTGGCCTTCTTGGGTCTGGGAGAGCTAGCATGCTTCCACTGAGAACTCTGTCTCTTGGTCTCTGGATCCAGCTTTCATCGCAGGTCACCAGAGCATCAAGAACTGCGGGGTCTGAATTGATCAACTTGACCATCTCCCTGCTGTCATGGCAACGTCTTTCTTTCTGATATTCTCTGAGCACCCTTGGGACAAACTTTGCGCAAATCTTCTGCATCTTCAGTTCCTCACAAATAATTGTATGTACAGTTCCCACACTGACATCAAACTGTGCACTTATTGTTTCTATAGACACACGATGGTCCTTATCCGTGAAATTCTTTATTTGGCCAATCAACTCTGGTGTTCTGACTTCCTTACTCCTCCCACACCTCTCATTATCCCTCACAGACTCCGTGCCTTCCTTTAATCTCTTATGCCATTCAAAAACTGGTGCTCGATTCATGCAAGATGGTCCAAAAGCAGTCTGAAGCATTCCATACATTTCTGTGGCATTTTTTAAAAGTTTAAAACAATTTTATTGCATATCGTTCTTCTAAAGTGTCCTCACGTCCAAATTGCATTTTTGAAACTCACCAGCTGTGATAATCAGGCTTTAGTAGGGTGTATTACAATTGCTGCTGTAGCTGTTCATTTAAAGCTGTAATCATAAAAATTGGTCAGTCATCTCATAAGATGTATAGCCATAACATACTGAATTTCCAAGAGTCTACGGCAATTTTGAATGCCTGTACAAAAAAAAAGTCTGAAAACCTATTGAAGGCACCACATAAATAGGTAAACAACCAGTCTAAGAGAAGGAAAAATTAGAATTCGAACAACTAATGTGTCGGCGTTGGCAGAATAACTTGTTACATTGAGTCGGGTCAGGGACCATTCCTTGCAACCATGTAACTTGTATTGAGTCGGGTCAGGGACCATTCCTTGCAACCATGTAACTTGGAGAGGAGATGAGCACTGTTAAGTAACCATCCAATTGCTCTGAGAGACACAGTGAGAGAGAATTATTTGGCATGACAAACCGAAGATCTAAAAAAAAAAAAGTCTCAAACTATATAAAATTATATATAAGGAAAAAGTGGCATCCTCACAGTTTTTTTTCCTAAGAGCTCTTAGAATATGCTCTCCTAATTTTGTAAATGTGAAATTTGAGCACATCAAGAAATCTTTTTCCAAATTACAATATTCTGTATCTTTTATTCATTGAGCCAAATCAAAAGCCATAAATATCCACAAACGTTGATCCTACAATAACAACAAAAATAACATACGTAGCACAAATATTAACCTTATAAAAAGACACATAGTATTACCCACAAATTCCACAACTACCCTTATTAAAAGAAATTTAAACTACTGAGGTATAAAAACCGCAACCTGTGTAACAAAAGCAATAAAACGGATATTAAAGAATTTGTGTTTTTGGAGTTATTTAACTCCAAAAACACAAATTCTTTATGCGACGCTGGAGTCTACTAAAGCCGTTGCCTAAATTGTAACAAATTATACATTGGTGAAATTTGTATAAATATGAACAAAAAAAATTCATGAACATAAAAAAGATTTTAAAACTAGTAACACAACAAATTCCTTAGTCTCCCATGATATATCAACCAACCAAACATTTGACTTCCAAAAATCTAATATATTTACCTTCATCGACGACAGAGATAAACGTAGAATAATTAAAGTATCTTTTATATTATATTTTGACACAATATTACAATGAAAAGATTTTTACAAAATATTACTTTTTCTCTAGACATTGAAAAAAGTATAAATCGTCAAAATTTTGTTTTCTCAAATCGTAAACGCTGTCACTCTTTTTCGAAAATAAAATTCCACCTCAACATATAATCAATTTTCAAATGTTTTGATCTGTTGACTTTCATTTTTTTAAATGAAAAATTTTTTTCCCTGATGATGACCTTCAACTGATGTGAAGATTTTTCTCTTATGTTTATTTTATATCTCACATCAAAATAGTTTTGATAAAACGTTTTTGTATTCAATGTGTTGAAGTCGAAACGCGTTAGCATAAAGACTAACAAAACAAACAAAAAACAAATTATCAAAAGCACACACACACACACACACACACACTAATATATATATATATATATATATATATTGCGTTCGTTTCCTTTCTCCACACACATACACACACACACACACACACACACATATATATATATATTCAAATATAGGTGAATAAATGTGGAATTAGTCAGGTAGTGAATGACACATGAGATATTTATTGTTGTCAAGGACTTGGATATAAAATCGTTCACATATCGATGGGGGATTGCTGAGATGACAGGAGCAAATGAGAAATATACAACGAAAAGATAGATAAACATGCAACGAGACAAAACCTCCCGTTTATTGAGAAATACGCAACAAATAAGTTTTCATACGTATATAATCCAAATAGGTGAATATATCATCATTTAACATGGTCCTGATGATGGTTATTAAAACCGAAACGTTAACGTCGACTTCACATCATGATATATTCCCCTATTTGGATTATATTTTTTCCTGCTACTTTCATACTGTCGGATTTTATTCATATTTACTTTCATATATATATATATATATATATAATGATGACAAAAAGATCATACTAATATTATCAGATATCAACGAACGAAAAAAAAAATGAATAACAAGCAAAAAATGTTAGGATACTCAAACATTCGCTGGTTTTAAGGCATATCGGTCAGTTTTTAAGTTATTTAACGCCAACGACAGTCATTTTTAACATTTGTAAGCTAAGCTCTGCCAAATGGGCAGCTCATTAATATAGTTCATCATTATCATCATCATCATCATCATCATCATTAAGTTGCGCTTACAACACAGAGTTCCCTGACTCTCTCTTGCCATTCATCCCTATCATTCATCGCTTCCGGCAAGTCTTCTAGGCTGCGTCTTGTGTCTGCACAGAACTGATGCATGTAAGTCCTTTCTGGTTGACCAATACTGTCAAAGCTATGTGCAAGAGTCCATAAGAAAACGTCACTTATCAGTTCATCCTTGCTTCTTCTGCAGTGACCAGTATGTCTTGCTCGTCTTGCTTGGGTGGTTTGTGAGATTGGAGATAAGTAGCCGCAAACCTGATGTTTTGTGAGTGTTACTTCCTGGATTTGTTCAAGACAGCGTATAGCATTCTTGTATAGTTCCCAGCTACCTTTTTCTCAATGCTTTTTATTAGCGTCCATGGGGTGCATCCATATAGTAATATGGACACAGCTACAGCTTGGAAGAAATCCTATTTAATATTATCGGATCGATTAAATTTCCATTTGATCGATAACCAGTCACTTGTATTTCACGCCTTTACTGGGTGAATATTGAAACCACTTTCAGTAGATGAGTTATTTCTACCAAGGTATATGAACTTGTCCCCTAATTTTTGAGGTCTGCCACTTAGAGTTGAGATGGCTTGTTTTTGTTTAAAACACATGTACTCTGTTATATTTACGTTCACATATTTGCATTAACCCAATGCCCCCCGCTGCTTGCTCTAGACTATGCAGTTGGGATTCTGCTAAGGCTGGTGTATTTGCAAGAAGCACTAGATTATCTGCGTAGTCTACATCTGTCACTGTTTCTGTCGGATATCGTAGACTTCTTGCCTTTTTATATTTGAAATCATTTTTATTAGATCTTAGGACGTTGGAAGTACTTAGTCTCAGCAGATTTTAAACAAATAAGGTATTATTGTATCTCCTTACAAATCTGCTAGGACAATGTCCAAGAAGTCAGTGTCTCCAACAGGTGAGCCGAGGAGTGGCTTCGTGTTTTTCTAAAGCATGTTCTGTAACAGTTTCTTTGGGGAGAACATATGCAATTAGTATCTGCTCCATCTTTTGTCTGTGTATGAAATCAAATACCCAGGAGAAGTCTACGAACAGTAATATTACCTTGGGATTCCTTGCTCGTACTCTTTCGGTGATTCGACGGATAGTCAGAATCTGTGAAGTTGTGGATAGTTTTCTTCGAAAGCCGTTCTGATTTTTTACAAAGAATATTTCCGATTTCGGGTTGGATACAATTGAGAAGCTGTAGTTCTTAGTGAATCGGAAGTCACCTGTTTTGGGAAGGAGAGGATGCAATCTTTCACCCATTTCTCAATTGTTTTTCTTTATAGACTGCGTTGCATAATCGGAGACATATGACAACAAATTTGTCTTCCAAACTTCAGGAATGTTTCGTCGAGACTTGGATCTTTTCTATTTTTAAATTTTTCAGTACTTCGTCAAGTTCCGTAAACTATCCTAGTTTGATGTCTTGTTGGTCTTTGTTGGGTAGGTTTGTCAATTATTTTGTGGGGTTTCCGAGCAGGTTTTTGAAATGTTCTTTCCCCTTCAGAAGTCTTTCTTCTTGGCTGACAGCTTTTAGTTTTGCTTTTGATGTACTCTTCCTTTTGCTCACTTCATTTACTGTCAGCCATGCTAATCGTTATTGCACATCTTCTAATTCTATTGATTTCTCTTTGAATATATTCTCATTGTTCTTTTTGGCATGTGTTGTTTTGTTCTTTCTTGGCGTTCTTTAGTTTCTTTGCATTGGCATTTGTTGGGTTTCTTTTATTGAGTAAGAATGTTTTTTAAGTTATCTTGTTTTTCCTAATTACTAGTGACTCCCATGGAACTCTCGGGTGGTTTAATGATTAGCAAGCTAGACTTGCAAACCTTCACGAGTAAGTCTGAATATCATTGGGTGCCCCATAATGTAGTCACGTACCACATCTAAGCAAAAAGCTTAGTAAATTAAGACTCCCATGGAACTTTACATTTGGCTCTTGGTTTGGTTAGTATGTATTGCTGCTTCCATATTACGAAGTTTTCATATTCGTTATTCGGACTAGGTCTTTCAGAAATCTCTTGGAGAGTTTTGAATTTATTTCTTACTGTTAACATATATTTATGGCTTATATCTCATTCGTAAGAGAGAGCCAGTTACAATGTGTGGTTTTGATTATTTGGTTCTCATTTCTGCGTAGACTCAAGCGTATCTATACCATGAGGATTCTGTGATCGGAAGATACTCCTTCAAAAGAAGTTTGCTTCACAGTTCAGAGCACTATTGATGCTCAGCTTGTTTATGAGTATATATTCTAGCTGTGCTTTAAGCGTTATTTAGGGTGGTGTTGATCAATAGTTGTTTCTTCCTTTTATTTAATTTAGTGTTCAAGCGTGAAAGACTGTTCACGTGTGAGAAATATGTTTGATTTCAAGTAGTATTAAACATGTATTGAGGAAAAAAGGCATGGGTATGGAATAGTTAACATAGGAGAAAGATGTGATAATTTTGGTGACAAAAAATAAGTAAAGAGATAAATAAATGAAAAAAAACAAACAACAAAAAAACATAAAAACTAGTCAGGAATTCCACTTTTCAGAAGACAGACGTAAAAAAAAAAACGATGGCGGGAAATAAGGAAAGAAAAAGCTAAACGATTGTTATATCATCTGTGATCATTTTTCGGGAGAGAAATGAATGGGTAAATATCCATTTAAAACTCTCTCTTCTATGGAAAACAATTGCATATTTTTCTTTGAATTTTTTTTACTTTATCTCTGAATATAAAAAGACAGTCAATGTAAATCTAATTTAATACTAGAACACTTTGAAATGGTAATTAAGAGGGGACCAAAAAACTATAGCTATGGATAGAGTTATTATAGGAGAAAGATAGAGTAATCTTTGTAGTCACGTGACTAACCTTTTAATCGAAACCATTTATCGATAAGAAGAAAACACAAATGATGTTAATTTCTTAAAAAACAGAGCGAAAATCACAGTACAAGAATGTCACTAAATGGTTTAGGGTTTAAAGTACAAAATATCAGTTATGAAAAAATATAATAGGCTCATTAAAAATAAAGAGTTCTCTTTGGATTGAAACTTAATAAATCCACATCGAAATTTTTTAATGAGCTGCGTAAGAGTTCTCTTTTTTAAAGGGTACTTGGTCAGATCTGTGACCAATAAACAACCCTTAAGTCTGGTAGTCACAATATACTACCCATGAAAAATACGAAACAATATAATTCAACATGGGACTGAGGCAACAGGTTTGGGTATTATGATCGGCAGGTTCCTGATTTATAGCCAAAACGGAAGACCCAAACAGCATCCTGCAAATGTTGGCTGTTCTTTTTTCAGGTACACAAACGACAACCAAAGCAACCACTCAAGTCAGAGACATCAATTGAAAAAATGGACTATAGAAGACAACAAATTTAAACTTCACTGTTATTCTAGGAACAAACCTACGCAAAAAAATGATTGAAATCTGGGAAGAATGAGCTAGATTTAAGACAAGCCAAGGACTCGATGACTAAGCTTGATCGATAATAAAGAATGGTTGGTTTTCTGACCTTGATATTAGAAAAAACACCTGAAAATAAAAAAGAGAATCATGTAAACAAGATTCTAATACACTAACCGAGACGCTAAATATTGAAAAACAAAACCCTCTAACTGAAATGAAAAGCAAAGTAATAGCATTTGAAACACCAAACACCCAAACACTACAGATCAAACACTAACAGAATGATAAAAAATAGAATTAGAGATTATAAAAAGAAATAATGGGTAAAAAGAAGACAACATTACCATCTTTAAGGAATCAAGGATGCAAGACAATCAAGGCAGAAACTGAAAAAAATAAACAAATAATGAACACATATCTCATCAAAGAACGTCACGGAACTAAACGAACTAACCATTGCAGGAGCGAAATTAATCTGTGCTAAAATCTGTGCACCCCTAAAAAACACGAACATAAATTCTAAACCTGAATGGGAAATTAAACCGGAAACACAGATAAGTCTACGACAGCAAGCAAAAATGTTAAAATAGAGGAAAAATGCTGAAATATTTTGGAACGAAAAGAAAAAAGCGACACAACTATCAAAACAAACTATACAACTTGAGGAGAAAAATCATAATTTACAGACAATAAAAGGAAGACTAAAAAGATATCGAGACAAGATCAAACAATTCAGACAAAACAAGACATTCTAAAACAACAAAAGAAAATTCCACTAAAAATAGGGGGAGAATGCGCGAAGACATTACAACTAACGGATGCAAAGGAAGCAAAACATTTTTGGAGCAAAATATGGGAACGAAGAGAACGTAACAGAAAAGCTGAATGGATTAACAATATGGAAAAAGAATTTTAACGACTCGAAGAAATCCCTAAGGCAAAAATACAGCGATATTTACTCAAAGCAACACTCAAAAAGGTACCGAATTGGAAAACGCCAAGCCCTGATGGCATACATAGATTCTGATTTAAAAATTCGTTTCCATCCACGACAGACTGGCTACTGAGATGAATGGATGCTTACCAGAAACAGATATACTCGAATAGATGACCCAAGAAAAGACCACTCTGATCCAAAAAGACCACCAAAAAGGAACCACCCCCAACAACTATAGATCCATAACATATCTACTGATGATGTGGCAAATACGGCACAAATAAAGGAGGAGATTTACAATTCGCTAAAAAGCCGTGGAACAGAAAGGATACCGCAAGGGAACCAAAGGAGTATAGATCTACGATACATTGATCAATACATCCTCAAGGGTTGCATAACGAAACAGAAAAATCTAGCTATGGAGTGGATTGACGACAAAAAGGTATATGATATGGTCTAGCAAAGCTGAATATCCAGCAATGACATAAAATTTATCGAGAATACCATGGAAAACTGGAGAGTAGAACTGACAACAGTGAGAAAAAGATTAGCTGAGGTGAAAATCCAGGGAGAGATCTTCCAGGGAGATGCGCTATCACCATTACTATTTCTAATAGCGATGATGTCTCTGAGATACATATGAAATGCACCGGAGCATACAGACTTAATGAATCGCAAGAAAAAAATCAAACATCCAGGAATTGGAAACCCTAAAACAGGCAGTGAGGATATATAGTAACGACATAGGGATGAAGTTTGGCATAGAAAAATGTACCATGCTAATAATGAAAAGCGGAAAACGACAAATGATGAAAGGAATCGAAAAATCAGAACCCTCGTAAAAAAAGGAAACTTACAAATACTTGCGAATATTGGAAGCGGACACCATCAAACAAGCGGAGATGAAAGAAAAAATAAAAAGAATAACCCAGAAGAACGAGAAAACTACTCAAAACCAAACTATATAGTAGAAATCTCTTCAAATCACTCAGCTGTCTCTCTTGGAAGATAGCATTCTTGAAGTGGACAAGAGAACTTCAACAAAAAATAAGAAAAATCATGACGATGCATAAGACCTTAAATCCCATTGACGTAGACTGACTGTATGTATCAAGAAAAGAAGTGGGGGAGGGGAAGAGGATTTACCGGCATTCAAGGTTGTGTCTATTAATTAATGCAAAGACAAGAAGACTACATAGAAAAGTGCGGAGGAAGACCGATTACAGCGACTAGAAAAATACAGACAACACAAACATAGAAAAAAAAATAAGAAGAAAACAAAAATGGGAAGAAAAATGACTTCATGGAAATTTTAAGTGACAGACAAGCGAAATCTCATATGAAAAAGTTTGGTCATGGCTAAGAAAGGGATACCTTAAGAGAGAAACTGAATCTCTTCTAATAGTGGCATAAAACAACGCCAAAACTATGTCTAAGCAAGAATAGACAAGACACAAAAAATACCAGATGTAGATTATATGATGATAGAGATTAAATGATCACTCACATAATTAGCGAGGGAAGTAAATTAGCGCAAGAAGAGTATATGACTAGACATGACTGAGTGGGGTAGGTGATCCATTGGGAATTGTGCAAAATAAGACGCACGGAATTCTTTGGGATTTTGAGATACAAACGGATCATCTAATCCCCATCAGACGACCAGATCTAGTGAAAGTAAAAAAAAAACGGGGAAAAAAAAGGACCCACCGAATGATGGACATTGCCGTTCCGGCTAATCTCACGGTAAAACTAAAAGAAAGCGAAAAGAGAGATAAGTAATAAGACTTTGGTAGTGAACTGAAAAAACCGTAGAACATGAAAGTAACGGCGATACTAATTGTAAATGGCGCACTAGATAAGTCATCAAAGTTTGGTATAGGGACTGGAGGATTTGGAAATAAAAGGACCAGTGGAAAGCATCCAAACTACACTATTATTGAGGTCAAGTAGAATACTGAGAAGAGTCCTGGAGTCTTGTGGAGACTTGCTGTTACTCAGTCTCCATTAAAAAATCATCAGCTAACGCCTGTGTGAAATACAAACTGATCATTCAATCAAGCTTAGAAAAGCAGACTTACTTTCAATTAACAAGAAGGAAAAAAAAACTTGTCATTTGATGGATTTTGACATTCCGGCAAACAACAGTGTAAATGAAAGCAAGAAAAAAACCTCTAGACGTTGCTAGAGAGTTTAAAAAAACGCTGTGTCAGCGATACTGAACGTGAAACCTGGAAAAGAGTCTGAATGAAGAGGAGATAAGAAGAATTAAGTCTATTCACACCACAGCACTGCTAAAATCAGCGAGAATATTGAGAAGAGTCTTGAAGATTTAAAGAGTTTTGCTGTCACTCATATTTAAAAGAGTCTGGAAGATTTAAAGAGTTTTGCTGTCACTCATATTTAAAAGAGTCTGGAAGATTTAAAGAGTTTTGCTGTCACTCATATTTAAAAGAGTCTGGATCATTTAAAGAGTTTTGCTGTCACTCATATTTAAAAGAGTCTGGATCATTTAAAGAGTTTTGCTGTCACTCATATTTAAAAGAGTCTGGAAGATTTAAAGAGTTTTGCTGTCACTCATATTTAAAAGAGTCTGGAAGATTTAAAGAGTTTTGCTGTCACTCATATTTAAAAGAGTCTGGAAGATTTAAAGAGTTTTGCTGTCACTCATATTTAAAAGAGTCTGGAAGATTTAAAGAGTTTTGCTGTCACTCATATTTAAAAGAGTCTGGATCATTTAAAGAGTTTTGCTGTCACTCATATTTAAAAGAGTCTGGATCATTTAAAGAGTTTTGCTGTCACTCATATTTAAAAGAGTCTGGAAGATTTAAAGAGTTTTGCTGTCACTCATATTTAAAAGAGTCTGGATCATTTAAAGAGTTTTGCTGTCACTCATATTTAAAAGAGTCTGAAAGATTTAAAGAGTTTTGCTGTCACTCATATTTAAAAGAGTCTGGAAGATTTAAAGAGTTTTGCTGTCACTCATATTTAAAAGAGTCTGGAAGATTTAAAGAGTTTTGCTGTCACTCATATTTAAAAGAGTCTGGAAGATTTAAAGAGTTTTGCTGTCACTCATATTTAAAAGAGTCTGGAAGATTTAAAGAGTTTTGCTGTCACTCATATTTAAAAGAGTCTGGATCATTTAAAGAGTTTTGCTGTCACTCCCATTTCACTAAAAAAAATCCAGCGGAATGAATGTGAAAAATTCGTAAGGTGTGAAATGATAATCTGTTATGTTAACAATTATTGTTTCAACTCATTATTCTTGATACAAATATATTTCACAGTTATATCGTTTTAAGTTTGATTTAACCTAACGCTCGGATTGTATCATTCCAGGTCAAAGTAGAACGGGTATGATGATAACGAAAGGCTGACTCCATATTCATCATCGAATGCAGTTTTATTGTCATACCCATAGGTCACAGTATTACTTGGTTGAAGTTTTACCTTTCAGCAAAGGTTACCGAAAGGGTCGATATCAGAAGGAATAATAAAAGGTAAGAACGTTAATATGATGATTGAAGTAAATGAAAAGCGAAAGATGAAGTTGTCAGAAACTAAGAGCCATATCTCCCTACTGGAAGACCCTTATGTGAATGGGGTAAATTTAGTAACAGATTGAATTTGAAAAGGTAAATGTAAGATGGTTCTGATAAAAAGAAATTGTGTGCAACGAACAGGATTCTAAGAGATGTTGATTGACCATGAATTCGTCAATGTCAGTTGCCTTTCAGCAACACTGAACAATATTTTTGTAAAAGCTGAGTTATTAAACATCCTCGCGAGATTAACGTTTCTGGTCACTGGTAATTATTACCCATGTTACATATAGTGATATAACACTAGTTTTTAAAAACTCCATATTCCAGAAAAATATTACGAAAAAGTCATGAAAACAACTCATATCTTCCTGTTTGGCGAGTGAAATTTTGGCTTGATGTCTACTCTATATGGTTAAACAAAAAGATAAAGATTTGATTGAGCTAAATTTACGGACACGAAAAAACGGTTCAACGTTATTCTTATATTGTAAATTTAATCTTTTTTAAAAGACCGAAAAATTTGTAAATTTTTACAAATATATACTAAAACCTGCTTTAATGTTCCATTAGAAACTATATAATATTTGGTGGCAATAGCTCTATTCATCTTTGAGTTATGTGTTGACAGACTGAAAAAATGACCCTAATACAAAAGAAAAGAAAGTACCTCCATGCAAAACAATAGATTTCATCACTTTATCATTGGAATATTTCATATATCTGTCTATGCCGTGTTAGAAGTCAACACTTAATCCGCCGAGACGTACAGACAAACATTAAAATCCTTTTTTCTAAACGATATCGAGTTTACAGTATTTTCTATCAATTAAAAGTTACACTGATCAACTGCAGAATTATTTTTTAGTTCAAAGATAAATTCACATTAAAGAAAAGAGATTTACCAATAATGTATTGATAAAGTATTTTATGAAATTGATATTGTTCTACAAAAATATTATATTTTTAGTTTGGGTGAAAGTAAAAAGATTTCTTGATTTAAACATTTTTTGTCCACATTTTTACTATAAAATGCATTCGACAATGATTTCACTCTAAAAATGCATCGGGGAATGATTGTACAATAACAATGGATGAGAAATGATTTGATTATAAACATTCATTGAAAGGACAAAGCAATAATGCTGTTTAATTATTTTATATCTCCAACTTGAAGATTTACCAATGAAACTAATTAGCAATGCTTAATTAAATTTTATTTATCATTCTAGTGTGATAAATATTTCTAAATTCTTTGCTTGTGGATTTTGGAGATTTCAATTTTGAAATATTAGTTATGCCTTGCAGCAGCATGGTTTCCTGTAGATAATTGTTTATCATTGGATACTCTTTTCAATATGCGCTTCCCAATTTGAAACATTACTTTTTACGTGAAAAATTCGCCTGGATATAATAAGTATATTCACCAAATTTGGTAGATCTATAATGAAAACGCTTCTTGAGGAAGGATAGAAAATTCATTCAAATTATTAATATTCATCATTGGAAATTACTTTATTTCAAAAATCCATTAAAAAATGTTTACTATAAAAACACAATGCAGATATGGGAGGTGTATATCACACCGTTTGTTTGCCTTTAGATGATAGATAAGAACTTCTTTTTAAGCTAGTATTCTATATCCATGAATTCTATTAAGTGTTATTTTAAATTATTTCTTTTTTGGGGGAGATTTACCAGACTTACCAATTCTTTAATTAGTATTTTTTAATCAAATATTAAAGGTTTTTTCGAGATATAACTCAATTTAGACTCCGCAACAAACAAATACTCAAATAACCCCCACATCCTTTCTTGTAACCAAATGATGATCAATTATGTTTTAATTAAAAAACATAATATACATGTGCTATGTTGTCAGAGTCCAGAATGTTTTCAACAACGCCATAGGGACTCACCATCGTATATCTATCTATCTATCTATCTATCTATCTAAATATTGGTATATGAAAAACTGAATTCATTTGCCATAACCCACTTCAACGTTTCTTTTTCGTTCAATCGTCACTTGATTGATTGATTGATTGATTTTAACGGCATGTCAGGCCATCTAGGGTTATTTCATGCCGAGAGATTTGAGAATCGCATCCATTGTACGTTTGTATTTACATTTTTTGTATAGTTGTTTCTTAGGAGGGATTTTTTTTTGTATACAGTCCAAACGAATATAGATAATGTTAAACAGATCTATTTGACCCATAGATGAGACCCTAGCAGGTAGTACCCTATCCAGATCTCTTTGGCTCATAAACGGGACCCTAACAGGTACTATCACACTCAGATCTATTTGATCCATGGGACCCTAACATGTACTACCTTACCCAGATTTATTTGTCCCATAGATCGGACCCTAACAGGTACTACCTCACTTAGATCTATTTGACCAATAGATGGGGCCCTAACAGGTACTATCTTTCCAGGTCAGTGTGGACCTGGGAGTAATGACGATGAAGGGATACTCCAAACTCCAGAATTGGAACCTCACCATTAAATACAGTTTAGTGTCATAACCAGGGTACCCCTTTTTTTAGGGGGTGTCTTAGCCCTCTGCAAGGAATACAGTCAATCTATGAAAGTCCTGAATTGTTATTTGAGATTGATTTTACAAATGTTACCGCCTTTTTGTCTTTTGGAAATCTTGTTAAGTTCAAATAATCTGAATATCTCATTCTATTCCTGTCAAAAACCAGACGATACTGAACGGTGGATTTGATAACTAACAAAATTTTTCCAATGAAATTATCTAAAGATAAAATGAAAATATCACACCTTGTATTCAAGTTTGTAATCGTACCTTTAAAAAATAAAATAAATCTATTAATACATTGAATTGTTTTTGAGTTAATTTTGTTAATCTGTTTGTACGAATGAATCATTCAACTTAACTTTTATTTTCTACAATTTTCTTAAAAAAAAAAAAGAAAAGAAATATTACCAACCAGTTCGTGCTATTTTTGTGCTATTTTGTGCTTTTTTGTGCTATTTTTTGTGCTATTTTTGCTACAAAAGATGCTGACCATTCTTTATGATATTTCCGTTATCTTTATCTTCTTCTTCCAACTTACAATTCTCTTTGTTTCACTTTTCATTTGATTCATTTGATAGAAGAAATTCCGACGAATGTCGAATCCTATGAAATCATCCGCACCCACACTATTAACTGCACTCGAGATGCAGGGACTCATCCAATTTTCAATAATATTTTACAACAACAACAACAACAATAATAATAATAATAATAATAATAATAATAATATGGGCCATTACATCGCACATAATAAAATTAATCTTTTACTAAGCTTAGATTAGATTAGCAAATGGTCAGAAGTATGAGGCATCTGATGAGGATTGAACCCACTAATCTCAATAATCATTACACCACAGATATGATGTGGATAGATTAACTGTCTCAAGAATAGAAGGAGGAAGAAGACTTGAGACTCGAAGAACATACAAAAGGAGCAAATATAGATTAATTACAGGAAGCAATAATAGCCATAGTAAAAAAAATAATACAACGACAAACAGGAAAATGGATTTGTTAAATCAAGAAAAAAAAAATAGTGATAAAAATACCGAAATAAACAATTAAGATTATGTAAGAGAAATAAATGCGAAATGACTTAGAAAAAGGCTACAGAGAGGATACCTAAAAGGAGAAACTGAATTTTTATTAACAGCAGCACAAAATAATAACAAATTTTGTAAAGTTCGAAAGGCATACGACGAAGGAGAATAGCAAGTGTAGAGAAAAAGATGAAACAGAGAACCATAGAATAAATGAATGCTGCAAACAGATATAGAACGAGTACCAGAGCAAATAAGACTGAATGGGGAAGATAATCCGCCAGGAATCGTGCAAATGACTAAATTTTGACCTTACAGAAAACTAGAAAGTACACAAACCAGAATTTGTCTTGGAAAATGAAACGAACAAAATTCACCAGGAATTTTGAGATACAAACGGATTACTCAATCCAGGCGAGAAAACCAGATTTAATTTTAGCTTATAAAAAGGAAAGAACTTGATAACAGTGATAACAGTAATAACTGGATCCCTTCAAACAATCCCAAAATGCATGAAAAAGAAACTGAATTTAATTTGGTTTGGTTTTAGAGTATATCAACCATTGTATTTTATTATTGCTAAATCCATTTTTGTACATATGAACAGGTTTATTTCAAATAATTAAGTTTAGCATAAGTACACAGTTTAGTTCTATTTGGCCCTTAGATAGGACCCTGTCAGGTACTACCACTCCGGGCCAAAGTGGACATGGGAACGATGTCAATAAAGAAGTACTCCACATTCCCCCAAACTCGAGCATTACTGGAACCTCACCATCAAATTGTTTTGTGTCATATCCGGGACACTCACTGGGGGGGGGTCTTACTCCTCTGCAGAGAAGCCGTCGATGTATTCTATAGCCCCAGCCGACTGGGTCACAGGACACTCGTCGGAGTGGGGGTCTTATTCCTCTGCGGAGATGCAGTCGGTGCTTTTTACAGCCCCCACCAGCCGACTATGGAAACTGAAAGACCCACCACTCCAAAAAAAGAATTCTGACATCATAGCCCACTGTTCTGTCGAGATTGACTAGAATACTGAGAAGAGTCCTGGAGATCTGAGGACACTTGTTGTCAGTAGGACTTTAATGAAGACCGCAAGTTATAAGAGATAACATTGGATATGAGCTTATCTTTCCAAATGAGGTGCTCGTGGTCTAATAATTATCGTCATAAGAGATGAACATTGTGACTTGAGTTCAAATCTTGGACGAGGTTGTTTTCATTTCATATAATAATAATACTCTTGGGAAGGTAGGAATCCCACTATTTTCCCTCTAGCTATGGGTAAAATAGACAAACTGGAATCTTCACCCCTGGCTAGGCGACCGGTCTAGGAGAATGAAAACTCTGAATTCAAACCAGTTAAACTCCGCATAAAAATTGACCTTGTGTTGCATCCTGCTCGTGTGGAGGGGTTAGTTAATACATACCTTTCCAAATATGGAATAAACTTTTAGGTTAAGAATTTTCTTTAAATCCAATATGCATGTCTACTAAATTTGGTAAATCTCAGTGAAAATTGTCTATGGACAGCTGATGGACAAACTCTTCTGAATTATTGATATAGATCTATAGATAATGATTTACAATAATAATACATCGAGAGCGATTTTACGATAAAAACGCATTAGACAATGATTTAACGATGAAAATATATAGAAAACGTACAGAAACAAAATTAATAATGATAATAACGCTCGGAGAAAAGGAAACCTACAAATACTTAGGCATCATGAAAGCCGTCACCATCAAACAAAATTAAGAAAGAGTATCTCTGGAGAACCAGAAAGCTACTGGAGACTAAACTATCTTGCCGAAACCTTATCAAAGGAATAAATACGTGGGCCTTGTAAAATATTCGGGACCATTCTTGAAGTGGCTCAGAGAAGAACTTAAGCGAATGGACCAGAGAACAAGAAAACTAATGACCATGCATAAGGCATTACATCCCAGAGATGACGTTGACTGGTTATATGTATCAAGAAAAGAAAGACGAAGAGGACTTACCAGCATTGAGGACAGCATCGACGCATCGATACAACGACTCGTTGACAACATAGAAAAGCGCAGAGAAGGACTGATTACAACCACCGGAAACAATACTGACCACATGAGGACCAGCAGAACGACAATAACTAGAAAATAAAAATGGGAAGAAAAATAACTTTATGGACGTTTTAAACAGCTAATAAGCAACATCTTACACGAGAAAATCTGGACATTGCTAAGAAAAGGAAACCTTAAAAGAGAAGCTGAATCTTTCCTAATAGCAGCACAAAAGAACGCCATAAAAACCAATCATATCAAAGCGAGAATAGATAAGACGCAACAAAACAGCAAATGTAGGTTATGTGGTGATAGACACGAAACGATCAATCACATTATAAGCGAATGCAGCAAATTGGCACAGAAGTAGTATAAGACTTGACACGACTGGATGGGCAAGGTGATCCACTCGGAGTTATGCAGGAAATTTTAATTCGACTATACGAACAAATGGTATATGCACAACCCAACATCTGTCTTGGAGAATGAAACACATTAACTCCGATGGGATTTTGACATACAAACAGTTCACCTAATTTCGGCCCGACAACCAGACCTAATAATCAAAAAAAAAAAAAAAAAAAAAAAGTGAACTTGCAAAATTGTGGTCTTTGCTGTCCCGGCTGACCCCAGAATGAAATGAAAAGAAAAGAAAACGAATGATAAGTACTTCGACCTTACTAGGGAATTTATAAAAAAAACTGTGAAACATAAAATTGACAATTATACCAATTGTGATTGGTGCTTTTGGTACAGTCACCAAATGATTATTAAAGGGACTGGAGGACTTAGAAATAAGAGGACGAGTGGAAACCATCCAAATTACAGTATTGTTGAGATCATGAGAAGAGTCCTGAGACTGAGAAGAGTCCTGGAGACTTGAGAAGACTTGCTATCATTCAAACTCCAGTGAAAGACCCTCAACTAACGCTGACATGAAAAACTCTCAAAGAGATAATAATAATAATAATAATAATAATAATAATAATAATAATAATAATAATCTGAATCTCTTTACCAACTACACCATGAGAGCCACGGGAATTGCAGAAGACTAAATTACACCTGTGTAAGCAGAGCTGATCTCGTCTCTCCATTTGGTCAGTTCTATGTTTGTTGTTTTTTTCACACAAGTATGTTTAATGGTACGGTGTCAAGACTTATGGTTTAGGCGTTGCAGCCCATTGTCCTCCGCCAGCTTGGAGGCCTCTAGGGTCTCAGTGAAAAGTGATTTTATTTGTAAATGTAGAAATACAGTTTAAGTATTACAAGCTTCAATATCTACACTCTTGTAACGAATAATAAATCATTTTTTGAGTTCCCTCACGTTGAATTGCACAATCAATGACTCCCGTCATGTTTTTGCGTTCACTTTGGGACGAATACCCTTGAGAAAGGTTTGGCTTTTATGGCACATCAACTTTTGTAAGTTATTTAATGCCAAATCCTCTTCATACATATATATGATTTTTTTGTAAACACATAGTTACTAGATAACATTTTTAAATGAGCCAATGCTCATTTGTTTGCATACAGTTAAATGGTTATTCATATGATTTGTAAGCTAACAGTTTGTAATCTTATTTTTAAATTAGCCAGAGGTGATTTTTTGTACACAGTTAAATAGTTCCAAGTATTCCAGCAGGAACAATTTTATTTAGTATTAATCATTTGTTTGCACTCAAATGATTTCAAATTTTACTATCGAACATAAATTGTTTCATTTACACAGTTAAGTGATTTCAAGCATTGGTAATCAATTTAAATAATTCTGTTCAAAATTACCCATTCGTTAGCACACAGCTAATTTGTCCCAAGTATTGCTATGTATCACTAACCATCAGTCATTTGTTGACACACAGTTAAATGATCGAACAGTTCTATTTCTTACAATTCGATTAAACGTAAGTCATATGTTTGCAGTTAATTTAGATATCTAACAGTTCTATTTGACCCGTAGATAGGATCCTATCAGGTGCTACGACTCTGGGTCAAAGTGGACCTGGGAGCAATGACAATGAAGGAGTACTCCACATTCGCCAAAGCTCTGGTACTGGAGCCTCACCTTCAAATTGTTTAATGTCACATTCAGGACACTCGTTGAGGGAATCTTACCTCTCTGCAGAAAAAAGAAAGAAAACATTTATTTCTTAAAATTAAGCAAATATTTCAAATTTAATTGACTTTAAACTTGTCAAAATAAATCTGATATTTCTTTAAAATTTGCTTTTTGGAAATATTATTGGAGTCTTCACAATAACTTCAGCCCCAAAACTTGCTATATCTTAATCGGGTCAAGAGTCTTAATTGCATATCTATAACAATGAATTATTTTGGTCGATCGTGTTAAATATATATATTACTAGAGTCTTCAAAATACCTGTACCCTAAAGGCTTACAATGAATTACTCTGATCCGGAGTCATAAGTGTATATGATACTGGAGGCTTAACGATACTTGTTGCCCAAGGCTTACAATACGTTCATTAGGACCAGAAAATACATTGTATATATTACTGGAAGCTTCAAAATAGCTATAGCCCAAAGGCTTAAATTGTCTTAATGTGGTCCAGAGTGAAAAGTGTCTATAGTACAGCAGTCTTCATGATTACAGTAGCCCAAAAGGTTACGAAGATTTAATCCAGTTCAGAGCGTTAATTGTGCATATATTATTGAGTTTTTCATAATAACTATAGCCCAAAGGCTTGCAATGTCTTCATCTTGCATTGAGATTTTACTGAATATATTACTGGAGACTATACAATACTTCAAAGTATTACTTGTCTTAATCTGGTCTCAAGATTTAATTTTATATGCAACTAAGGGCTTAACAATACCTGGAGAGAAAAGGCTTATACTGTCTTAATATTATCAAGAGAGTTAATAGTATAAAATACGAGAGGCTTCCCAATACTCGTACCCCAAAGGCTTAGAATATCTTAATCTGATCTTTAGTGTTAATTGTATTATTACTGGTGGTTTCAGAATACCTTTTGTCCAAAGGCTTGCGATTCCTTAATCTGATCCAGAGTGTTAATTGTATGTTACTGAATACTTCACAATTCTTGTAACACAAAGAATTACAATGTCTAATTCTGATCCAGAGTGTTAATTATCTATATTACCGGAAACTTCACAATAGTTTTAGCCCCAAAGCTTACAATGTCTCTATATGGTCCAGAGTCTTAATGTGATCATATACTTATCACAGTACTTTATGAGATGACTTAGTTCCATGACTACCTCATGTGTCTCCGGCTAGTTGCTCGGTCAGTGGTTCTGTACCCACGTTGTGTTTTCAAAGATCTAGAGAACTTGTAATTGATGCAACTTCGTTGGAATTTTCTCGTTGGATTAGTTAGCCGTTGGTCAGGTTACTGGCTGTTGACAACTCAAAAGACAAGAAAGACGCTCCGTTGATAACAACAACTATTTATTAAAACCATTGTGTAACAAAAAATGTATTATTTTTGTTTTTGGTGAGAGAAGACTGGTGATTCGACTGGTGCAATTTCTTGTAGTTATCAGTAGTAATGGTTGAACTCAGGAACTTTGAAGTTTTGGTTTTCCTAGAGAGACGTTTAAGCGTTTTGGAGAGAATTCTTTCGTCTTCCTTTTTTTCTCTGGTCTCTCTCGCGCGTGTTGAGCACTTTATAGAGCGTTCCAGTGGAAACAACTACTTTTGATTGGCTAACTAATCCCAATTCAATACACCAATGGGGAGGGCACCCTTCCGCTCAGCAGATCCTCATTGGTTATGCACTCAAGCCACAATATAAAGGCTTGACTAATTAATGTTACACGTCAATACTTTGTAGGAGGAGTTTCAATCGATCCGACCTTTACAATTGCGGTGCAACTTTTCGCTGAACAACACTATTTCTTTGGCTGGAAATAAATTTCAAAAGAAATTTCTTACAAATTGATTTTAGCAATAACCCTTTATACAAAGGGATTCTTTCAACTTGATTTTTAACAATATCATTTTATACAAAGGAAGTGTATTTCAAGTCAATTCTTGCAAGTTGATTTTATCCTCATCTGCAACCATTCTTGCCTTTCCAGTTGAATTTTGAGTCATTCTTATTTTCTTGCATTCTTGCTTTCTAAAAAAATGTACCATTCCCCTAATAAATTTTAATACCAGCGAACCATTCTACATACTTTCACATTAATTGTATATATTACTGGAGTCTTCACAATATCAGTAGCCCAAAGGCTTACAATGTCTTAATCAGGTCCCGAGTGTTAATTGTCTATATTACTGGAGAATTTACAATAGTTTTAGCCCAAACGCTTAGAATATCTTAATCTAGTCCCGAGTATTAATTGTATATATTAGCAGAGGTTTCAGAATACCTGTATCACAAAGGCTTACAATCTCTTATTATGGTTCAGATTGTTAAGTGTATTCATTACAAGAGACTTCACCATACTTGTTGCCTAAAAGCTTACAATGTCTTAATGTGGTTCAAAATACCAATTGTATATATTAGTTGTTTTTAGATTTTTGGTGAAAATGTCATTATTATTATTATTATCATTGTATTCCTTTGAGGTGCTCTTAGTGTAATGGTTACCGTCGTAGGAAATGGATATTGGGAACAGAGTTCAAGACCTGGTCGAGGTTGTTTCCTTTCACATAACGCTAATACCCTTGTAAGAGGTATGGATCTAACTCTTCTGCCTTCAGCAGTTGGTAAATTGTTGGGCAGACTTCGTATAGCAACCAGTCTAGGAGAAGGAAATATAAACTCCAACCTGTTAAACTCCAGTTAAAATTGACCTTGTGTCTCATTATTCTCGTGGGCAGAGTTTGATAAGTATATATATATATATATATATATATATATATATATATATTAGGTATTGCAACTTTTTTCAATAACTCTAACTGGTAGTTTTTCCTTGTAGTCAGGGTGACAGTAAGTCTTTTTAGATCTCCGGGACTTTTCTCAGAATTCTACCTGATTTTAACTGGGCTATTGTCTGGATGGTCTTAATTCTTCTCCAGATCTCCTATTCACCCAGTATATTTATTTGGTTTTTGGCTTCAACTACGATGAATATCACAGTTACCTTCACAATTTATCAGCTCTCTACTAAAAAAAAGGTCAGGTTTTCTAATCTGGAGTGGGGGATCTCAAAGTCTCTGAGAATTTCATGCGTCTCATTTTCTTGAACAGGTTCTGCTTTGCGCATAAAACATTGTCATCGTTTGCTTGCACAATGTTTCAGTGGATCAATATTGATAAGTTATTAAAACAAAGAAACCAAGCATCTTTCCCCGCGTTTTTTTTTTTTAATTTGTTGTTCCTTAGCATTTTCTTGCTGCATAATTTAGTGATATCATTGCTATAACAAATGCATTAATAGCGATAATGAGTTTTTCTGGAAGATGCTTCTTTAGATATTTGCAACTACTTAGGTTTCATTTCCTGCTCCTTATTATACTTATAATTTTTCACATCCTTATAATTAGGCTTACGACTTGCTCTGAAATCTTAAACATTTTCATTCTTTTATCCATGTTCGTGGGATCATTTCATGTCTTTTTGCAGTCTATTCATACCATTTTTACACTTTTTCTGCTTATCTCTGTTTCCATCTGAATTTAGTGGTTTGTATATTAAGTCATTTGTGCTTCTTGTACCTTTTTTGTCATCTTTTTTGTTGCTTAGAAAACAACCCATTCCTTTCAAGCGAGTAATAGATTTCCCTATTATTTGTGCAGTTATGACCTACCATGTCGTTTGCAAACTTGTTATTGGCCTGTAGTTGCTTGGGATGCTTCCGTTTTCTTTGTTTTTTTAAAATCATGGTAGTTTTCCCTTTGGTTATCCATTCGGGAATTCTTTCCTCTCTTAGAAATTTTCGTAATCCCTGAGCTAATCTGTCAGCCTTCATCAATTCCGTGAAATTCATTTTTCATGTCGTTTTAATATTTCTGTTATGTTGTTTTAGTTTACATAATTTTCTCCAAAACAGTTTTGTTTACTTTGCATCTAATTAAATTTTCTTTATATTTTGTGGGTAGAATTTCCTTTGTATTCTTAGACTTTCTTCTGGTATCTTCTGAGTTCCACTTCTTTAGCCAATACTTTTCTTTTATCTATATGTCCCACTTGGATTGTTTGTATTGTCTAATGATATTTGCCCTCTTTCTCCGTTATCTTATTTCATTATGTCTTCATGTTTTTTTTTCTTTAATACTTTTACTTATCCTCATAGTTTCTTTATTTGTTCTTCTTGTCTCATTTCCCATCCAGCTTTTATTTTTATTTGGGTTCCTTTCTGGGATACTAATTTTGTTATGGCCCATATAATCATATATTTTATAGATGAATAAAAAGAATTTGGCATTAAATAACCTACAATGTTTGATATGCCACCAAACCAAACGAAAACCAAACTAATTTTGTTACTAACTAACTTTGCTACTGCGTAAATTAGATCGTTCAGTTCTGTGATGTTGCCCGTTGGGATATATTTCAATTTTCTGTTTATTTTTTTCTGTTTCTAACTTGACTTTTCCCAGTTTTGGTTGGTTGGTTGTTTTGTTTTACTGAAACGCCGAATTAAATTTCAAACAGTTCAGTTTATTATAAGTATAGTTTTTGTTTACAGTTCAGGTCAAGGTCAAAACAGTTCAGATAATGGTCTAAACAGTTTTATTTCGAACAATTCAGTTTAGCATAAGTACATAGTCTATTTAAATCAGTTCTATTTCAAGCAGTTCAGTTCCGCATAAGTACGCAGTTTAAATGTCAAAAGCAGTCCTGTTTCAAACAATTCAGTTCAGCATAAGTACACAGTTTAGTTCTATTTGGCCCATAGATAGGACCCTATCAGGTGTCACCACTCCGAGCCAGAGTGGACCTGGGAGCGATGGCAATGAAGGAATACTCTGCATTCCTCAAAGCTCAAACATTACCATCAATCTCACCATCAGATTATTTAGTGTGATATCCAGGATACTCGTTGAGGGGAGTCTTACTCCTCTGCAGAGAAGCAGCCAGTGTATTCTACAGCCCCAGCCGACTGGACAAATTTTCCCAGTTTTGATTCCTAAGTGATGGCGCAACTTCTTTCTTTTTAGTCATAATTTTCTTTATCATCTCGACAATGTTTCTTTCTTTTCAAAATTGTTGTTGTTGTGCTGCTGCTGCTGCTCGGTACCGTTTTGTTGTGGGTTTCAAGAATTTGTGTTTCAGTTCTTCTGGGGTGCTCTTATTGAATGTTTTCTTCCAAATCTATATTTCTAACACACACATTTCTAATATTTCCAAATCAGAAAACCATCCTTTCTTAAGAATCATTCTTGCTTGGTTTGCAGGTCATTGCTTTGTATTAAACTAAGCAGATTCTTCCGAAAGTTCAATCATTCGTTTTCTATCACCTTTTTGTGTGAAACTGCTTTTAAAATAACAGTGAATTACACGTTTATGGTATCCTCTTCTTCATTTAATTCTCTACCTTCTTACGGTTTCATTGTAGCTGTGATGATTGTGTAAATTCGAACTGGCAACACTCAAACAATGACGTTGGCTATCGAGGGGGAATATGGCGACCATAACTTTCAAATCTGTTTATTTGAGTCTCGTGTTTATCTTTATTTATATCAGACATTTTTATGGGTAGTATATTGTGGCTATACAAAACTCAGGGTTTGTTTATTACTTGTGCTCATATCTCATTGCTTACATGGTATTCTTCCAAGGAAGAAAGTCTTAAGCGAGCAAAAACGAAAGTAACTCTCTCTCTCTCTCTCTCTCTCTCTCTCTCTCTCTCTCACACACACACACACATACACAAGAAGAAAAAAACTAGTACAATTAACAAAGGACTCAAGAAGTAACATTCCAAAAAACTATCTCATTTTATAATCATGAATTTTATAATCAGACATGGATTAATCTTATCGCTTAATTTGTAATATTTCCAACGGTATTTTGCTGTAATATTTTCGAATACTACGTTTTAAAAAACTTTAAATCTCAGATTGGTTATTAGGAAACAATAAGAAGAATAAACCAAAAAATTCAAAACCGAAATCGAGTGATAAGTTTGCTTATCATTACTACTATTATTAAATTTGATTAGTGTTTTCTTTCATTTATTAATTGATTGATTTTTAACGGCATCTAGGCGTATTCTATGCCACGAGGTTCTGGAAGAGCGATCATTGTACGTTCATGTTTATATTTTTTGTAATTGTTTCTTAAGATGTTTTTGCACACGATCTTATTGAATACAATTTTTTAGAGAGATCAATTTGAGTCATAGATGGGACCCAAACAGGTTCCACTATAAGTCCGAGTTGTCATTTGATTTTTTAGTATTTTGAAATTAGTACAAATTCTATACATTGTCTCTTTATTTTTTATGCTTTTTTGATTCTGCAGGTCTTTTCTAGATCGACAATATGATTTTCATTTTTCTGGTTTATTGAGAGCATTGAGGGTGTCACTCATTCTCACTTAACATTAGTGTTTAGATAATCTTAAAGAGATCTTTTATGTTTCTCAAATATACGTGATTCATTCAATAAGTTTCTAGACTTTTTTATACAGACATTTAAAATTGTCGTAGACTCTTGAAAATTCAGTATGTTATTGCTATACGTGTTATGAGATGACTGACCGACTTTTATGATTCCAGGTTCAAATGAACAGCTACAGCAGCAATTGAAATACACTCTACTAAAGCCTGATTGTCACAGCTGGTGAATTTCAAAAATGCAATCTGGACGTCAGGACACTTTAGAAGAACGATACGCAATAAAATTCTGTTTTAAACTTGAAAAAATGCCACAGAAACGTATGGAATGCTTCAGACTGCTTTTGGAGCATCTTGCATTAATCAAGCATCAATTTTTGAGTGGCATAAGAGATTCAAGGAAGGCACGGAGTCTGTGAGGGACGATGAGGGGTGTGGGAGGAGTAAGGAAGTCAATAGACCAGAGTTGATTGGCCAAAGGGTTAGGGTTAGGGTTACTATGTTGAGGTTTTAAGGGAGTTCAGGGAGAGATTCCGTCTGAAGAGGCCAGCACTCTTCAAATCGGGTCAGTGGCATTTCCACGAGGACAATGCACCAGTCCACAACTCCATCCTTGTCACAGACTATTTGACCAAGACAGTTCCTCAGCCTCCCTATAGCCCAGACCTTGCTCCCTGTATCTTTTGGGTATTCCCTAAGCTTAGAGGCTGTCGTTATGAGACAATTGAGGAGATGAAAGAGGCTGTGACGAAGGTCATTGACACGCTCACACAAGAGGACTTCAATGGGGCCTTCCAGATGTTGTTGGAATGGTACAGCAAGTGCATTGCAGGCAAAGGAGATTAGTTCGAAGGGGACTAGAGTTTCATGTGTGTACTATCAATAAAAGTGGTCATACGAAAAAAGTCTGGAAACTTATTTAATAGTCCTCGTATATTTCAAGGCATATTTTGGACAAACGCACACAATAATTGTATATATATATATATATATATATATATATATATATATATTATCTCGAAAATGTATCATTCACTATTTAGTGGGGCTTTTTTGGGGGAAAATTTAATTTTGGGCACTTAAACTGAACCAGCTTTTCTCGTTTTCTTCAAACACAGATTTCATTTTTTAAAAATTCAATTGAAATTATGGAATTGCTTCCCACCAAGTTTAATAATCTTAAAAATTCTGAAAACTCTAATGGACTCTTCTATTACCGGGAAAATAAAACAAAAATGTATCCATTTGAATTACGGTAACCTTTACATAAATTCATCTTCCCATTATTCAATCGCCAACTGTTTTACAACTGATAATGTCATCAGAAAAAAATGCATTTACACATGCAGTGATACATTTATCCGTGGTGTAATGGTTATCGTCGTAGAAAATGGACACTACGACACGAGTTCGAATCCGGGATAGAGGCTGTTTGCATTTCATATTGCAGTAATACCCTTGGGAAAGGTATGAATCCAATTATTTGCCCTCTATCTATGGGTAAATAGAAGGGCAGACTAGGTTCTTTAGCCTTGGTTAGGCAACCAGTCAAAGAGAAGGAAAGCTCTGAATTGAAAACTCTTAAACTCCGCTTAAAAACTGACCTTGTATCACATCCTGGCTGAGCAGAATAGGTAGGAAGTACGGAAATATTTTTCTAGTTCTATTCTTAATATATATTTTTTTAGATTTTCTTTCTAAGAGTCGCTTAAAGGAAGACAAAACTGGTTCCTAAACAGCAACTAGTAAAGTTTGTTTGTGTTATGTGGCATATCAACATTTGTAGGTTAGTTATTGCCAAATTCATTTTTATACAAATAAACAGTTCTATTTCAAACGATTCGGTTTAGCATAAGTATTGTTTTTCTTCGTGTCTTTCTTGGTATCCTCTTATGGGTGTTCTAGATTCATTTTCTTTGTCAGTCTTTTTTTGTGGTTCATTATCACTTTCTTCCACACCCGGTTGAAATCATAGGTCATGCTCTTCATTCTTCAATTCTTCCTCCACGTCTACGTCTATCGGTTCGATTCTTGATCTAAACTGATCCGCTTTGACCAGTTCATGCTGCCCATTTTTCTCTAATATCGCCGTTATTTCCTTTTTTATCAAAGGAATTTTATTTTTTTTAATTTGATTCTTTATATTTTCTATTCGAAGTATTTACTTTTGTTGAAAAGGACATGGTCATAGGGGCTCTACTTTGTCTCCCTATTAACGCAGAAGGACTTTATTTTCTTCCTGTGGGTGGAATCGTTCGGTAGCTTAGGAGAAATCTGAGTCGGTTGGTTTCTAAGTTTTCATTAAATAGGTATAATACCTTTAACCTCATTTTCGCAGTTGGCACCATTCTTTTTGCAATTCCATGAGATTGCTGGTAGTATGGTTGTGTCTTATATGGGATGCCACCATTACGCTTTAGTCATGAATGTAGATTCTTGTCAAAAGTTATGGCGCGTTGTCTGCGGTTATCGTTTTGGATACTCTGTTTCTTGAGAATATTCTTCTCGATATTAGGTTTATGGTTATGACTTTTCTGTCCGTTACTTTGATTGACGCAGGTTATCCCTAAAATGAGAAATAAGAATAAGACTATATCTTTGACGTGGGCATTATCTACATGGACTTTCATTCATGGCTACTTTTCTTTCAGCTGTGAGGGAATTTTGGTTTGTTTTAAATTTTAATTTCAGTACATTTTGGGCATCTTTTAGTATAATCTACTTATTTCAACCATCTGGCTTCCCTCTTTAACCTTCTTTGTATTGCTGTTATGCCACAATGTACATCATCATGTACACTCTTTAATATATCCTTCCTTTGGATTTGTGAAGGTACTAAGTGTCTCCATTGCCTACTGTGCTCTTCTCTATGGTTAGTTTATGTCTTATTTCTTTGCAGGTCTCTACTATTAAGCAATTGGTCCATATATTTCTCTTTATTCTCTCCAGAATCTTGCTTAGTACTGGGTTTTGTCTTGTTTTTATTCTCAGTCGATTTAGAGGCAAAATATCCGCTTCTACCAAGTGTACTATTTTCTTGATTTTCTATTTTTTCATCACCAAACTTTTGTCTGGATGGGGCGTCTACATGCAGGATTGTGTTCAGTTTTACGTACATTATGTCAAAATCCAATGCCATGCCTGCAATTGTGTATTTTAATATACTCGATGACGTAACTCTTAGAAACTCTTTTCTGAGATTAAATATGAATTCTAACGGTTTGTGGTTCGACTTTAGTAAAAATTGTAACGCCCTTTCGTACTTCACGCTATTGCTCGTGCTTCTTTTTCAATATTTGAGTAATTTCTGCAGCTGTTAACTTTATTTTTCATACTACTTGAAAATAATTTTTCGTTTTGCCGTTTGAACATATTTTTTCATGGGCTGGGCACTTATTCTTACTTCTCTCATGTTTCTTGCCACAATATTTGCATTTGATCACGAACCTGGCTGTATGGTAGATCTCTTGCAAATCTTTTTGTTAGATGAACTATTTAATCAGTTCTAGTCGTAAAAAATGAATGTTCGCTTCTCAATTCATATTACTTATCTGTGACCTTTCAAATGTTTTGTTTTTATGTAATGTGTTCTACATGCCTTCTATTAAACTGAGAACGATTGATTCACCCTACGTAGTCATGTCTCAGCGACTACAAATCTTTTTGATCGAATATCTTTCTTAATTATAATGATAATCTTTTCAAAGTTTAATTCTTGTAATAAGCCACTGCGAATATTCTCTTCACTGCTTCACAACCTGCCATAGCCAGAAATAGGTCTTCAATTTCGTTCTCTCTTTCACTAGCTTTTTCGTCTTTTAAGTTCTTAAACCTTGCCAACGCTGTGAAATATCTGATCCATGATTCTACATGCCCCGGTTCGTCTCGCATGGTTAAACCTTTTACTAGCGACGCCATTGTTATAATGTGTATATCTTGCAGAGTATATGTTGATTGGCTAATAGCATTACCTAGACGCCGTTTGATCCTGGGTTATTACTTTTATGGACGTATCTAATTTACATACGATACTACACGGAGTTTAGCTGGTTTTAATTAAAATTTTTCCTTCTCCTAGCCTAGTTATCTTACTGTTGTATCGTTGGTTCAATAAAGGTATTCCACAGGTACAAGCCGAAGAGTTGGCAAGTCTATCAGAGAGCGATTAACGCTTTTCTCCCTGAAGTAAACGCATTCATATCTTTACCGGTGTCATACTAAAAAGAGTCACTGAGTGTATAGTTCCGGTATAACACTTACTCCCAAGGGACTCTAGCTAGCGGCTAGAGAAAAACGTGCACTTGTGAAGACTGCCTCCAAAAACTATCAACAGAACCCAACAAATACAAATGCACGAGAACTAGAAAAGGCGCAACATCAATTAACAGGAATATACCTAAAAGAACAGGCAGAATACGTACAAAATCAGATAGATAAGATTAGAGACTCGGTGGAAGATAGGCAATCCAGGATAGCCTGGCAAACAATAAACGAAGTAAGTGGAAGAAAGAGCACAGCCAAAGCAAAATTGAAAGCTGCAAGCCAACAAGAAAGAATAAAACTGTGGGAACAGCATTTCAAAAATCTACTAGGAAACCCACCGGAAATAACGGATGAACCGATCACCAGAATTATTAGTAAGCAATTAGACGTAAAACTAGGTCCTTTCACCAAAGAAGAACTCGACATGGTTCTCAGAAGAATTAAAAATAGGAAAGCGGCGGGGCTAGACGAGATCCCCCCAGAAGTGTGGAAGACGAGACAATTCGACGATATACTGCTCCGGCAATGCAACGCAGTCTATAGTCAAAATAGGATAGAACGATGGACGAAGGGATGCATCCTTCCATTCCCTAAAAAAGGCGACCTCGGACTAGCCAAGAACTACCGAGGGATAACACTTACATCCATAGCAGCCAAAATCTACAATGCCCTACTACGAAACCGCATAGAACCCAAAATGGAAAACATCCTTAGGAAAAACCAAAATGGCTTCCGGAGAAATAGATCCACAACCTCACAAATACTGACCATCCGTAGAATCCTGGAAGGCGTTCGGGCAAAAAACTTGCAGGTGACATTACTATTTGTCGACTTTACCAAGGCCTTCGATTCCATACACAGAGGGAAGATGGAGCAAATCCTACTAGCTTACGGCCTACCAAAAGAAACCGTAGCAGCGATAATGATTCTCTACAGAAACACCAAAGTAAAAGTACGTTCACCAGATGGAGACACGGAATACTTCGACATTGTTGCAGGAGTACTACAAGGAGACACACTAGCCCCGTACCTCTTTATCATCTGTCTAGACTATGTGCTTAGGACTTCGATCGACAAAATCAGAGAAAATGGCTTTGAGCTGACTAAGAGAAGAAGCAAAAGGTACCCCGCAAAAACAATCACGGACGCCGACTACGCTGATGACTTGGCGTTACTAGCGAATACGCCTAATCAAGCAGAGACACTACTACATAGTCTGGAACGAGCTGTAGCTGGCATTGGCCTACATGTCAATGCAAACAAAACCGAATATATGTGTTACAACCAAACAGGCAACATTGCCACACTAGACGGAGCCTCTCTGAAACTAGTCGACAAATTCACCTACCTAGGAAGCAGCGTCTCATCAACCGAGAAGGACATCGACACACGACTGACGAAGGCATGGACAGCTATCGATAGGCTCTCGATCATATGGAAGTCGGACCTAACAGATAAAATGAAACGCAGTTTCTTCCAGGCAGCGGTTGTGTCGATACTGCTATATGGATGCACCACATGGACGCTTACGAAGCGGCTGGAGAGGAGGCTGGACGGAAATTACACAAGAATGTTGAGAGCAGTATTAAACAAGTCCTGGCGACAACACCCCACGAGACTCCAACTATACGGACACTTGCCCCCCATCACAAAAACTATACAAGTTCGACGAACCAGACACGCGGGACACTGCTGGAGAAGCAAGGACGAGCTCATAAGCGATGTACTCCTGTGGACCCCCACTCATGGATGTGCAAGTGTGGGACGACCAGCACGAACTTACATACAGCAGCTATGTGAGGACACGGGTTGTAATCCTGAAGACCTGCCGGAGGCGATGAGTGATAGGGAGAAATGGCGAGAGACGGTCAGGGATATCCGCGCAGACGGCGCGACATGATGATGATGATGATAACACTTACTAAGGCTTAAGAATCCATTCTGCTCGACTATTTACACACTGTGGGAGGGAGAACAGATGAATTCAAGCCTTTGTCAAAAATATTACAATGTGTAGATGGATGGAGAGTGACTCTGGCAGTAAAGAACCACTAAAATAATTATTGAAATCGGACTTAAAGGTCTGACGGAAAATATTCACAAGGGAATTTTTTTCACATTATATCAATTCTTTGGAAGTTGTTGTTTGTTTGAAAAATATCCCATGTTGCTTCTTTTCCGAGGATATTTGCATAATCTTTAAACCTTAAATCCGAAAAAAAGTTGAGTTTAGCTAATACTACCTGATTGGTTGTTTCTCGATAACTAACCATCTTATTGTCAGTGAGTAGATAATTAGTAAGCGCCAAAAGAAAATAATTATGATAATCCTCTATCCAATTCATTCTTTATTTTCTATCAACGCTTTTAAAGTATTCTTTAAATAACTTCGATGGATGTAATGAGCAAGACTAAAGATGCGAACGACGTGACTACTTATAAAAGTTATTCGTTTATAGTGAGAAAAACTTTTGTAAAATCAGCCCCACGTTTTGGATGTGCTGATAACAAAAGAATGGAGAACCAAAGAACCAGATTCTCAGAACAACATTCTAGAAATCTTAAATTCAGTCTTTCTTTCTCAAACATCAATAAACTATGGTGGTTATTCAAAATCAAAATGATATTGGAAAAGATTCCCAATAGAAATTTGTTTCGCATTTCATCTGTTCATGAGAAGAATCTATTTGTTTGAATAAAGGTCTTTGCAGGGTTCTTTTTATTTTGTTTTGGTTTGTTTTGTTTTGGGGTAGTTGCATCATTTAAAATCACCAAGGCAGAGATAAAACAACGTTAGTTAACCTTTTAATGAATATACCTGATTGGTTGGCTCGTGATATTCCTGTTTTATTTTTTTTCATAGGTAATAGGTTTGGTTTCTTTGTTTAATGGCATATCAACTTTCGAGGATTATCTAATGCCAAAACCATCATTGGAATTCGAACTCGCTTACTTCGTGACCGCAATCCAGCACTTTAGTCTTTGCACCACAGGGACTCCTCCTTCCATAATCAGGAGAGACGTAATGTCTATTCTAATTATTACATGACAAAAATTAGTAACCGCACCTGACACAAGTTCAAATCAGAGCTGGGATGTTCAGTGGCCTGAAAATTGACTAGAACAGATAACTAACCATCTTATTATAACTGTAGATAATTAGTAGACATTAAAACAAGATTGTTTGTAAAGATGATATTTGAATGCTGCTCGAGGAACGAATAAAGACAACAACACGTTTGTATTCTCGGTTTCGTTATTGTTTCTTTTTTTTTCTTTGTAGAGCTGATCCGTGGCTTATTCAGTTTCGAACAAAACCTGTGGTCAACTAACTTTTTATAAAAGAAAACATTTAAAGAGGGGTCATTTAGGTGAGACTGGGTGAGCGGCAGAACGGTACTGAATCTTAGAAATAGAAATGTCCGGATAGCTATTACAGTGTAATAGCTATCCGGACATTTCTATTTCTAAGATTCAGAACTTCTCTGCAACTAACAGTGTGTGACACAATGTCAATTTTAAAGCCTGTTAAGATACAGAGTTTTTCTTTCTCCCAGATTGGCTGTCTAACCAAAACTAACGAATTCAGTCTCTCCTACTATGTACTCATAGCTGGGGGGGGATGGATTCATGCTTCTCACTTTCCAAATGCGTAAGCACCAAATTAAATGCAAACAGCCTCGTCCTGGATTTGAACTCAGGTCACCGTTTCTATTCCCTACGACGATAACCGTTACGCTAAGTATGAAATAAGTGAATCGAAAAAATGCGTGAAGAATAAAGAGTATGACTAAATGGACTGGGAGCGACTCTTGTATCTAAAAACCAATAAAGTATTTTATGACTTTGATTTATCTCATACCGTTAGAAATATTCATGGGGAGTGTGTTCCACATTTCGTCTGTTTTCCAAAAAGAGCTGCTTGAGTGGAACTTGATGACTTAAAATGCATACATTATTGAGTTGTCCTTTTACAGAAAAAATATTTATTCTTGTAAAATTAATTAACAAGTTGTAAGGTCTTCAATCAAGTATTTTTTTAATTATAGAGTCAACAAGCACGAAAATAGAGAACATCGTCTTGGGCTCTTAAAACCACACTGAACCAATTTTTACTTCCCTTCTTTTCAAATAGCTGTTTTCATTTTTTGAAAATTCAATTGAATAGATGAAATTGCTCCCCACCAAGTTAAGTGATCAGAAAACGTTAATGGACTCGTCTATTATGGCCAAAGAAACGAAAATGTATCCATTTAAATTACAATAACCTTTATAGAAATTCATACTATCATTATTCTCTGACGTCATATTCTGTGTCGTATAATTGATACTATTATTCAAAGAAAAACTATAAACACTTAGTAAACTCTATCTATATTGACAAACTGCAGTCCATTGATTTGCGTACATTGCTTTAAAATTGATTTTATAAATTGATTACGAATTTCAATTTCTAAACTGAATTTTTAAGAAAATGGCGGAAGAGCCCGGAAGACATTTCCCGGAGAACTTGTTTAATTTTAAATCCCAAAAGTTTTTTTGAAAATGATACGAGGCACTTTCAAAAAGTATCAAGACCGAAACCGTATTTACCGAGACAAAAATGAACAATGAATGAAACATTAATTTCCTTTAAAATACTAGGAATGATCAAAAGGTACTGAGATTGAAGCTGTATTTACCAAAGAAGAAATGAACAATGAATGAAACATTAATTTCCTTTAAAATACTAGGAATGATCAAAAGGTATTGAGATTGAAGCTGTATTTACCAAAGAAGAAATGAACAATGAATGAAACATTAATTTCCTTTAAAATACTAGGAATGATCAAAAGGTATTGAGATTGAAGCTGTATTTACCAAAGCAGAAATGAACAATGAATGAAACATTAATTTCCTTTAAAATACTAGGAATGATCAAAAGGTATTGAGATCGAAGCTGTATTTACCAAAGCAGAAATGAACAATGAATGAAACATTAATTTCCTTTAAAATACTAGGAATGATCAAAAGGTATTGAGATCGAAGCTGTATTTACCAAAGCAGAAATGAACAATGAATGAAACATTAATTTCCTTTAAAATACTAGGAATGATCAAAAGGTATTGAGATTGAAGCTGTATTTACCAAAGCAGAAATGAACAATGAATGAAATATTAATTTCCTTTAAAATACTAGGAATGATCAAAAGGTATTGAGATTGAAGCTGTATTTACCAAAGCAGAAATGAACAATGAATGAAACATTAATTTATCAAGAGAGAAATAAATAGTTTTCAAAAAACAAATGTAGATCTGAATCGAATGAATGCAGAAATCATCCGAACATTTCTGGATTTCGAGTCCTTTATGTCGTTTCTTAAGCCATTTTCAAGAATTATACAATTCATTCTAACTAGATTTAATTAAGCTTAATTTTCATAATGTCTTACGCCATTTTAAAGAATCGTGTGAACTGGCCCTTTTAAAAATGTTTGTTTTCGTACAATTTAGACCAAGTTTGTGTTGACTGTTGTAGCGTTAGTTGACGTCATTCAACTATCAAAATTCAAATGAAGATGAAGGCTGTTGGAATGTCAAATTGAAAATATGGGATGAATGAATATTACGAAAAATTTATGTTCATACGCTTGTTCAAATTTACATGACTACATTTGGATATTAATCCAAATATTTTATTGAGAAGATTTTCTTCTTTATGTTAGATAACTTTTTTCCTTTTAAGCAAAAATATTTTTGAGATATTATTAGTGTACTTTTAAAAACTTATTTCTGGTTATGATAAGATTTTATGTAGTTATAACGGACCGGAAGTCGGGATGATTTTACGGTATGTCAACCCTTGTTGGATTATTTAATGCTGAAGTCATTCTTTTAAAAAAAAAACATCTTCATGGTTTCAAGTTACTGATAGCAATAATTTATTTTTATTTATTGCTTTCTGTGTAGATTCTACAAATATTGACTGGTAAGTCGTGAAATATTTTTTCAAGAAGATCCCCCTACACGAATTGACACAAAATACTGAAAACCAAAACACTACAGAACCCAACACCATACATCAATATTAACTGAAGGCGAGAGAAGAAATGTTGAGTTATAAAAACGCAGGTCTGAAAAGAAAACTTCATTATCATCCATAAGGAATAAAGATTGGAAAAGGGGTAGAAATCAAAAAGGTAAATAAATTATTAAAAAGTATTCCAACGAACAACATCACTAAACTGAATGATTTGTGCGGGAGGAAAATTAGTTAGTAATAAAATTGGTGTCTCCTAAGGAACATGAACTGAAATACGAAACCTTGAAGGGAAATTGGGCAAGCAGGTCAAAGAAAGAAACTGCGAGAAAAAGTGAAAGTGTAATGGAAAGAAAAACAAAGAAGAATACATTGAAATGCGGAGACCAAACCAAGACAACAGCAGCAGACAAGTCTGACAATACAACTGAAAGAAATAAATCAAAAGATTTTAGCGAAAGAAGAGAAACTTAAAATATACAGGGACAGAGCCAAGCAATACAAACAAAACAGGACATTCGAAACTAACGAAAGAAAATTCATCAGCAAGTAGATGGAGAATGCATGAGATCAAACCAACAACCAGATGCAAAGAAAAGAAATAATTTTGAAGTAAAATATGAGAACGGAAAGAAGATAAAAGAAAAGCCGAATGGATAAATAACATGTAAAAAGAATTACGATGATACGAAGAAGGTCCTGAGTAAAACATACAGCAAGATACGACAAGACAAACCGTCAAGAAAATACCAAATTGGAGAAGACCAGCCTTTGATGGCATATATGGGTTCTAGTTTTGAAGGTTCACATCCATCCATGACAAATTGGCTCTACGACCGAATAAATGCATAGAAAAAGTAAGGATACTCGAATGGATGACGAAGGGGAAACTATCCAGATCCAAAAGAAAACAAAAAGAAATCATCTCCAGCAATTATAGACCGATAACGTAATTATTAATGATATGGAATATTATTCGTTTGAATCCCGCTGAGTATTTTCTGAAGAATGGAAAAGATGCGCGAGGAAATATGAGAAACAGATGACCTACTATATATATATAAATCAGTACATCCTCAACAAGGCCAAAATAAAGTGGAAAAATAGCCATGGCATGAATTGATATGGTCTGGCAAACTTTTTATAATCGAGTGTCTGAATATGTATAACATGAGATGATCTTTATTACGAAAGGCATGAAGAATTATGAAAGTGAAATTAACTGCGAGTTAACAACAAAGGTGAAAATCTAAAGAGGCATCTTCTATGGAGACTTTCACTACTATTATTTTTTATAACAATTATGCCATTCAATTACATACGAAATGCACAGGAGGCGACAAATTTACAAAATAAAAGATTTATTATTTTATATGTATGGATGATGTTAAGGTATTTGTCTAAAATGAAAACGAACTGGAAACCCATACAAATATTTAGAATATACAGCCAGGATATAGAAATGAAATTAGGTATTAAAAAATGTGCAATCCTGATGATGAAGAGTGGGAAAAGAGATTCAATGAAAGGAATTACCAAATCAGGAAAGCAATAGAAGAAATCAGTAGAGATAAGGAAAACTATAAATATTTAGAAATATTGCGAGCGACACCACTAAAAAAATGGATATAAAAAAGTAAAGAGTAACTTTTCGAAACTTTGCAGCAGAAATTTCATGAAAAGTACAAATACTGGGGCAGTAACCCTTGTAAGATACCCGAGATCATTCTTAAAATGGACAAGAGAGGAATCCCCCCTCTCCCATAATGGATTAAGAGACAAGAAAATTCATGTCTATGCACAAGGCTTTACATCTGAGAGATGACATAGACTATATGAGTCTTTAAAAGAAGGAAGAAGAGGTTTTACCAACATTGAGGATTGCAGAGATGCATCAATACAAAGACTCGAGGGTTCCATTAAAAAAACCAAAGAAAGACAAATTGCTGCAGCCAGTAACGGCATTGACAATACAAGAACAAACAGAAACACAAAAGAAGTTAGGAAACAAAAACGAGAAGAAAAAACTGTGTGCATATTTCAAGCAAAAAACTGGCGAGATTTACTCGAAAACACGTGGACATAGCTAAGAAGAGTAAACCTCAAAAGAGAAACGGAATTTTTTCAGCACAAAATAACGCTATAAGGAGAAATTAAAGTGAAAACTAATCATAAGCAACTAAATAGCAATGGTTAAGTTGAGAAATATATGAGACAATTAAACACGTTATAAGTGAATGCAGCAAACTAGCACAAAAGGACTACAGAATAGGCATGATTGGTTGAGAAAAGGAATCTACTGGGAATTGTGCAAGAAATCAAAATTTGACCATACCACCAAAAGGTACTTGCACAAATCAGAATCCGTCCAAGAGAGTGAGACGTGTAAACTTTTCTGAGATTTTGAAATGCAAACGGATCACTTAATGTTGATTAACTAGAAAGAGAGAACTAGTCATTTAGTGGATTTTATCATTCCAACGAACCACAGAATGAAAATTCAAGAAAGAGAAAAAATAGATTAATACTTGGACCTTGCCAGAGTATTAAAAAATCAAACTGTGGGAGATGAGGATGAAGGTGATATGAATTGTAGTTGGTGCGCTTGGAACGGTACCCAGAGATTTGGAAAAGGATTGGTGGAATTGGAAATGGGAGCAAGAATCGTGACTATCCAGACCACAGCATTGTCAAGATCGGTTAGAATACTGAGAAGACATGAAGAGATTTGATGTCACTCAGACTTCAGTGAAAGACCCACGGCAAACTCTGATGTGAAAAACTTGCAAGGAATTGAATAATAATAAACCAATTCCGACAAAGCAAACTTGATAATACGTCGAAGAATAACAAGTGTAATTTATTTGGTGAAAGATAGAACGGTTAATTATATAATAAGCATATGCAGTCAACCCACACAATAGGGATACAAGACAAGGTACCACTGAGTGGGAAAGGTAATTTACTGGAAATTGTGCAAGCAACTAATATTTGACAAAACTGACAAGTGGTATATGCACAAACCAGAATCCGCCCTAAAAAAATGAGACCGATAAAATTCTCTGAAATTTTTTGATACAAATGAATCACTCAATCCTGGAGAGAAGGCCAGACCTAGAGTTACTGTAAAAGAAAAAAAGAACTTGACATTTTGTGGATTTTGTTGTTTCTTTGAAAACAAAAGAAAACGAAACAACAGACAAATATTTGGGTTTTACCAGAGAGCAGAAAAAATATTAAGGTGACGTTGATAGCAATTATAGTTGGAGCCTTTGAAACTGTCTCCAAGAGTTTGGAAAGGAGACAGGAAGAATTGGGATATGTGAGGAAGAATCCAAATTACAGCAATGTTAAGAACAGTTAGAATACTGAAAAGAGTCATGGAGAGGTGAAGAGATTTTTTTTCACACGGACTTCAGTGAAGGCCACAAGTTATCATTGGTCTAAAAGCTCGCATAAAGAATAATATTACATTAAATTTATTAGCTGTCAAAGAATTGCTCTTCACCTAAGAAATTCATTTTTCTTTGAAATAAAAGATGATGAAAAATATCACGATTTTGATTCAACTTTCTTAGAAAAAAAAAAAGAAAACCAGTTAAATTTGGTGTGAAAAATTCGCAAAGAGAATAATAATATTATTTTTTTTTACATGTGTCTATTATTCATTTAAAAAATGACCCATAGATGGACTCGAACAAGTACTACCAATCCTGATCAGAGAAAACTTGGGAGCAATGGCAACGATGGGGTAACTCTATACTCCGTAGAACTCCAGAAGTGAAGCTTCCCCATCAGATGCTGTTTGGTGTCATTGCCAGGTGATAATTATAATTATATGACATGTATAAGTAATCAATTTCGAACTGTTAAAGATTAAATTCAATGTTTCGAAAGATTTTTTTAAATCTATTTTATTCGTCCGAAGAGATACGATAACATTAAAACATTTTGTCAAATTGCTATCAGTCCATATGAAAAAATGTACTTGACATAATATTTAATCTCTTCTTTTCGACCTCCAAACCAAAGTAAGCTCTTCTTTACTTTAAAGTATTGTACATTCCGTGACTATACTTAAAACATAATGAATTATATATATATATATATATATATATATAGATAAACCCCATGTTCAAACATCATCTGATGAGCCAGTTGATAAGGTGGTGAAATAAATTTATAATCGAGTTTATCAATTAATTTTCTTGTTATATATATATATATATATATATATATATATATATATATATATATATATAAGGTCATTTGGTCTGTTAAAGCAAAAAAAGTTTTCGTTTTTGAGTTAACGATCCTTTTGAAGAAAATTTCGACTGGGCATATCAGCGTAAGTTGGAAAAATATGTGGATCTGAGAAAACAATGTGTTTGAAATGGCTGGATAACAAATATATTTCCTATCGAAGTTGGACACAGAGGTTTCATTGCCAACTCAATCTCCGTTTTTTTTTTTACTAATCTTGGACTTCCTCCATCAGACAAGAGGAGATACATGGAAAAGATCCAAGATTATGCTCTAACTGCATCAGCGTACATATTGCAATCCTATAGAATGACAACAATCCGACAAAGTCTGGTGGTGTCATGAGATACTGCTGGGGCGCTCTAGGCTAGTGGTAATGATGCTGCGGCCTCGAAACTATGCCTGAACCCAGAGTCATCATCATCATATATATATATATATATATATATATATATATATATATATATATATATATATATATTGACACCTACGAAATTTTAGTAGATAATGCAGAATATTTCTACAAAAAAACAAAAAATGACAACCAGAAGAAAAGATTCCCAACACTGAAATATCTGGTCAATTTTCAGCTCAAATTTGATAAAGAACAGCAAATCAAATGATTGAACAACATGTTTATAGGAATGTGGCTATTTTCCGTTCATTTCTGAAGATAGAATAGAAATGTGAAAAACGCCAATGGTCCGAGAGAATGGGGTTCGGTCCCAGGTTGAGTCATACCAAAGACCAAAAAAATAGTACTCATTTCTATCTTCATGAACACTCAGCATTATAAAGTACGGAATACTGGTAAGTGGATTAATCCTGGGAAAGGAATGGTGCCCTCCCTTATACCTCAGTGAAATAGCTTTTGAAAAGGGAGCCTTCAGGTCGCCCTCGGCTACGGTCGGCTAACTTACTTTCTTATATATATATATATATATATATATATATATATATATATATATATATATTACTTTCTTATATATATATATATATATTAAAGATAAAATGCAATTAATATATATATATATATATATATATATATATATTAAAGATAAAATGCAATTAAAAAGTGTTCGATGCTTCTGTGAAAAGTAAGTCTAAAACCTAAAATATCTTGCCCGGAGCTGTCGATGATGGCTGAGCGGTATGATACTAAATCTACCGTAAAGTTGGTTGGGTTTCGATCCTAGCTTGAAGAATTTAGCCACACTGAAAAGTTGTGATACAATACAGCATGTCTGTGGATGACAATATATATATATATATATGTGAACAAAAATGGAAAAGACAAATAGGAATATTTCTCTTATGTTGTTTCTTACAACAAAAACTATGAAAAATGTACTGGTGACTTGGAATATCCATTTATCGAATTAAAACCATTTTATGGTTCACATTTCTTCCACAGATCTTTAATATTTGTAAATCTTTAGTGTAGGTGCCTGGCTAATGATTTTCTCATTAAGTTTGAAGGGAGCACCTTTGAAATTGGCAGTGGCTGATCCGCTAGTTTATTTGATTATGTAGCTGCTTGCGACTGCCAAATCATTATTTCAAGGTAGAGTGATTTAGTTTATATATATATATATATATATTGAAACTCAGAAGAATGAGAAAAGTTCTACCAAAAGAGTTTTAAACATTTTTTAGAGTTTCTTCAGCAAAATTGATAGATTGATTGCTCTTTACGGCATGTCAACCTATCTAGGGCTATTTTATGCCTTCCGGTTAGGGGATTACGTTCATATTTGAATTTTTTGTATTGTTTTCTCTTAAGAGGATTTTTGTATACGCGATTCTGTTTAATACGTATAATTTTTAAACTGGCTCATTTGACCCATAAATAGGAGCCTAACGTATACTACTAGTCAGAGTGAACCTGGGAGTAATGGCAGTGAACGGGTACGCTACGCTGAAGTCTCATAATCAGATGCAATTTATTTTTCCAGCTATAAAGGGTATGTAATATAATTTTTTACAACACACACACACACATACAAAAATATATATGAAAAAAAAATTAGATATTCAGAAAATTATTTTATTTAAAGTTGAATTATTTGCGAACGTTAAATGTTTCGTTTTTTTTTATACTAAACCATCATCAGGGCAATGTTAATATGAGATGTATCTTCTGAATTATATTCAGTTTTAAAAAGGAAACGAAAAAATGAGAAAACTCTTAGCATTCTCTTTCAAATCTTTGCGATGCAATTAGTGTTCGAAATTTATTTTTAAGCGTAACTTATTTGAAAAAAAAAATCTGTTCACCTTTCCTTTTTTTTGCTTCTTTTCCCATTTTTAATTTTCGAGATGTTTTTTCGTAACTGTTAGTAATTTATGAATAACTATGAATAGAAGTGTTATTGAAAAATATTAAAAGTGAGTATTAAAATATTAAATGAAATCTAATTTAAACAAGGGATCTTGCAACTTTTATGATTAATTTGACTTAGTTTACTAATATTATAATCGGACATAATGTTAAAATCAATCCTCTTTCTGTGTTTTTTATTATGTATATTAACTAACATTTTAAAATCTTTAATGTTAAACCGTTCTGTTGGCTGCGTTGTAAAATGTGTCGATTGCTGAGGGCTAAGGCCCCTCAACGAAGCCACTTGTTTGCCATGGTGGCGATCCGTAATGCTCGACAATGGAAGCCTAGTGGCTGAGCAATTCGAGATCTGATAACCAAAGTGATCACGTGACTCGCAACTTTCCACTTTCACCTGTACTGGACTAGTCGGTGAGACCCGATCCGATCCGATCGGCTGGTCAGCTCAAGCCCTACCCCCTATATGATGATCCAGACTATATTCTTCAAATTGCTCTTGTGGCAAACAAGTAAACAATCCTATTTTTTAAAAAAGTGCTCGAAAGCAGTGGCTGAGGGTCAATAGTGCTGAGATATAAATACTTGAAACCATTTAAACAGTGTGCAAACAAATGAGATTTAACTCGTTTGAAAATAAAGTTAGCTACAAACTGTTTGCTTACAAATCATATCTAACTATAATTGACGTAGTGGGTAGAGTGTTCGCTAATGGCCCGGTAGACCAGGGGTTCAATCCCTGGTCGAATCATACTAAAGACTCAAAAATTGTACTTAATGCTCCTTCCTTAACACTAAGCATTATAAAGTACGGATCAAGGGTAAATGGAGCAATCCAGGGAAAAAAGTAGCGCCTTTCTTTACAAACACACACACACACACACACACACACACACACACACACATATATATATATATATATATATATAAACAAGGGTTGGAATTGAATAAACTACAAGGGTTGATATGCTATTAATCTAAGCAACCAAAACCATTTTAAAGTTAAAGTTGTGATTAGTTTGTAAATTTTGTTTGACTTTAGTTTGACATTCTTTTCGTCACAAATTTTTGTGTCTCTTTTAGGTTCGTAAATTTGTTTTTTGATTGATCATAATGTTTCAACCATATGTTTCTTATTATATCCTAAGAACTGGATACAGTGAGCGCTTACATTAGATTTTAAGTTGATATTGTTATTCTTATTATTGATTATATTCTCTATTGTTTTTGAAGATTTTGCAATTGCTTTAATTTAAGGTTGTTTTTATTTCGATAATGCTTGTGGTTGAATTATTGAGTCAAATAATATATCTGTGTAATAGATTATTGGAAAATTGATGTTAGAAATTTGTGGAAAACATTTACATTTGAAAATTTTAAAAGATTTATATATATATATATATATAGAGAGAGAGAGAGAGAGAGGGAGGGAGAATGAGAGAGAGTGAGTGAGAGTGAGTGAGTGGGTGAAAGAGAGCGAGTGAGTGAGTGAGAGAGAATGAGTGAGAGAGAGAAAGAGAGCGAGTTAAAAAGAGAGAGACAGAATGAGTAAGAGAGAGAGAGAGAGAGAGAGAGAGAGAGAGAGAGAGAGAGAGAGAGAGAGAGAGGTTTCTAAGTTCTATAAAGCCTTCTAGGTTCTCTGTTGAGTGATTTCCCTTCATCTTTTGTGTAATGCCAGTGCCCATCTTCCACTAATAGACGTGTATTTGCTTGTGTTTATGTGTGTGTGTGTGTGTGTGTGTGTGTGGGTGTGTGTGTGTGTGTGTGCATGTACTTATGTGTAAGCAAATGCAAACTTATATGTAAATATGTATATGTTCGTATGTGTAAGTCCATATACACCCTAATATATGTATGCATATGTACGTTGATATAAGTAATTTTAGCCATCTATATAAAATATCTATCTATCTATCTATCTATCTATCTATCATGTATATACAAAGTTAATTTATTAATTCCGTAGCCTGACTCCTAAATTTGGTTCGAACAAATTTTTCCGCTTAATATTCGAGCTATGTGATTCGTATTCATCGCTGAATTAAGTGCATTAACAAGGTAACAAATTATGTTGTAAAATAATTGGCACTTATCCAGAATATCCCGTCAAAGAAAATTTCACTTGATTCTGATTTTATGATCATTGCTCAATAGAAAGGACGGGTCGTTAAGAGTAATTTACTACGTGTTTTGCTCAGATGCGACACAAGGCCGTATGAATGGAGCACTCAATGAGCCTCGAACTCACTCATGAAGGTATGCTAGTCAAGCTTGCTAACGATTACACCGCCCGAGGTACCCAAGTATTGGTCGTAATTATTTGAACAAGCAAAAAAAAAGAAAAGTTTTTTATGTCAATACTTACATTGTTCATCCAAATAAAAAGTAAGGTTCAGTCATTTTCTTCCTTTTGATTTATGAATGGGTATACACGGCTACAATCTAAAATTCAGTCATCGGCCATATTTCCTTAGTCTTTCCCTCCTTCAACCATTATAAATGTATCGAATTCTGTAACTTTTTTTTTACATTTCTCTTTAATTTTTTCAACATAACTGCAGAATTATCTGATATTTGATTTGTTTGGCTATTCTGGATAAGTACCGACATTAAAAAAAAAAAAAAAGAAAAGAAACGAAATAGAGAATAATCATACTAACAAATGATTTCTGTCTTCTTTTGTCTTTACACTATTTTTTTCTCAAAAGAACACAACTTTATTATTTAGCCTTTCATGATGACAAAGAAAGAAAGATTTGGATGATATAAACATTTAAAAAATTTAATAAAACTTTCTGTGTTTCTTTTGAATCTCTAGCCTTTAAAATTATGTGTACAGACTGAGATAGATAGATAGATAGAAACAAACCGGGATAACTAGAGATGAGTAGACTGAGATAGATAAATAGATAGATAGATGAATTGCTAAATAGATATGAATAGAATAAGATTGACTGAATCCATATAACACTTTCACTGATGTGTGCGACTAAAGTTGAATTCCTTGCATTATGACGTGTGACTTTAGCGGAATTCCATATCACGTCCTTTTTATTATTCTAACATCCCTTCCAATAACCATATGGTATAAACTCCCTTATCCTTCCAATCAAACAACAGTTTTTCTAAAATAATCCACAAAGGCTGATATGCCATAAAAACAAACAGATAAAACCAAACCTATTAGTTGTCTAAATTTCTAAGACGAAGCTTTGTGATTTGTCTCATGAAGGATTTTCGGACTATTGTCTTCATCTTTAATGTTATCTCCACAACATTTCGGCCGATATGTCCCCGGTCTTCTTCAGGTGTTTGTCGAACTCAAGAACCTTCACGGAACTTCGAACCACCGGGGTCGTCTGTTCTTATTCCGTTAGCCATAACCGGGTACAAGTGTTAAGTATTCCTGTATTGTTACTACGCCTGCAGTCAGGATTGAACCTGCAACCTCCAGAAAACAAAACCTAATAATTATATTGATTACTATAGCGTTTATGCGATTAAAGGTTTCAAAAGTATCCGTGTTGTAATTGTTGTTGTTGTAATTGTTGTTGTTGTTGTTGTTTTCTTTGGGCCAAAAATGAAATCAAAAGGATTAATGATGCCTGACAATGAAATTTCTTGATAAAACTCATCAAATCAGCACCCGTAAATATTTTCCTATAAAAATACATAAAAAGAAGAAAAAACGTGACCTGATGAATGTATATGTCTTGGAAATACGTATAAAATCTTTGAAAATTTTTCTGAAATTTTAATGAACCTTTTCAATAAAAAAAAGGAAGCTAATGATCAAAACTTAAACTTATCTAGACAGTAAATGTAAGAATTACGTTTCTATATATCTATCAGTATCCATATAAATTCCACTTTTTATAAAACAATATTTTTTTAGAACAATTTAATTAAAAGGAAATAGTATACATAAAAAGATAAAAACTTTGCTTCCTTTTATAGATATTTTGTATTCGGTTTATCAGTAATGACAAAAATGTTCATCATATCTTCTTCTTCTTCTTCTTATATATATATATATATGTGTGTGTGTGTGTGTGTGTGTGTGTGTGTGTGTGCCGTTTTAATCTTTCTCCATTTTAATCTATCCCATTAACGCGAACTTTAACCGTCTGATATACAAAGTAAACGCTTCCTCGCTTCCCTTTCTTTCTTTCTTTCTTTCTTTCTTATTATATTTACTTTTTAATCTCAGGCGTGTAACATGTTCTTTTTCCCCTTTCTTTTCTCACAATCCAAACAGAATGGTTGATTCTTTATCTAAGGTGACGACATTCGAACACGAGCGTTCATGCCTTATTCTATTTATTCAATAATTTTATTTTTGGTAAATTACCGTACAATTAACGTCAATTCATCGGTGGACTATTCTGGACAAACAGCAAACAAATATAATATTTGAGTTATCGAAAATAAATGGATTTTTTATCATTATACAATGGATTTAATGATTTACCTACGTGTGTGTATCTGTGTATTTATGAGAGTATGCCTTTGGGTTGTATACACGTGTGCATAAGTCGACGTGTATATGAATTTGAGTATGTAGTTGTATACAAACACCTATAAGTAAAGCTATTTCATAAACATTCCACGCGTACGTAATGGTGTGAATTCAAATAAGAATGTACGCGTGTACCAAAGCAAAGTGTCCGTCCCCACCCACAGCTCCTGATCCGATACCCCCTTTCCATTCCCCCTCTTCTCCTTGCTGCCCGCCCAGTCTCCGGAGATGTGAGGTTTGCAGACGACAGGTTTCAACCATTCACATTCTGCTTACATCAAGCTTGCCTTCCTTCTGACAGTGTCACAGTATAATGTCAGTGAACACCTCTCCGCTAGTGACGGCCGTTCTGCACTTGCAGGTGCTCGCTCTTCCTCCTTTCTGAGTGGAAAGCCGGTCTTTATTTCCTGAACGGAAAGCTGCTAAGATAGGTTCAAGACTGTCATTAAAACGAACAACAGCAGAAAGACGGACTGGGCTCTATAAGTGCAGTCCCAGTCGAAAGAGAATATCAATTAAAAAAAAGAGCGAGGTGTGTGTGCTGAGGTTTGCCAACGACTCCAACTGATGATAAGCAAAACTTTTCAGTAAACAATATTTGCTCTTCATTTGCTTTTTTTGTATTTCTTTCCGTTTTTTTTTTAAATTTTTCTTTGTTAGAATTTTTTGAGAACGGATGTAGTTTATTTGTTTTGCCTTTGTCTTTCACGCTATTAATCATTTACCCGAATTTTTTTTATTGTGCAAACTGAACGGCTCAGATTCTTCCTGTAAAGTCGTTAGTCTTTTTGCTATATGGACATCAACTCCAAGTCGACCGTTTACATTACACACACATACACACACGTATATATATAAATATATATATAATTTTGGAGAAAAATAACAGTGAAAAAACTGATTCAAATTTTAATGTAACTTCAATGGCTTAGACACATGTAGGGAATGATTATTTTCCTTAATCATTGTTATCAAAGTTCCCTTGGTTGTAGATGCAGTGTTTTTTCTCTTGCAGTCATAACCTTCTTTTTGATGATAATTTCCAGTTTTCTCAAAATTTTTAAGGAAAACATTTATTGGTGAATGATGGTGACTCAATTTCCATGTAATATCTCGAAGTCCCAGTCCATAATCACTGTATGTCATAAATTTACCTTTTTCTAATTTAGGCAACAGCTTGTAGCCATTAAAAGGACAAATCACAAATTAGGATCTCAAATTTAGGAAAAGAAAATTCTAAGTAATTTCCCATTCTTGATATTTCAGAAAATTTTCTTTTTAGAAAATCATAACTTTTCGCTTCAACTAAGGAAACTATGACAACAATAAGCAAGGAAAATAATCACTTCCTATGTGTGTCTAAGCCATTGGAATTTCATTAAACTTTTTCCGATAATGAAAAAATGGTTCTGGTATTTCACTGTTTTTTGTCCTGTATATATATATTCGTTCTTTTAGCCTTTCTTTTAATGAGCGACATGTCTCGCCTTTCTATACTTAACCACAATTGCATGGGATGGAGTACATGCAATTCTTGATGATGTTATATTCTGTTGAGGGCTTAACTAGGGAAAGATATTTTCGAAAAGTTGTTCCCCCATCTGAATATTGTCCTGATATCAGTTTAGGTATTGTCTGGTGAAGGTTGGCCTTTGATATATAGATCACCTGAATCCATGCTCTGTGCGAGTTATTAACACATCTAGGAAGGATAATCAGTTCTTTCTCCATACGGAACAGTATAATTAGTGAACAAATTGAGTTCACATAATCTTGTAATGTTTGAACGCCTTCCTGATACGGCCAGAAAATGAATATATCAGCAACGTATCTTAGCCACATCAGTGGCTTTAGTGATATAGATCCTAATGTCATTTCCTCGAAGAATTCCATGTATATTTGCCAATACTGGTGACAACGGTGATCCCATAGCCATGTCTTCCTCTTGTCGGCATATGTCAGACCTTACCTCGATGTACGTCATTCCTGCACAGAAGGTCAACATCTCCATCAGGTTATCTCTTGGCATACAGGTGCATTCATCAAGCGAGGGATCTGCAGTCAACTTATCCAGTGTCACTGTCAATGTCTCATTAGTGGGTAACCTCATGAACAGACTTATTACATCTTGGCTCACTTTTTCGTTGGAGGGAATCGAGGCCTTGCCGATTATTTTCACGAAGTGGGTAAAGTTCTTGACATATGAGGAGGACTTACTCGTTAGTTGAGGTGACAATCATGACAAGGAAGCGGCTCAATGGTTGACATGCTGAACCGCTGTTGCTAACAATGGGTCTTAATGGAATACCATCTTTCTGAATCTTAGGGAGGCCATATATGTGTGGTAGCTGGATGTTGTGTTAGCTGTCTGTATTTCATTTGTGGTATGACATCTTTGTTCTTACTGAGGATTTGTGACAGTTTCCTTTTTGTCTTGAGGGTCGGGTCTTTTTTAACTTTACAATAGCCAGCATTGCCAATCAGGTTCTGCCAATTTGTTGGAGTATTCCGTTTTATCCATTACAACAGTAACATTTTCCTTATCTGCTGCCTTCATAGAAAGATGTCAAAATCATATATTGGGAAGAACATTGGAGAATAAGAAGCCTTAAAGAAGCATCCTATATGTTTGGCCATAGTGACCTGCTAACTTGACTAAGTGTCGAGATGAATACGATTTGGGAACCATTTATCAAAACGTATCGATAAAAAAAAAATGCCATATGAGCTAAGGTAAAAAATCATTTATTGTAGTGAGAAGTATCTTACGGGCTGTTGTAGACATTAGGTTTATAAGTCCCAAAAACTCTCTGGATTTTTCCTGCAGGACGCATTGTGCAGCGGATAAAGTGTTGCTCTGAAGGTCCCAGGTTCATTCCCACCTACAGGTAAGGTAACAAAGAATACTTAGTATAGCTTAACACTTGTACCCTGTCATGGTTAATGGAATTAGAACAATCAACTCCCTTGGATTAAATAAAGGTTCAGTTCGAAGTTCTTAGTATACTCCCAAGTTTGACATAATACACCTGAAGAAAGACGAAGGGTGTATGGGCCGAAACGTTGGGAGTATAACAATTAAGATGCAGACAACAGTCTGAATATTCTAAGAGATAAAAATTATCAGGCTTCATCTCAGAAATTTTTGAAAATTATATATATATATATATATATATATATATATATATCGGGTTATCAGAGAGAGTACACTTGTCTTTATGGCAATGGTACTGGATTATAGCCTTCAATGAACACCTTCATCCTTCCAGCAATGAGTTGAAGAGTAACAGCTGTTCTCTTAAAAGGCTGGCTTAGGCATTAAATAACACACGAGGGTTGATATGCCATTAAACGAAGAAACCAAATGAACTAGATTATCAATGTTTTTTTTTCTAAAAAAAAACTCCCTGTACCGGTACCATTTAGCACAGCTGATACTCAAACAAAGAAATATTTTCTTCTTATCAGTAGTATTTTTCAAATTAAGTGCCTTTGTCCTAGGCTAATATCTTGTTTCAGTCGCCACTAAAATCTTTGATATTAACCGATCAATGTGTGGGTTAGTATAAAAGATAATAGACCTCCCCGTATACAATTTGGAGGCATACTTAGCGTAACGGTTATCATGACAGGAAATAGAGTCAGTCAGTCGAGGGTGTTTAAGTTTCGCTTTGCGCAAATGCTTTAAGAAAAGCATTAATCCACCTCTTTTCTCCTCAACTATGAGTAAATAGTTGGGTCAAACTGGGTTCTTTTGCCTTGATAAGATAACCAGTCAAGAAGAAGGATATCTCTGAATTCCTGTTTAAAATTGACCCTATGTCACATCCTACTCATGGCAGAAACATGCAAATAACTCGTGTAAAAGGCTAGAATAAAAAGACGGAAGAAAACCAGAAGAATCATGACTATCTTGACCACAGCTATGTGAAAATCAGCTAGAATAGCTTGAAGAGTCCAGGTGACCTGAGGAGACTGGGTGTTATACCATCAGTGAAATACCATCAGCTAATTCTCTCTCTCTCTCTATATATATATATATACACACACACACACACACATATATATATATATATATATATAACGTCGACTATCGATTTTGACCATACCTCATACATATATATATGATATAGAATATTAAAAAGGATAAAATGTTCAGTACTGTCCATGATATAGAGGTTTACGTATGGTTGATTTAGACAATCATCAGTTGGAGTGGAGCTGTCATTTTAAACTGGGAGCCAATGAAAGCAGTGAGGGAAATAAAGAAAAAAGAAAAAAGAAAAAAAAAGAAAGAATAACGTTATATGTTCTCTTCTTATCAAGTGGTGCTGATAGCACGGATTCCCTTCTCTTGTTCTCCATCCCTAACATCTATCACTCTTGGTAAGTCGTCTAGACGGCAACCAGTGTCCATACAGGGTTGACCAATGCAATTTTTTGCAGGTCGGCCCACACAGGTGTGTCCTTGTATGAGAATCCATTGGAGAACGTCACTCATGAGTTTGTCCCTGCTCCTCCAGCAGTGCCCAGCATGTCTTATTCGTTCTGTTTTTGAGACAGAAGGCAGGTGGCCGTACACCAGTTGTTTTGTAGGGTGCTACATCCAGGATTTGTTTAAAACAACCAGCAGTATCCTTGCGTAATTTCCTTCAAGCTTTTTCTCCGAGCTATTTGTTAAAGTCCAGGCGGTGCAGCAATACAATAGTACTGACACAGCAACAGCTTGAAGAAAATTACGTATTGTTTTATCTGAGAGATCAGATTTTCATATGTTCGATAACCTGTCAATAGCAGTCCATGCCTTTTCAAAGCTTTTGTTGACATCGCTTTCAAGAGATGAGATATTGCTACCGAAGTATTAGAAATGGTCAACTAATTTCAAAGGCTTGCCACTTAATGTAGAGATGTTACCATTTTATTTAAAACACATGAACTGCATTATATGTGAGTTCACGAAGAGACCAATGTTTCTTGTTGCTTACTACTAGCTATGCTGCAGAGATTTTACTTAAGCAGATGTATTTTCAAGAACTGTTTGATCATCTACATCCATATTAATTTCTACAGTCCTTTTTGATTGTGAGACATTAAAACATTAAAGTTGGCATTGCATTTTAAATCCGTTGATAAACGACGTTCGCATCACGTTACGAAAGTCCCCATTCCTTGATCTCCACGATTTTCTAGATTTAGAATAACGCCATGATACTTTCGACTAACAGAATCATACCTTTCCTGAAAATAAAAAAGAAGAAGAAGAAGAAGAAGAAGAAGAAGAAGAAGAAGAAGAAGAAGAAGAAGAAGAAGAAAATGAATGCAATAAAAAATGTGAATAAACAATTCTTGTCTCCATTCTGATAGTTTCTCTGCGGTATCTTTTGTTTCTTGCCTTTTTAAAGTGTCAAACCATTTTCTTGCATTAGATCTATTGATGTTCGTAGTACGTAATCTAAGCGATTATTGATAAAAATGGTGCTAAGGTATCTCCTTGCAAAACCCCACCGACAATATATAAATAACTGTGTTACCATTGGGTCAGCAAACTATTACTTTCATGTTTTTGTAGAGAGTCATAACAACGGTAACAGTTTCTTTGCAGATATCATATGCTTGATGTGTTTGCTTAATCTTTTCTCTGTGTATGGAACCAAATGCTTTAGAGAAATTTATAAACAAGTGTGTTGCTTTGAGATTTTTTGTATGTACTCTTTCGGTGATTCGACGAATTGTCAGAATTTGAAAAATTACGGATCGATTTCTCAGAAAATCGTACTTATTTTTCCCGAGAAGTTTCTCAACTTTAGGTCAGATACGATTGAGAAGCAGAGCACTATAAACCTTGACAGCTATATCTATAAGAGTAATGCCTCTGTAGTTCTTTGTGATTCTGAGGTCACCTTTCTCTGGGAAGGGAAAGATGTTGCCTTTCGGTCATTTCTCTTTTATGTTTTGTTTATACACAACGTTGCATAATCGAAGAAATATGTCAAATTTCCTTTTCTTCTATACCTCTGGCTTGCAGATTTTCTGTTTCTTTTCACTACTGAGTCAAGTCCTTCCTCCACAAACTGTTCGAGTTTGATGTTTAGTTGACCATTATTAATTTCTTCTTTAGTTTTATCTGTGATTTAAGGAGGGTTTCCAAACAGATTCTTCCCACTTCTGTAGTCTTCTTCGCCGGCAGATTTTAGTTTTGATTTGTTGTGCTTTTCTTTCCGCCTTCATTTACTGTTTGCCATTCTAACTGAGATTTTTAATCTTCGACTGAATTTCTTATTCTATTTATTTGACCTTTGATGTATTCTGGTTGTTCATTTTGGTACGTTTAAGTTCTTTCTCGACGTTCTTATGTTTCTGCCTATCCGTGTTTGCTGGGTTTCTTTTATTTAGAAAGGATACTTTTTTATGTTATCTTTTCCTTAATGGTTTTGACTCCTAGGGAACTTTACATTTGGCTCTTGGTTTGGTTGGTATACACTCAGTTGCTGCTTCTGATTGGGCAGCAACAGAATTTTCATATTCGTCATTCAGAGAAGGTTTTTTGGATATCTCCTGAAGAGTATCAAACATTTTTATTGTTACCGTATTGTTAATGCATATATCACTATTGGTAAGAGAGGACAAGTCATATCATTTTATTAACATAAGTAAACGGAAGGAAAGATAAGTCCATTTACACACATAGAAACATTTCATACATACATAATATACACGGAAGAAGTACCGAGAATACACGAACGTGCCTCAACAACCAGTAAATGAAACAACCAGTAAATGAAAGGGGTATTAAAACGGTAAAGTCTTACTCTTACTTGATGAAGATGGACAGTATAACGGCCATCGCTGGGAGAGGAGAGAACGTCTCCACAGTTCAAAGAACAGAAACAAAAGGGAGATGCCATTACAGTTCAAAGAACATAGTTAAAAGAGTCCGTGTGGATTCTGGGATTGTTTCATTCTGGGATTGCCTTATTATCCTAGGGAGACATTTTTATGGTTTCTCTATAGCAAGAAACCAATGAGTTAACGGGTCGTCTAGTAAATTCTTTGCATATGACACGGTATATCCGGGTATATTCTGTGACTATATTAAAAACATATTGCGAAAATCATGAAATTCCTGAAATTTAAAACATTTTCGTTAGAAATGATGTATCAACTTGGAAGGGGAAAACTATTTTGTTGAAGGAAAACAATTTATCGAATTCTAATTCATGCAGAAGTAGAGAACTCATATACGACATTCTCCTACACGTCGCCACACCAGTGTTAGCCAACCCGCAAAAACCTATATTCATCAACTCTGCGAATATTAGATGCCGTTTAGACTACTTGCCAAGTGCAATGATAGATAGGGACGGATTGTGAAAGATTGTCCAAGCACCCCTTGATGATACATATATAAGATGAACAAATGGGATAAAACAAATAGGAATATTTTTTGTGGCATTTATTTTTGGATTTTTTTCAACTTGTTTCGAACTTTAGCGAAAAAATTATAAAAAGTCAATAAAATAATTTTTTAAAAATTGATACAAAAGAAGCGACAAAAATGAACTGGTTACGTCACAAATCCATTTGATGAATGAAAAAAGGATTTTGATATCCAAGTGTCTTCAACTGACCTTTATGTGAACTGCGTTGTCAGAACATTTAGTCCAGTCGGCTGGGGCTTCAGAATACACCAATTACATCTCTTCAGAGGGGTAAGACCTTCTCCCAACGAGTGTCTTGATTATGACATTAAACAATCCGATGGTGAGGCTCCAGTATAGATGGAATTTTGGATAATGCGGAGTGCCCCTTAATTTCCATCGCCCCTGGTCCACTTTGGCCCGCAGTGGTAGCACCTGATAGGGTCCTATCGATGGGTCATGACATTGAAACTGTGAAAACAAATGACTAATGATAAATTGAATTGTTTGAAAAAGAACTGTTTGAGCATTTAATTTTGTATTAACAAATGACACATGTTTAATTGAATTTTCAGTATTGCATAGCAATACTTGGAACCATTTGACTTTGTTGACTTGAATTTTTAGAAAGAGAACTGTTCGATCATTTAACCGCGTGTACCTACAAAATGTGTTTACAAATCATATATTTAATATATATGTAAAAACAGGATTGGGCATTAAATAACCAACAATGGTTGATATGCCATAAAGCCCAACCAAACCAAACAGATTGTCAGGACATTGTTATTTTGTAATCGTGTGAAAATGAAAACCTACCTGAATAAGACTTTTATAGAAGTGACTCTTTCTGTATCTTCGCTTTTCCTATTTTTATTTTATTGCTTACCAAAATTAAGAATATTTCTCAAAGAAAACTCGATTCTCTGCTTCGGTAAGAATTTCTTATATACTACGTTGCATAATAAAAGAAGTTTGTCATCAAAATTCCTTGACCAACATAATCACTCAAAAATGTTTAAAAGAGAATCCAGTGAACATATTATATGTGATAAATTCCTATCTGAGTATTACTAAACTAATGAAATTGGTTACCTAATTAAGCATAAAAATGAACAACTTAAATTGATACTTTGATTAATTTTAACGGCCTCCCAATCCGGCTAGGGTTATTTCATGCTTTTAGGTAAGGGAGTAACGTTCATTTTACGTTCAGATTTACATTTTTATGTATTTTTTGCACACGGTCTAATTGAATATGAAAATCTTTTTGACCCATAGATGGGAATATTATAGGTACTACCACTCTGGGTCACAGTGGACCTGGGAGTAATGGCAATGAAAGGGCACTTCATTCTCACTCGATCTCCAAAACTAGAGCGTCACCATCAGATACAGTTTAGTGTCATATCCTTCTTTGAGGGGAGTGTTTTATTTCTCTTCAGGGGATGCGGTCAGCTGATAATGTTACATATAAAACTTTGACAGGCCGGTTAGTGAGGATTTTAAAAACAGGATGTTCAGCTGTATCTTAAGGTAAACAAGGAACAGCAGAAATACCACGTGGATTACGTGGGAAGAATTGCGTAAGTGGGACACTAGAAGGAAACATATATTAATGACAGAAGTTTTCGACCCCAGCGGTCAGTCTGGGAGAGCAGTCAACAGAGTAGACCAATCACACCCTCTGGATGTTAGCCCGGAAAGGGATCAAGTTGCCTTCGTGTTGTAAGGCTGCTCTGTATCAATATCCCGTCAAAGATCTACCTAAGCAGTTCCTGATTGACTCTGGGGATATATCTCAATGTAGTGTGAACTTTAGCAGTACCTGACTGACTCTGAAGATGTATCTGGACGTAGTGTGAACCCTTGCAGCTCCTGACAGACTCTGGGGATATATCTGACGTGGTGTAAACCCTAGCAATTCCTGACTGTCTCTGAAGATGTTTTCCACATAGTGTAAATCGTAGCAGTCTCATTCCCACGCAACATTTTCGACGTTTCGTAAATAAAAAGAGAATTTATATTTTTATAAATAAGTGTTATTATCTCTTCATTTTAGGAATATAACGAAAAGGCGAACAATTTAGAATAGTCGTAAAGATTTAGTTTACAAAACTGAAAGAACCGAAGGAAAGAAATAAGCACACCATATTACAGTCGATAAGACATATAATTTAAGATTTTAGAAGACTTTTAAAGCAAAAAAGTAACACAACACTTAGATTTAACAAAGTAATTTGATTACTAAAAATAAACATTTACGATGTAACGCACCAAAATAATATTCCAACTAGAGCAGCGATTTTCATTGGTAGACACGTTGCAACTGTGAGAATCAACAAAACTCAACAACGTTTTGTCATGAAATAATAATATTGTAGTAAGTAAAGTTGGCGACTGTAGTCGAGGGTGACCAGAAGGCTCCCTTTTCAATAGCTACGACACCGAGGTGTAGGGGAGGGCGCTACTCCTTTCCCTGGATTGTTCCAATTTACCCTTGATACGTACCTTATATTGCTGGGTATTAAGCAAGGATGTATCATGTACAATTTTTAAAGTCTTTGGTATTACGCGACCTGGGATTGAACCCAGGTCTCCCGGCCCATTGGCTAACACTATGGTGATATATATGGTGTTTATTCCTTAAACAAGGAATTTTAAGCAAGTTTATAATTTGTTAAGTTTGGAGCAAAAGTGCTGGGACTGTAAAATACACCGACTGTACTTCGGCTGGGGCTGTAAAATACACCGACTGTACTTCTGCAGAGGGATAAGACCTATCCAACGAGTGTCTTGGATATGACTCTAAACAATCTGATGGTGAGGTTCCAGTGATGCTGGGGCTTTGGGGAATTCGGAGCACCCTTTCATTGCCATTGCTCCCAGGTTCTCTCTAGCCCGGAGTGGTAGCACCTGATAGGGCCCTATATATGAGTCAAATAGAACTAATGCTAAACAGAATTGTTTGAAGTAGAACTGTTTGACTAAACTGAATAGCTTGAAATGTCTTTGACAATTAAACTGTGTACTTACATTTAAAATGCGTACTTATGCTAAACTGAATTGTTTGCAATGGAACTGTTTTTGACATTGAAACTGTACTTACGCTAAACTGAATTGTTTGATATAGAACTGTTCTGACATTTAACTGCGTGTAAACCAAATCTATACTTATACTAGATGAATTAGAACTGTTTGACTAAACTGAAAAGCTTGAAATAGAAATGTTTTTGACAATTAAACTGTTTACTCATGCTAAACTGAACTGTTTAAAATAGAACTGATTATTTGTATAAAAATCGATTTGGCATTAAATAACCTACAAAGGTTGATATGCCATAAAGCTCAACCAACCAACCAACCAACCAACCAACCAACCAACCTAAAGTACCAATCAAAAACTATCAATTTCTATTCAATAGTTTCGCTTAACACGTAAAAAAAAGGAAACGGTAATGATTCTTAAAAAGAAAAATTATGAGTGAAACACCGCGACTAAAAATCAAATTGAAACTCATTGAGTATGTATTACAATTTACTCAAAATCAAGCGTAGAAAGCGCTCGTAGTGCAATGGGTATTATTATATGAAATAGACACGGTGACTTGAGTTCAAAACCTGGACAAGGCTGTTTGTATTTCACATAACGCTGAGAAAGGTATGCCACTATTCTCCTGTAAATTGTTTCATGAATGTTGCTGGGTACCCTCTTCCCGAGAAACTCCACACATAAACACACCCACACATGCACACGTTCGCACACGCCCACTAGTAAATGTAACTGGATTACTATAAATGATCAGATCTCCTGATCATCAGATCTACTGATCAATATTTGCAAAGGCTTACAAAAAGGTGCATTAAAAATATTCAAGGGGGAAAGGAGTCACCGGTGCGTAGCAGCTAATGTGCTGGATTGCGGTAAGTTCGAACTGTCCTTCTACAAGGATGGCTTTGGCATTAAATAACCCATTAAGGTTGATATGCTATTAAAAAGTAAAGACCCCAAAGCAAACCAAGAGTAATCAGATCCGATATTAGTACACCATTTTGAGTGTCAATACATGTCTCTCCTTTAATATACACAATGCACTACTGTCAGTTTTTCGATGTCATCAGAAAGTCAAAGGCAGAAAATTTCATCAGAATTTCTACATATACAAAACTATATCCAAGTCAAAATAAGCATCATCCTTTAAATTCTATTTTCCATGTCTGTACAAAGTATAATAGGGTTTTTAATCTTGAAACATTTTATCAGACGACTTCATTTAATTTTTTTATATCAAAAGTTTGTTAATATCAAAAAGACTTTTAATGGAAACATTTAATCAAAATGTTTTTTTTTCTCTCATCAAAATCGTTTTCTTATCGAAACTTATTTTAATGAAACAACTTTTATCTAAATGGTTTTTAATCAAAATGTCCTTTATCGAAATATTTTTATCAAAACGAATTTTATCAAAATGGCTTTTATCGAAATGGCTTTTATTGAAATATTTTTTTTTAAAAACAAAATGTTTTTTTTTAAGTTCTTTTCCTCGAAACATTTTTTACTGAAATCTTTTTATCAAAGCGTTTTTATTTTTTTTATCGGAAATGTTTTTTTTAATATCAAAACGACTTTTTATCGAATTATTTTATGAAAATCGTTTTTACTATCGGAACATCTTTTTATGGAAACATTTTTTATGGGATATTTTTTTGAAACAGCTTTTTATTAAAACTTCATTTTATCGAAACAGTCTTTTATCTAAATATCTTTAAATATCAACTTTTTATCGAATAACTTTAAAAAAGAATAATTTTATATACAGAAAAACAAATTAAACGTAAATTCAACTTTTCAAATTTCACAGCCTCGAAGGGTTAAAAAAATGGAACTGAAGAGTTTGGCACAAAACTCTACATATGTTGCATTTCATGATAGTTAATGTTAATTAGTTGAAATCTCCGAATATTTCTAAAACAAATACTGCCCTGTTAACGGTGCTTAGAATATGCCGACTGTATTCCCTGAAGAAAGTATGTAGGTAGGTAGGTAATACTCCAAAGAAAGGGGTGTCCTGGATATGAGACTAAACTGCATCTGATGATAAGGCTCCAGCTCGGAAGATCTGCTAAGTGTTGAGTATCCATTCATTGCCATTACTCTCAGATCCATTCTGACCCGGAATGGTCATAGCTGTTAAGTTCACATCTAAGGGTTAAATTGATCGATTTAAAAATCATTCGTATTCGATAGGAATATTTAATGCATTAAGAAGAGATACTTGAAGTTATCACTGTTTACTAAGGATCATTATTATTTACTTGAAACCATATTTCGGAGTACAAATGACTATTTTTAAATAGAAACAATTACTTAAAACCATAGAATCATTTGTATTATGTAGGATTACTGGATATTGGATATTGACTTGAAGATACCTTTAACATACCGCGTAAAATGTGTGGGTGTCAAAAGTAAACAGGACAAAGACGCCCCGGCGGAAATACTGCATAATTTGCATGTGTGGCATGAGAAGGAGGCAGGTCCACGTGCAAAGCGTAGGCGACATACGGGAGATGTGACCACGAGAATTTTCGTGGACGTCCGGAATATCATATAACCAGTAGAGACAAGCTGAGACCAGAGAGAAGACCACGAAAGACAGCTATTACACGTCACAGGGCTCAGAGCTCTGGCCTTGCGCCTGACTGCCCAGAGTAGAGAGACGAGGAGAAACTAAGATGATTCGATATCTTGAGATGGCTCTGTATGATACTCGCGAAAGTAACTCGTTCTTGTCTTTCTCTGCTCAATAACACTTGAGACAATACAATCGTGTGCATATTATTTGTACGTATTTGATAGAAATACTTAATCATTTAACTGAGCGCAAAAAAATCTCTTTAGAAACATCTACACAAAAAATGTAAATATAAATTTACAATGAACGCAGTTTTCTAAATTCAAAGCATAAAAGATTGATTGACATATCATTAAAATCAATTAATTTATCATAAAAACAAATTGTAAGAATAAGCATTGTCTTACGAGAAGAGCTGTGTTTTACGGTAAATGTAATGAATATTTGGTTTTTCTTTTTTTTTATTCTTTTTATCAACACTATTCTAAATTACGTTTATAACGATAGACCCATTAAAATTGTATATTTGTGCCATTTTCTGAAAGATTCGCTACTTTTTTTATATTCAAACGCCTTGGTCATTGTTTTTATTGAGAAACATTAATTGTAGAAATGTAGTTTCAAAAATACATATAAAAGCAATATGTAAAATTCAACATATTTTATTGTTGGAGTAAAAGTAAATAGGAAAGGGAAAATGTAAAGAAATGAGATATGAAAAGAGTGAATGAAATTGTGTATACAAAAAAGGGTCCTTTATAGAACGTAGATGAGTGTAAAGTTCCTTAGAGGTATGAAAGTTTGTAAGAGACTTACATATTTTAGAAGAGTAACTTTAGTTATTGGTTTCAGTTTATTTATTATCCATTAATGTAGGCTATTTAATTCCAACCCCATATTTTCAAGAGAACAGCAGTGATACTATTTAACCTATAGCCGGAGGGATAAGGGTGTTCGTACTTTTCCTAAGGGTATTAGTTTAAAAGTGAACGTAGTCATGTGGAGGCCACTATCCAGCATGTTAGACATTACGTCCATTTAGTTGTTGGTTGTGAAGAAGGACGAGGATAGGTGATTACATCCGTGAACAAAGATGAAGTATTCGCGTTCTCTTTTAGACCCGGATTTTGCTATGGTAACGGAAGGTGAAGTTTACTTCTTATGAAGAGGGTTATAGGCAAGGGAGGTAATCCCATATGTTTGTGAAATAAATTTCAAAAGAGTGTAGTTATACTTAATTCAATAATTCAAATTATTCTGCATTTAAAATTATCCTATGTTCTTAATTTTTCTACATTTAAACTTTAAACGCGTCGAAAGTAACTCCTCTGGTTTATTTTCAGATTAACTGATACAGGGAAAACAATAACATCATTGACTAGGACAATTTTTCATTCACAGAATATTTTTTGCACATAAGCCATTACAGTGATGACGGCATTGTCGTGAGGAAAATATTGTCCGCGTAGTCCATATTTCATTGCCCCGATTCGTTCAAAGGGTCTAATTGAAAAGCTCTTCATGTCTTCGGTGTGTTGAATGTGACTTGTCATTCTCACTTGCATATTGTTTAATTGAGCTCAAATCCAAATTTTGGTCTCCGTAAACATTCATAAGCATCGATGAGCATCAATGGGAAAACAGTAACATTTACCTGTGAAGTGAGACAACATAGTTTCGGGCCAACTATTATAAATTTATCACCAACGTTAGTAAGTTTGTGGGAAAATAGTGTTTTGTAATTGAAAAATTGTTCTGCCCAGTGGTTTTAAAGTGTTTTATAGCCGCCAAGACGTTATTGTAATGCTTTAGGCGACTCCATTCTTAAGTGAGATTGTTTATCCAATGCCAACAAGGTCGTCTAGTCCCCCGGGAAAAAGTAATGGTTTTTTTGTTGACATTTATATGTGGGTGGAGTTGTCTTTGCTCATTTTGATATGATCACGTTGATTTCTTTACACACACACACACACACACACGCTATATATATATATGTATATATATATATATGCACATATACACACTATATATATATACACACTATATATATATATATATACACACATACAAACACACACACTATATATATACACACACATACACACTATATATATACACACTATATATATATATATATATATATATATTCACACACACACTATATATATATATATATATAAACACACACACACTATATATATATATATATATATATATATACACGCACTATATATATATACGCACACACATACACTATATATATAAACACACACACACACACTATATATATACACACACTAGATATATATATATATATATATATATATATACGCACACACACATATACTGTATATATACACGCACACACGCATACACACGCACATATATATATTTATATATATATATATATGTGTGAGTTTTTGTATACGTAAAGATATTATGCACAAATTATATGCCTATGAGTATGTATGAGTCTCTTTATGTGTGTGTGTGTGTGTGTGCATGTAAATACAATACGATCCACCAAACAACTTTTTATAAAATTTAATTTTCTTCTTGACCAAAGATATTTAGATTTTAGTATTTCTCGGGAAACGTATAAAATAAAAACAGATATCATTAGGTATTACTTATTGCCAAATATAATACAGCATTAAAACTGTCAGCAAAAATATGAACATGCAGTATTAAAAAATAATTACATCTTTTATATATATTTTTAAAACCGTGTTTCAATTTTCGTTTTGTTTTCATGGATTGGGGTGTATTTATTTATCAACACTGTATAAGTATATGTGTGTGTGTGTGTGTGTGTGTGTGTGTGTGTGTGTGTGTGTGTGTGTGTGTGCGAGGATGTATTTAAAAAGTTGGTACATCATTCTGAGAGTTTTTTTTTTTTTACATTTCTGGAATACGCTATTTAAGTCCTTTTTCTGAATAGTGTGCAGGTCTAGTAGCACATTCTCTTCGATCTCTTATACCATCTACAACGTCAAAGTTTAGACCTAACTTCGATCCAAAGTGTCCCGTATACATAAACACATGTATTTATATAGTGACTGCCAGTTAAGATAATAGAGTTTTTACTTAACATGGTTTACTATTTATAATACATGTGCATAGAACGTACGTAATTATATTATCAATGCTATTATGTATCAGTGGTTTTTTTTAGTAGGCTTGGTATATCCAAGAAAACACTGTAAGCTACATCAAGGTCTAGACTACTGTGTTTATTTACGGAATTGCATTGAGTTTGATTGTATTACCGAAGTTTTGAACGTTTAAATAAGAGTTTGAATGTTTTCTCTTTACGTCGTCAGATTTTAAAGAAAATTTTTCTCGGCTAACATAGGTAAAAGTTAGAGGTTCGTTCATTAAATGCAATATATTATAAAAAATCATTTTTGTGGCAAAAAATCAAGTGGTGTTCATTATTTATGTATATTCGGTAATTGGTAAATCTCTGTTGTAAACACCGATTGTATCTATGCAGAGGGGTTAGACCCCCACCAATGACTGCTTTAGAGATTTAGGGAATGTGAAGTACCCCCTCATTACCATTGATCCCACGTCCACACAGACTCGGAATAATAGTACCTGATAGGGTCCTATATGGGGGTCATATAGAACAAGCTATTTGTGCAAACAAATGACTGATGTTAAATTGTGACTGTTATATAACCATATTTGAAACCATTTAACTGTGTGCAAAAAAACTTCAAACTCGTTTAAAAATGTTATCTAAAAATGTGTTTACAAATCATATATATTTGATATATATGTATAAATAGGACTTGGCATTAAATAACCTATAATGGTTGATATGCCATAAAACCAAACAAACCCAAACCAAACTCCTTTTTATTATGTGGATTCATCTTTTATAGAAAAATATACCGTTTGAAAGCAAATGGTAGATTATTTCAATTGTTTGTAAAATTGCCAGCTATAGTCCGACTCTTGACATCTTACCCAACGTAGATGAGTACTTCAACTTATATATATATGTATACCGACTCATCTAAAATCGCCCGTATATAATGAAAGAATACAAACATGCACATTTTTACTTATATACACGCTTACGTATTGGCACAAATATCCATATACACATGCACACATATAAATAGTCACACACACACACACACACACACACACACATACACATATATATATATATATGCATGTATAGATAGACGCATACATTAAGAGAGGTCTGTTTATGTACGTACGTGTAAATTTTAGATGACAGTGCTGAGGCATTTGTCGTTGGTGACAGGTGGAAACCTCATTACTGCTAGCAGCAATCTTGTGGAGACAGCCTACAGCAGCACTTCGGTAATCAGGTGACAATTACTGAAAGGGGGTAGAGGGAAGCTAGCGTTTGGGAACTAGGGTTAGAGCGCGGGAAAAAAGGCAGGAGATGGCGGGAAATTGTGGCCAGCTCCTGACTCTCTGCACAATATCGCCTCTATATTTAGTGATGTCGGACCAACCCTGTTGGAAATAATAAGAAAAAAATATAGAAGGATTCTCACCTTGCAAGGCTTTTTATCACCCCGAAATTGAAGGCTGCTGAATGAAGAAAACGGACGTGATTTTTGGTCTATTGTAGAACGGTGGAGAGAGGGAGAATCATGGCGGAACAAGACCGAAGAAAACGTAAAATTTGAAGCTTAATAAAAAAATAAATAAATACAAACAAAACAAAATAAAAAATACACCAGGAAAGCAATTGTTAAAAAGTAAGGCTACGAGATTGAAAACGTGAAAGGAAAGAAATGAAAGTAAAAGTTTGGAAAATGAAAGTAATGGAAAAGATTGAAACACTAAGGACAATATTAATTGAAAGAGAACAGCTTTAAAAATGGAGAAGCAATAGAAAGGGCTTGTTGAGAAGAGAGGTAGACGAAACAGAGAGAGGAGAGAGCATGTGAAATAAGAAGGAGTCAAACAGATGCAAAAAAGAGGAAGAAGACCGATAAATAAAATAGACTGGTGTGTGTGTATGTGCGTGTGTATGTTTGTGTGAGAGAGAGAGAGAGAAAGAGAGAGAGAGAGAGAAAGAAAGAAAGAAAGAGAGAGAGAGAGAGAGAGAGAGAAAATTTTTGTTGATAAAGAGATTATCAAGCAAGAGAAAGAAATATAAAGCGATAAAAAAAGATGTGAGAGAAACTATAAGAATTAATCAGGAAAAGTTTTAAAATAGATAAAAAAAGGAACCAAAATCGTGAAGATGGCTGACTTCACAGTAATGACTAAGGGAAAAAAAGATGGAAATGGGGGGAGGTGGGAAACGAATAGCAAAAGCATGAGAGAGAGAGACAGACAGAGACAGAGAGGAGAAAATATTGAGTTGCAGAGAAAATTGAGAGTAGAAATAATGAGAGAGACAAAAAAAGAGAAAGAAAAGCGGAAGAATTAAACTATATATATATATATATATATATATATATATATATATATATATATATATATATATATATATTATGAATGAAACAATAGGCATATAAACATTGGTAAATAGATTTTATGAACTAGTTGATCATAGGTTTAGACCTTAAATTATAATCATCAGGTACTTTGTGTTTATACTTCAAGATTTATGGAGCTCAGGGGGATTAGTGTTCCTTGATAAGTGGGGATTAAACTTTATCTTTATGACTTAACTATTAAATTAGAGTTCATTAAGAAATATTTTCGAATTTGGAAATATTTTCTCAAAGATATCGTTATGTGGGAAAACAAGTCTAAAAATTCTAATGAAGTTGGAAATAATGAATTTTTAACATTTTAATATTTCTAATATGAAAGTTAATAAATAATGAGAGTGTAAATGTTTGGGGTTAGAATCTAGTTTTTTTGTCTGGTTTAATTTGGTTTAATTTGTTATTGAATTCTTTGCGGGTAAAATTTCTCATTGATATATCCATCTATTTCTATGAGTTTCTAAAGAAAATGGCTATACACTTAAAAAGGCAAAAAGTAGAAACTATCACTGATACAGACTATGCAGATGATATTGCGCTTCTTGCAAATACAAGCCGAATCCTTGTTGCATAACCTGGAGCAGGCAGCAGGAGGCATTGGTCTCCACGTGAATGCAGACAAAGCAGAATACACATGTTTTAATCAAGAAAGAGACATCACTCTAAGGAACGGTTCTCTGAAATTAGAGGACAAGTTCATGTACCTCGGTAGCAGCGTCTCATCTACTGAAAGTGACATTAATATGCACCTTGAGAAGGTGTGAACTGCTGTCAATCATATGTACGTCTGACCTGTCTGATAAAATAAAACGGAATTTCTTCCAAACAGCAGTTGTGTCAATACTACTTTACGGATGCACCACATGGAAGCTGACAAAGCTAGATGGGAACAGTGTAAGAATGCTACGAACTATATGGAACAAATGCAAGAAGAAATCCCCAACGAAACAGCAGTTGTACGTCCACTCACCTCCTATCTCTAAAACAATCCAAAGACGAACAAGACATGCTGGACACTGCTGGAGAAGCAAGGACAAACTCATCATAAGTGAAGTTCTCTTCTGAGCTCCTATACATGGGGATGTGCCAATGTTGGTCGACCAACCAGAAGTTACTTACAATACTTTTACACTGGATGTAGTCTTAAAGGCCTGCTGGGTGTGAGGATGACAAGGATGAATGGCGAGAGAGAGAGAGAGAGAGAGAGAGAGAGAGAGAGAGAGAGAGAGAGAGAGAGAGAGAGAGAGAGAATCAGAAAAATCCTTGCAAGCAGCGCAACTTGATGATGATGATGAAAACTGAGGGAGTTTTTCATCATTCTCCGCCCCCCGTTAGTTTAGAGAATTTTGCATCACTGATAAAGTCGTAGCTTTTTAGCGGAAATTTTGTCCTACTGGAAAAATTTTATGATTCAGAGATTTAAATCTCTATTAATAATTTTTATCCTAAAACTGAATGACTATTCTGATTTTCCTATATATTGTTTAGAGCAACGTGTGCATTCTAAAAGTTTTTATATTGTGGTAGTATTGTGTTAGATTTTTAAAGTCGTATCGTTTATAGCAAAGTCTCTTTCTACCTTTATATGATTAGCAAGATTGTATTATTTTCTTTGTAGCTTTGCTTTGGTTAACTTTGTGAAAGTTTAATGACGTAAGCTGATGATGAAAATAGTATTGATTTCAAATAACAATAGTTTAAGTTTATCATTTACACTCATAACACGAGTTCAGAAACTGAGAGATAATAATAATAATAATAATAATAATGATAATAATAATAATAATAATAAATTGAAAAAACTGTGGAACATGCAGGTGACAATTATACCAATTGTAATTTGTGCGTTTGGAACAGTAACTAAAGGATTGCTAAAGGGACCAGAGAACTTGGAAGTTGACGGACGATTGGAGACCATCCAAACGACAGCATTGTTGAGAACGGCCAAAATACTAAGAAGAGTCCAGGAGACCTGAGGAGACTTGCTGTCACTCAGTCTCCAGTGAAAAACCATCGGCTAACGCTGATGTGAAAAACTCTAATGAGTGAATAATAATAATAATAATAATAATAATAATAATAATAATAATAATAATAATAATAGTGGGCTTTTCCGTCCCGGCTGACCTCAGATTGAAGATCAAAGTAAACGGAAAAAGAGATAAGTACTTAAACGTTGACTGAGAATTTGAAAAGTTATGGAACATGAAAGTAAGGGTGATACAAATCATAACTGATGCACTCAGAACGGTCCTCAAAAATATGGTAAAAGAGCTGGAAGAGTTGGAAATTAGAGGACGAGTCGAGACCATTCGGCCAAATTAATTTCCTGGAGACTTGCTGTCACTCAGCCTCTTTTGAAAGACCATCAGCTAACGCCGGTGTAAAAAAAAAAAAAAAAAAACTCGTAAGGAGAATAATAATAATAATATCACTAGTATCAACAGAAGTAATTTAGGGACAAACAGAAATACAACCAAACGTTTAAAAATCAGAAATTAAAAACTGTAAGAAAACTGTATGGATACTTCGATCGGTAAATTAAGTAAGTTACACACGAAATTACTTAGAGATATCTAAGAAGGGGAAATCTCAAAAGAGAAACTGAATTTCTTTTAATTCCAGCACAAAATAATGGCATAATAACCAATTATATCAAAGCAAATATTGTTAATACTCAGAAGAATTGCAAGTGTAGGTTACGTAGTGATAGCAAGTACAGAAAACTGGCAAAAAGGAATATAACACTAAGGGTGACTGGGTGGGAAAGGTAATTGACTAGGAATTATGCAAAAGACTAAAGTTTTTACCCAGTTGACAAACGGTAATACACAAACCAAGATATGTCCCAGAAAATGCGACGCTTAAAATTCTTTGGGACTTAGAGATACAAACGAGTGACGGATTCCCAACCAGAAGGCGACACCTAGTGTCAATTGACGAGAAGAAAAGAACTTGCCATCGAGTGGATTTTACTGTTTCAGGAGACCACTGTGAAATTAAAAGAAAGGAAAAAACAGAAATATACTTGAACCTTGCTAGAGAGCTTAAAACGATGTGAAGCATGAAGGTAACAGTGCAACCAAGTGTAGTGGGCACATTTGAAACGGTCCTCAAAAGCTTGTAAAAATAACTGGGTGAACTGGGGATCAGAAGAATTCAGATCATTCAGACCACAGATCAGCTAGAATACTGAAAAAAGTTCTGAAGAGCCGAGGAGTTTTGTTGTCGTCACTCGGACTTCACTGATGACCACTAGTTATCATTTGTCTGAAAACCTGCATTCAGTATGATATCACATTATATTTATTGCCTACCAAATAATTGCCCTTAACGTAAGAAATTAATCTTTTATTGAAATAAAAGATGATGAAAGTTTCCATGATACTGATTAAGCTTCATGTTGACACAAATCTAAAATAATCCAATGAATAAATTAGATAACAATCTTGATCTCTAATAATACATAAGAAACAATTGTTGGTTCTTCGTTTTAGTGTGTCACTTACTTAAATTTTCGCTTTTTATATTCATTTATTTTATTCTTCGGTCGATTTTATTGAAATGTTTTTATTCGTCTCTTCTATTGATTCGACACTTATTTCCGTAATAGATTGAGTGGTACGAGACGATCAGATTAAATAGAAATAATGCAATAATAAGAAATAATAAGAAAATAAAAACAACACTACAACAAACAATACTAATCAATTATCGTTGTCAGTTTGTTTTTAATACTACTAATTTAATCTACTTAATTGATCAATTCATTTGTTTCCATTTCTGGATTTTTATGGATTCTCATTTCTTATTTACTATGAGAGATAATCATAGAATTGTCGAATTTGGTTAAGTCTAAAAAAGTTATCAAATTTAAATTAAAATTTAGTCGACTTATATTTATAATTGGGAAGAATTTGTTCGTCTATCCTCCATAGATAAACAAACGAGTTGATGTAGAGGTACTAAATTTGGAATGCATTCAGAAATTAAAACCGTTTACAATGCATTTCTTTAGTAAAATCTTTGTGCGATGATGTTTTTTATTGTAAAAATCATTGTCTAATGCATTTTTACTGGAAAAAAATCTCTGTCCAATGCATTTTTATAGAAAAATCATTGGCCAATGCATTTTTATAGAAAAATCATTGTCCAATGCATTTTTAGAGTAAAATCATTGTCTGATGAAATTTCGAATGTAAATTTTTTCCAATCCATTTATATTGATCTTTAGGAAGAGTTTGTTTTTTGTTTCCTACAGACAGCCAAAGGGTTTCTTGTAGGATTTAAAAATTTTAAATGTATGTTTATAAATCCTAAGCGAAAGTTTGAAACTAGAAATTTATTTTCCTGATGGGAAAAGTTGTGATCTCATTGAACACATCATCTCTATCCAGAAATGATAATTAAGAATCCATTCTAACCTAAGAAAACGAACAGAATTTAAATTTTCAAATTTTCAAATAAAAAATGAATTATTTTTCTTAAATAATCAATTAAACCTTAATAATTAATTATATCGTTAATACCTCAAATTAGAGATATAAAATGATCATATTGAATTATTATTTAGTTTGGAGTAACAATAAAAAAAAGAAGAATTTTAAAATTGATAAATCTTTTAAATGTCATCCAACTTTAATCAAATAGACAATTATCAACAAATATCTCTGAAAATGTTCACATAATAATATTAACTTCGTTCGCATATAAGAATTTTTAACAATCTTTAGAGTGCGATGGCATCTCTGGGCAATGGGAGAGTTTCTTTCTTTCTTTCTTTCTTTCTTTGTTTTCAATGGAATATCAACCTTTGTGAGTTATTTAATACCAAAGCTATCCTTGAAGAACAGTGGTGGGGCTATTTAACCAGTAGCCAGAGTAGGGATAAGAAGAGAGGAACTTGGATGTACCCCATTTCTTTTTCGTGTAATACCTATGACTAATATGATTTTAAATCTAATACTCAATCTATTTGACCCTAACAGGTAGTACCCCTCCAGATCAGGGTGAATCTGAGAGTAATGGCAATGAAGAGGTGACTCTACTCTCCCCAATGCCCTTGAACTGGAGACTTGCTATCATTTCTTTTTAGGGGGATCAGAGGCTCTTACTCCTTTCAGGGGTTAAAGTTGGCGTATTCTAGGCTCACCCGGCAGGAGTAAATTTCCTTTTCTATTAGAGAGTTTTGTAATAAATAACACGAAATAATGTCTGTTTTGTTATAAAATTAACTTTATGTTAAAAAAATAGTCGGGTGTACTTATTTATGGCTGATACTTTGCGCTGAAGTACTTATCAAAGTTAGTAAAATCCCACAAACTGAGATTTCTCATTGCTAGCGGGGTATTGGCGCCCCGAGAATGAGAAAAACGCAAGTGCCTACAAGGTTTCAACCTTTTTCATTTACTCGAGGCAAAAGGGAAAATGATGCTGCAAACGGAAAAAAAGAGAATTTGGTGAAGAGAGGGAACAGTGTGAAAAAGAAAGAAAAAAAGTGTCTTGAAGACAATCATAGCACAATTTAGAGAAGGTTTTTGTGTCGTTTGGAAACGACAGCGATCATGGTATATCCATCAGTACACTACAACCATTCCCCTTCATTTTCTCTCCTTGCAGCAGATGTGGATATGGCCGGCATTTTATGACTGAAGCAAATGCCGCGAGAGAAATGTCGAGGAAAAAACAACAACAAAATAAGAAAAGAAATATATATATATATATATATATATATATATATATATATATATATGTGTGTGTGTGTGTGTGTGTGTGTGTGAAGGTAAGTAAAAGTTGGGTTCGAATGGGTTTCGCTTGAAAGGAATAGCCTATTTTCTACCTCTCCCATGTAAGCTTTTCGCAACTGAAAGGAGTGGGCCCTCGGCTATACACTGCCTAGAGGATATAAACAAAAAGATGGGTGTAGAATACTGAAATGATCTATACATACCTACATACACAGCACAAGCGAAATTCTGTTGCTTTTGTATAAATAAAAGTAACAAAATAACCAGGAATTGCCTGGAAACAAATCATGTTCCGATCTTTTTTCTCTCAAATTTTATTAGAAATATTTTAGCAGATGACTTAAATGCCTCGTGGTGAGGCTCCAGTTTTGGATATCTGGGAAAGGTAATTATCAACATTTTGTTACCATTACTTCCTGTCTTCTGTGATTCTGAGTGGTGGTATCTACAAGGGTCCCATATATTGCAGTATCTACAAGAGTCCCATATATTGCAGTATCTACAAGGGTCCCATATATGGGCTCAATAGATCTATCTGAGGTAATGTTTAAAATTATTTCTTAAGAATTACATTTGCTCTTAACACATTGATATTGCAACTAAATATGACATATTTACCCTTTAAATAATTGTGAACTTTTAAAAATACATTTACTATTCAAGTGTTGTTACTACAACTGAATATGAAGTCTTCACCCGTTTAAAATGAATGAGAAGACACATTTTGAACCGTATATAATTGGGGACCATAGCAGTTAAACTGAATTCGATATGGTTTGACACCCTGTAAAACCAATCAACCAACCTCTTAAAATGACCAACTTCTTCATTTTATAAATCTTTTATTACAAATATACTTACAAAATGATAGTTTAATTTGAGTTATATCTTTTTAGTCAACTGTGACGTGGTGGGTGTAAAATTGTTGATGACATAAGTTGTCTGCGAAGTTGATCGGTGCAGATTTTTTGACGTTAGGAAATTGAAACTTATGTCTTTGTTGACGGGGGAAAGGTCAAGAAAGGTCCTTATATATATATAAATATATATATATATATATAAATATATATATATATATAGAGAGAGAGAGAGAGAAAGAGAGTTGAATAGAATTGGCCAGAAAGTCACATTTGAGTTTGCAGTCCGCTCACGCTAGTCGGCGCTGAGGTGTAAACAGTTGAATAAAAATGATCCCGACTCAAATAATGCCATCTCATCAGATTTCAAATAGAAGAAAAAAGTTTTAAACTTATAAAGCGGTTCGTTGCGTTCCTTTTCACACTTTCCTTCCACGCAAACGATTAGAACGCAGCAGACGAATCAAGACGTCTTTTCTAAAAATGAATTTAAATTGTTTCTTTACTGAACGGCAATTTATTCTGATAATCCCTCTCGGTTATTTCAGCAAACGTCCAAATTAAGTTAACCGACTCAACTGTGTTACGTTAAGTTACCCGAAGGCAAAATCTATCTCTCCTCCCTAATCCACCACCCACCCACCCACTTTGCAATATCACGCAACTTCAAAGTGTTTCATTTTCGATGTCTTATTCAAGTGTTCCTGCCACCGACTAGCATTCTGAAAATTCCTCTTTCGGGATAGGCATTAAATGTTTTGTCACGTTCATGATGTCTCAACGGTGATTTTAGCTCATGAAACCAAATCTGGATTGGAGTATAGGTGATTTTCTGCTATTGGCTCCACAAGTTAAGTATACATGCACTAAAAAGAAGTTATCGACTTCCACCACTTTGCGGACGTAATTTACGACACAGAACGAAATGTTTTTTTTCACCAATCAGGGCACATCAAGACACGGGGAAAAATTGGTCGAGACAGATTTATTGAGCTTTAACTCCCCACACTCTCCACACAGTGTCGCCCAGGCTCTGATTCTGAGATAACCTCAAGTCAGCAAACACTAGTGTGTCCATGCCTATGAGTTCATAGGAGAACGTCACTTATCAGTTCATCCTTACTTCAATTATAGCGCCTATCATGTTTTGATCGTCTTGGATAGTTTGCGAGATGGGAGGTAAGTGGCCGTATAATTGCTGTTTTGTAAGGTGCTACTTCCAGTATTTGTTGAAGACAGCAAATAGCGTCCTTGTGTAGTTCCCATCAAGCTTTTACTCTAGGTGTTTCGTTAGAATCTAAGTGATGCCACAATACAGTAGTACGGACATGATTTAAGCTTGGTAGAATTCCTATTTAGGTAATTTCAGTAATACCATCCAGTGGTCGGAAAAAAAGAAGTTAATATCGAGTTTCAATGCGTAACACTCCCCTAAATTTTAAACTTAAGCATCTGAGTAAAAATGCATATCATACATGAATTGTAACAGTATTTCTATTTAGAAAGCTGTGCACCGATTCCTGGGAAGACTGCAATGAATTCAAGTAGAAATTTAGCTTTTTCACTCTAACAATGGACGATGCTTTGATTTTGAGAACCAAATTTATAAAAAAAAGGTGAAATTGTGACCGTAAATTATCCTCCATCTTTTCATGATCTGCCAATTTCTATCTAAAATCACCAACTCCATTTGGATGAGTATTTCTACAAAGTTTTATTGAAATCTATTCGGCCATCTTGAAGCCAACAAAACTCTCAAACGGGCACCAATATTGACTGTACATGGGCGGTTCTTCAATCTCGGAATTATTTGAGGGATCTTTTCACTGTCGACGAAGTTTCTGATGATACAAAAGACAAAATCAAATTATCTTTTAAATTGGATAACAACAATACATAAAATACAATGTATATAAAATAGAATCAGGCGAAATTATTGGTCAAAACATGAAATATTTGTCCTAAGGTTTCACAGTTTTTATATTTTGCAACTGATAATCATAATCAGACTCAGATTCTGTTTCATCTGGTAAACTTGCTATTTTGGCACAAACGCCTTTACGGTCTGAATTTGCTCAGAAATAAACTAAATGATGTTTTCTGTATGAACACCTCATGGTATTGCAATGAGATCTGCAAGTATTCAATCCCTAGAAATATCTGGTGGGGTGAAGACTGAAGATCTGTCACAGTGGATAAAAACTATTAAAGGTCAACACAGTATTTAAACATGTTCCACTCAACATTTTACAGTCAATTGTTGATATGTTTTGCAATACATCTTGGTCTATCAAACACAACAACTTGTTTCCCTTCTGTTGCAGTTTGTTCTTTACTGGCTTTCCATGTATACCTTTAGAATAGTTCGTGGAAAAAAAAGGGAGAGAACGCTTTTTCGAAAGTTAAATTAGAGGGAACCTGAGTAAATAAATTTTCGTTTTCATTTCTTTTTTTTAATGATTAAAGATTAAGTTTTAAAACAATTCCTTTATTCTTTTATTTATTTCAAATAAATGTTAACCCCACGGGCTGTGCAGGAAATACTCTAGGGAAATACTTCTCTACATATCCAAGTATTTATTTCTCCTGGTTTGTAATTTTCATGTCGAGTGTTCAAAAGATCGTAGTGTCTTTTATCTTACAACCCTACGCTTTAACTATTGAGATGTATCCGCATTCCTCTCTGTTGTTGATGTGGTTATTTTTGTACGGTCATCGTACTATCCTTCCTACAGAGGCGCCGATTTACCCTGAAACATAACATACACAATTCTTCATCTTTCTACCGGTTATGGATATTAACTTAGTGTACCGAAATGGATGATGGGATATCATAATCTCCTGATATTTCAATCCGAATGCTGAATTCGCTGCTATCAGTCAAGCCAATCAAATGCTGTTAAATAATCCACGTCATGGTGACCAAAACTGATAAGAAATAATCAAACTATAAAAAAGAATCAGAAAAAAAGAAAAAGAAAAGAAAAAAGAAACACGTAACTAACAAAATACAGATTCTACCCAGATACTGACATTTACCTTCATTCTCTCCAATTTATTTTTTATGCGTATATGTCCATCAGAACGTGGGGAAATCCATTATTTAAAAAATCCTGAAAGAGACTTTTACTGCATAATGAAAGATATCACAATTCTAAACGAAAGAAGCCAGCAATGCTCGATATTCGTTCTGTGAGAAAGTTCCAGTTACAACCACATTATCTGCTGAAAATAAAATTCTGCAGATGAATAGTGGTCCTCCAAATGTTTCCTCGTTGAACAGGATGGTAAATTATGTGGATGAGCTGTAGGAAAGAAGCCCAACATAATTATGTCCCTTACCATATTCGTCGATTATCTTATGTCCAAGAAACAAATGAAAAAAAAAGTTTCTTATTTATTATAAATGTCTATACGAGGAGAGAAAAATATGGATCGTGGGAGAAGGTTCAAATCACAAAGATTTTTAAAATATATTAAAACCGTAAAAAATTAACGCTGAACACAAATGAAGATATTATACATATTCTAAATTATTTTAAAAAGTTAGTTTATAATTTGATTTCCACGTATAGTTGTATGTTGCTGATATAGTCAGACGCCTATCATAAACTAAAAGTTGTGGATTTGTCTATACATTACCAAAGCTAAAAAAATGAATAAAGGGGAAGAATTAAATAAAACTGGATCACAAAAATGCGGCCGATTTAAAAAGAATATGATTGACGAAAAAAATTCCTTCTTTAACATTGAAATATATGAAAATCTTTTGTTTAATTTTCAGAGATAAAGTTTGATAATTATTATCACCTAGAATATTCGGACTATTGACTTCATCTTTATTGTTGTAATCACAACGTTTCAGCCGATATGTCCTTTAAAATAGAGGGTTCAGCTCAAGATTCTTTGAGGATTGGGACATAAAACACCTGAAGAAGGCCAAAGAACATATCAGCCAAAATGTTGTGTGTATAACAATCAAGATGAGGTCAATACTCGGAATAATCTAACTGAAAACAATATGAAAATCATTTTTAGAAATTCTAAAAATGATTTTATGGTTTAAATTATACCATAAAACATTTTGAGGATTCGTTGATAGATGTTGATATCCATAGACTGTCATCTTTTTACTGCATCTATATTATATCTAGTCATAGAAATGGAATAAATGTCTCCAGTTAAATTTTATGGGATTAAAAAAAAAGTAATTCTTATTTACAATCCTATTGGAGAGCTGAGTGTTTTTAGGGCGTTGTCACCAATGACTACTATCTGCATGGGGTCTGGTGGCTCACACCTACCGAGGAACGGCTGCTGCTATGTTGATGATGATAATAAGGACTAATCATCTAGTGACTGAGAGAAAACAAAAAAAAATCCACTTAAAATATGACCTTCGGTGTTTATTTTTTTCTATTTCTTCAGTTATTGAAGCTGTGGAAATATATAGAAACAAGTGACGGTCACTAGCTGTTCTCACGGAGATTCGAGGGTCTTTTGTGTCCAAGAACGTCTTTTTTTGTTGCAAGGGGCTTTACCTGTCTAGTGTCTTTGGAGATCTTATTCTGTCCTCGTTATAGGTTCTCCCCAGCTACAAAATCCATGTCTTTGAAAACTGTGTTTCTTTTATGAAGAATCTTAGAATAAGGAACCCCAAATTCCGAATGTGATTGTTCGATCCACTTTCGAAACCATTGATATGAGTGATGGAACTTTTAATACTTTCAATAACCCAACATGAATTGGTGTTTTTAACTGATGATGTAAAAATATAAAGTTTAGATTATCGTGAATTTTATCTCATTTAGCCCCTAGCAATCTCATTTTCATCTTTGTTCATTCCTTTATCTTCTGGGTGCACTCCGTGAACCCTTTATTTTAGCGCTCACCCACCCATATATATATATATATATATATATATATATATATATATATATATATATATGAATACCTACGGATATCAGTTTATGCAATAATTTTTATTTGCAAATTGTATCATGTGGTTTTTTTTCACATTGTCAAAATTATAGAATAAGTATAGAAGTTAGATAATATATATATATATATATATATATATATATATATATATATATATATATATATATATATATATAAGTGATATTTATTTGAATGTCCGCCTGATAACTGTGATAATGCGTGAATCTTAAGGTTAATTCGAATTCCAGGATTTTTTAATTGTATTCACTGTATCATCTATATAGGAAACACTATTCTTCGTCTTTTTTTGACCCTTAAATAATTGATAGCAATTTTATTATCACACATTTATATATATACATATATATATAAGTCGTGTTCAAAAGTATACTGGCTTATAATATTAGTGTTTAGAGTTAATGTCGTAAACCTTGTCGTAAAAGCATGCGTGCATAAATATGGGAAATTGTTAGATTTCACTTGGTTTAATATATCCATTCTTTCCTCTCCCTAGAGCGACACATTCCCTTCGTTAACATCACTCCCAGGTTCACTCTCACCCAGAATTGTAGTGTTTCTTTGGGTCCTCTCTATGCGTCAAATGGATTTGTTCGAAAATTAGAATGAGATTAGAATACAAAACCATATAATTATCAGAAAATTATTTGTATTAGGAATAATTATTTGGTTTGGTTCCATTTCTTACAATTCAATTTCGCATGTCATTCGTTTTCCCTTAGTTTAAATTAAATGTCAGTTCTTTTTGAACCTTAGATAGGATCCAGTCAGGTGCAACCACTCCGAGCCAGAATTGACCTGGGAGGCAATTAAGGACTTCTCCGTATTCTCCAAAGCACCAGCATTACGGGTGCATTGCCATCAGATAGTTTAATGTGATATCCAGGACACTCGTTGGTAGGGAGATCTTACTCCTCTGTAGAGATGCAATCGGTATATTCTATAGCCCAGTCAACTGAGCTAATTATTTGGAGCTATAATAGTTTACAGAGAATTATTATTATCATTATTATCATTTACTCATTAAGAGTTTTTCACATCAGTGTTAGCTGATGGTTTTTCACTGGAGTTTGAGTGACAGCAAGTCTCCTCAAGTCTCCAGGACTCGTCTCAGGATTCTAGCCGTTCTTAGCAATGCTGTTGTTTGGATAGTCTCTACCCGTCCGTCAATTTCCAAGTCCTTCAGGCCTTTTAATAATCCTTTAGTTGTTGTGCCAAAAGCACCAATCACAATTGGCACAATCGCTACTTTCATGTTCCACAACTTTTTCAATTCTCTAGCAAGGTCGAGGTACTTATCCTTCTTTTCACTTTCCTTCAGATTTATTCTGCAGTCCGCTGGGACAGCAAAGTCTACAATTTTTCAGATTCTCTTTTTTGTTGTTGATTATTATGAGGTCTGGTCGTCTGGTCGGGATTAGGTGATCCGTTTGTATGTTAAAGTCCCAGAGGAGTTTATGCGAGTCATTTTCTAGGACAGGTGCCGGGTTGTGCATATACCATTTGTTTGTATGGTCGAATTGAAATGTCCTGCACATTTCCCAATGGATCACCTTGCCGACCCAGTCGTGTCTCGCCTTATACTCCTTCTGTGCTAATTTGCTGCATTCGCTTATTATGTGATTGATCGTTTCGTCTCTGTCACCGCATAGCCTACATTTACTGTTTCTCGCTTTGATATGATTGGTTCTTATGGCGTTGTCCTGCGCTACTATTAGGAGGGATTCCGTTTCTCTCTTAAGGTTTCCTTTTCTTAGCAAGGTCCAGGTTTTCTGGTGTGAGATGTTGTTTGTTAGACGTTTAAAGCGGTCATAGAGTTGTTTTCCCTCCCATTTTTGTGTCCTAGTTGTTGTCATTCTTTCGTCTATCATGTTGTTCGTATCGTTTCTGATAGTTGTAATCAGTCCTCGTTCATGTTTTTCTATGTAGTCTTCGAGCTGTTGTATCGATGCGTCAACGGTATCTTCAATGCTGCCAAGTCCTCTTCCTCCCTCTTTTCTAGATACATATAGTCTGTCAACGTCGTCTCTGGGGTGTAATGCCTTATGCATGGTCATTAGTTTTCTTGTTCTTTGGTCCATTTGTTTAAGTTCGTCTCTGGTCCACTTGAGAAAGGGTCCCGAATATCTGACTTGGGGCACAGGCCAAGTATTTATTCCTTTGATGAGGTTTCTGCTGGAGAGTTTTGTCTCGAGTAGTTTTCTCGTTCTCCTGAGATATTCTTTTCGGATCGTGTCTTTCATTTGCACTTGTTTGATGGTGTCAGCCTCCAAGATGCCCAAGTATTTGTAGGTTTCGTTTTCTGCGAGCGTTTTAATCTTATCTTGGTTTGGTTCTTCCATTCCGTCAGTTAGCTGTTGTTTGCCACTTTTCATTGCAAGCATTGTACACTTTTCTATGCCAAATTCCATTCCTATGTCCCGACTGTAAATTCTAACTGTGTGCATTAGAATTTCCAGTTCTTTTTCATTTTTTGCAAATAATTTGATGTCATCCATGTACATTAAATGATTGACTTTTTCCTGCGATCTACTAAATTTGTATCCGGCTATGCATTTTCTGAGTATGTGGTTAAGTGGCATCATGGCAATTATGAATAGTAAGGGTGATAGAGCATATCCTGGGAAAATACCTCTTTGGATCTTTGCTTCAGCTAATCTTCTTCCTCCTGCTGTCAATTCCCCTCTCCAGGTTTTCATGGTTTTATCGATGAAGTTTATGATATTTTGTACATTTTGAGACAGTGTATTATCCAGCTATGCGGTACCATATCATATGTCTTTTTGTAGTCAATCTAGGCCATAGTTAGATTTTTCCGTTTTGTCTTGCTCTCATTTAACGTTGTTAAGATCGGCCAGAATACTAAGATGGGTCCTGGAGACCTGAGGAGACCTGCTATCACTGAGACTCCTGTGAAAGACCATCAGCTAATGTTGGTGGAAAAAACCCACTAGGAATAATAATAATGATAATAATAATATTAATTTTACCGTTTAAAACGCAACCATATTAAGTGGAATATTGTTTTAATTTGATATTTCACAGAAGTTTGGAATGAAACGTCATAATACGAGGGTGAGTCATAAGTTTTGCAATATTTTAGTTGTATGTGCTCTTTTGTCTGAATACACGGGTGAGTCAAAAGTCTTGCTATATTTTAGTTGTACGTGCTAGTTTGTCTAAATATTCGAGTGAGTCAAAAGTTTTGCACTATTTTGATAATACGTGCTTGTTTGCAGTGTGTATATCACGTGATCAAAGCAGTTCAAGTCGTGTAAGATACTTTCCTGTGACTGATAGTACCGTGGTAGTCAGTGCACTGAAACGTTGTGCATTGCTTTACTCCGTTGTCTAATTCGAGAAATTAAGCATAACAAGTTTCAACTAAGCAATAACGTTGTGTAAACAACTAAAAAAAATTGTTGTGGAAAACGTTTAGGCTCAGTTGATTACAGTCGCGTAATCAGTTGGTTATGGAAATTTCAATCGGATAGCAAGAACCTCAACATTCAGGCTTTATGTTGAGGTTGGCCTAAAACCGTGAATTCTGTGCCCGTGCTCCAAGCCATAGAGGCAAATACAGAGAGTATCAGGCGAGCTTCAGTGGGATTCGTTATCTTCACGACTTCGACAAAAATGTCTGGAGTTACCAAATTGTTCCTCACGTTACCAAAATGTTACAAAACTTTTGACTCCCGCTAGTATTAATAATTTTACCTAGTATTATACTTTAGACCCCAAGTTCTTGTTTTTTTTTTTTGTTTTTTTTTAATCGCAATTCATCCAGGCTTCCTGATAGCGAGAAACAGTAGGTATCGTAAAAAAAGAATAACGGATGATTACCTTTTGAGATTCGAAAGATAATACTCATCAAGATTCTGATTAGTAATGATTGACGAAGATTTATCGAAAAAAAAATACTTACATCCTAGAGATGATATAGACAAACAATATGTATAAAGAAAAGAAGAAAGAAGAGGACTCATCCGTATTCAAGATAACGTCAATGCATTGATAAAACGTCTTGAAGACTAAATAAAAAAGAGCAAAGAAAGTCTGATAACAGCGACCAGAAACAACACAAACACAAGTCTCAACAGAACAACAAAAATGGGAAGGGAGACAACTGTATAGACATTTCAAGCGACAAACTAGCGAAATCTCTTACGAAAAAACTTGGATATGACTAAGAAAAAGAAAATTTTTGAGAGAAACTGAATAACTTCTAATAGCAGCACAAAACAACGCCGTCAGAACAAACTACGTTAAAGCAAAAATAAATAAGATGGTAACAAAATAGCAAGTGTTGGTTATGTGGTGATAGAGACAAAACGATCAAAACCAAATAATAAGCAAATGCAGTAAATTAATGCAGAAAGAGCATAAGACTAGACACGATTGGGTTGGCAAGGTGATCCACAGGGAATTGTGCAAGAAGTTCAAATTGACCATATGAATAAGTTGTATATGCACAACCCAGAATTCGTCCTGGAAAATGAGATGCACAAACTTCTCTGGGATTTTGAAATACAAACGGATCACGTAATCTCGGCCAGAGCTAGTGATAGTAAAAAAAAAAAGGCGGGGAATCAGCCGAATAGTTGACGTTGACGTCTCGGAGGATTAGAGAGTGAAAATAAAAGAAAGCGAAATGAGAGATAAGTACCAAGACCTTGTTAGAGAACCAAAAAACTATGGAAGATGAAAGTGACGGTGATACTAATTGTGGTTGGAGCACTTGGGACAATTCCCCGATGAATGGTGCAGGGACTGGAAGACTTGAAAATTATTAAGATTGGCCAGAATACCGAGAAGAGTCTAGGAAACTTAAGGAGACTTACTGTCACTCAGACTGTTGTAGAAAACCATCAGCAAACGCTGGTGGGAAAAATTCTCAAAGGACTAAATAATAATAATGAAGGGAAGTTGCCCGTGGAGTAATGGTTATCGTCGTAGGAAATGGACACGGTGACACGAGTTCAAATCCTGGACGAAGCTGATATCATTTCACAAAGTACTAATACCATTGGGAAAGGTATGAATCCTCTTATTCTCCATCCAGCTATGGGTAAATAATAGTGCAGACTGGGTTCTTCAGCCTTGGTTTGGCAGTCTGTCTGGGAGAATGAAAACTCTGAATCCAAACCAGTTAAACTCCGCCTAAAACTTGTGGCACATCCTGCCTGGGCGGAGGGGTTGGATAAATACATAAATAATAATAATAATAATAATAATGAGGACGAGTGGAGACCATCCAAACTACAGGATGGTTGAGATCGGCCAGAATACTGAGAAGAGTCCACGAGACTTGAGCAGACATGCTGTTACTCAGACTCCAATGAAAAACCATCAACTAATGCTGGAGTGAAAAACTCTCGAAAGAGAAAAATAATAATAATAATAAACAATTAAAGAAATATACATTTAACATGGCTCGTATGGAAAGCAATAACCACATATATATCACTGACCAATCGAGAACAGTGGTACTAGGTAGCTTTATAGGTGTTATCTGCATTTCTCAGATAGTATCTACGCTCTTGACGTTGTTGCTTGCAGGACTTTTTGAAAACAGTACGTAGCATCCTTGCGTAGTAATCAAGCTTTTTCTCATGGTGTTTCATTAGAGTGAGACCATACAGTAGTACTGATACAACTTCAGCTAAAGAGGAATACTGTTTTGTTTTATCAGAGATCATGTATCAATATGGTCGATAACATATACATGTCGGTTACTTATGCGTATTTTGACAATGCTTTCAGAAAATGAGATACTGTTATCGAGATATTTGAAGTAAGTAAAGTTGGCGACCGTAGTCGAGGGCAACCCGAAAGCTCCCTTTTCAATAGCTACTACACCGAGGCGTAGGAGAAGGCAATACTCCTTTCCCTGGATTGCTCCACTTTACCCTTGAAACGTACCTTATAATGCTGAGTGTTAAGCAAGGAAGTGTCAAGTACCACTTTTTGAGTCTTTAGTATGACTCGACCTGAGATTGAACCCCAGTCTCCGAGGCCATTGGCGAACATTCTACCACAAAGCCAATGGGCCGGTTAGGGTTAATGTTTGGGTATATGAACTTGTTTTCTAATTTTAAAGGTTTGCCATTTAATGAGAAGAACACTGATTTTTGCTCTCATAGAAGGGACTACCCCATTGAGTTGCTATACAAAGCAGCAAGAATTAGGAAGAGGAAAGATAATACAAGTCGAAATTATTAATCATAGTTAAATTTAGAGTCAAAACAACGAGAAATCTTTTTTATAAAATTTCCCAGATGGTGGAAACAGCAGTCAGCAAAATAAACATGGAGCTCCACTGTAGTCGCACACGGCAAAGATCGTGTCAATATATCGATAACACCCTCTGTCGGCGGGGTGCTAGAATATGCTGATTGTATTCCCTGCAAAGGGGTGAAAAATGGGTGTTTTGGGTATGACACTAAGTTGCATCTGATGGTGAGGTTCCAGTTCTGCCATTACTCCCAGGTCTACTCTATGATCGATCCTGTTAGGGTCCCGTCTATTGGTAAAAAAAAACTGTTAAAAATTGTTTGTATTTGATAGGAATACTAAATGCCATAATTGTAAATTATTTCTGTTAAGAATAGTTACTTGAAGCTATAATCGTTTACAATAATTAATTTCTTAAAGATGTGTGCAAACAAATTGTTATTTTATCAATAGAAATAGTTACTTAAAATAGTTAATTATTAGAGTTCGATTGGAATACTTGATATCATATTGGAAAATTAACAAGAAACAACAATATAAAAGATATAAGTGTACAATGAACGCAATTCCCTCACCTCTAGGCATGAAATAACTCTACACGAGTTGACATACGATCAAAATCAGTCAATATTTCAGCCAATCATAATATTTGTGCTTGAACTGTGAAAACGATCATAGAAATAGTCTAACTTTGATTTATAAGGGTTTCTACATTTTCTATTTGACATATTGATCAGAATTGATGATGTTTTTATTAAACCCCTTTAATCAGCCAACAGATTAAGTAAAGAGATAAAATCTTAATACATACAATGTCAGTCGCTTCAAAAATTCGAAAGCATCAGTTTAGAAGGCGCGCTTAGCGCAACGGTAATCGTCGTTGGAAATGGAATCGACGTCCTTCGTTCACATCTTGAACGAGGATGCTTGTGCTTCACTTAACACTAATTCTCTGGGGAAAGGCATGAATCCATTTGTTCTCCCGAGCTATTGATTAATAGTAGGATAGACTACGATTTTAGCCTTGGTTAGGCAGCCGATCTTGGAGAAGGAAAACTCTGAATTCAAATCAGCTTTACTCCCCTTAAAAGAAGACCTTGTGTCACATTCTGTCTGTGGTGGAAAGGCTGGGTAAATACATGCATTAGTTTAAAAAAAAATTCTTGGTAGAATTCTGCATCAATGATAAATTTGAATGTATGAAGTTTAAATACTATGTCTATCCAGAAAACAATGTTTTTTTTTTCAGGTTGGCAACCCTGATTGAAAATCAGCTGATTGATATTGACCTTTATGAAAACATTCAGTTCATATTTTCCTCGCCGATTCACGTCTACTTGACTTATCTTGGATTATCATAACTGTATTTAGTTAAGTGTGATATGAAAAAGGAATACGAGATCAAATTCTGTATCAAAAACTGTGACTGAAACATTTAGCTTAGGTTTATAGAGATTGGCTTTCGGGAAGATGATTTTACGGGAATCGAGGTATTTTGTGGAAGAGGAACTTCATTTTGATTGACTGGTCATCAATTGAGGAACCGGTCAAATCTGATTAATGTTTGACGACAAATATATATCACTGCAATTCTTCTATATGATGGCTTTAGTATCAAATAACACACGAAGATTGATTTGCCATTAAAGAAAGAAACTAAACAAAACCAAACTTACTACGAGATAACAAAAACGTAGCGAGATTTATGTTAGAACAATAGTGTTTAATGCCTAAACTGAATGAAAGAACTAAGTTTCAATTTGATTTCTAACTTAATAATGATTGTATAAGTTCAGCGGCCGGGCTCATCCTAATCACTATAATATCTAATATAGAAAATTATTAAGTTTTAATTAGAGAGTACTTTTAATTATTTACCGATTATATGGTCAAGGTCCGATTTTTGTATGTTGCTATAAAAAAATCAAATGGCACATCGTAGCATATTAATCATAAGGATAGTATCATTAAAATTCTCTAACTTAAACAATATAATAACGATTCGTGAAGGCTTGAAAAAGGAACAGGAAGACGAATCAAGATCATCCAAACTACAACATGGTTGTAATTGGTCAGAATACTGAGAAGAGTCCTGGAGACCTGAGGAGACTTGCTGCCCCTCCGACTCATATAAAAGACCATCAGCTAATGCTGATGTGAGAAATTCGCAAGAAGTAAAATAATGATAAAGATCTTGGTACGAATGGGTGGGGAATGTCATCCACTGGGAATTGTGCAAGAAAGTGAAATTTAATCATACTACCAAATTGTATATGCACCTATCAGAATTCATCCAAGAGAATGAGACGCAAAAAATTCTTTGTTATTTTGAGATACAAACAGATCATCTAATTCTGGTCAGAAGACCAAACCTTGCGATGATTAAAAAAAAAAAAAAAGAAAGAAAAGAGAGATCGTGCCATATAACAGATTTTGTCGTTCCAGAAAACCAATGTGTTGAAATAAAAAAAAAAGAAGGAAAAGTCAGTCAAGTTCTTGGACCTGGTCAAAGAAGAAAGAAAGCAGTAAAACATGAAGGAGACGGTAATACCAATTGTAATTGGCACACTCAGAACAGTCCCAAGAGGCTTGGAAAGAAGGATAGAAGAGTTAGAAATTGGAGCAAAAGACGAGACTATCCAAAATAGAGTATTGCTGGGATAGGCCAGAATACTGAGAAGAGTCTTAGAAATCAGAAGAGACTTGATGTCACACAGATTCCAGTAAAAAGCCAACAGTTAGAGTGAAAATTTTACTAGAAATGAAATAATAATAATAGAAGTTATAATTTCGTTGGGTCAACATTCATGATCATCGAGATCATTATACTGTACCTAGAGAGATAACTTTTAAATAAGTATCAAATGCAGTAGATAAAATATATATTTATTTATTTACAACTTAAAGATATAAATTCTGCAAATAGGACGTGTCTCAATATTTAGCCTATGGCTGCCAAAAGTGGTTTTTAAGTGAAATAATAGTGAGAATTAAAGTCTGAAAAATATCTGGATCTTGTAAGAGAACCAAGTTATTATGAAATATGAGGGTTGTCCTCATTATTATGAGAGTACTTGGAACGGCTTTAAAGCTTGAAGAATTTGAAATCTAAACAAGAATTAAAACTCTTAATAATTTTGACTTGTGTTAACTTTCATCATTTTAATTTCATAAACTTCTTATTGTAACCCTATCGAATATAGCGAAGAAGAGCGCTCATGGGAAACCAAAATAAAGAATAAGCTCCTGGTGAGGATTAAACTCACTTTCCCCGGTGCTACGTACTAGCTACTTAACCTATTTAGCTCGAAAAACATTGATTGTATCATAGAAGTCCAAATAACTCCTATAAAGCGACTCAATGTTGTTTCTTATTTGTTTAGCACCATATTTGTTTTTATTGTTCTACACACAAGTAATTTTAAGAGTACATACAAGTTGTTTCAGAAAAATTGATATTATTTCATAATCTGATCATTTGACCAAATGGGATCTCTAATCTTAACAGCATGTGTAGAAACCATTCAAAATTCTGTATTTAATATTTAAACGCTTTTTATTTTCCAGTGAATATCATTTCTCTACCTGAAAAGAAAAAAAAAAACATGAAACTTTAAAAATCGAATTTTGAATTGTCTTGACAAATACTGTTAAAATTTGAGATCATTTGAACAAGAATTGGTCAATATTACGAAATGATATCAATTTTTCTGAAACGTGTTGTACATCTCAATTGATACAAACATTTTTGAAATTCTATATTCAAACAGCAGGGAGGCAGGTGGCCGTATAGTTGGTGCTTTGTGATGTGTTGCCGCCAGGATTTGTTCAATATTGCTCGCAACATTCTTGTGTAATTGCCATTTTGTTAGCGTCCAAGTAGTGCATCCATACAGCAGTATCAACACGACCGCTGCCTGGAAGAAACTGCGTTTCATTTTATCGGTCAGGTCTAATTTCCATATGATCGATAGCCTATCGATAGCTGTCGACGCCTTCGTTAGCTGCGTGTCGATATCTTTTACGGCCACCTGCCTCCAATCACGAAAACTATCCAAGTTAGACGAACCAGACATGCAGGAAACTGCTGGAGAAGCAAGGACGAGCTCATAAGTGATGTACTCCAATGGACCCCCACATATGGCCGAGCAAAAGCAGGTCGACCAGGTCGAACATCCATATAGCAGCTGTGTGAGGATACGGGATGTAACCCTGAAGACCTGCCAGAGGCGATGAACGATAGGGAGAAGTGGCGAGAGAGGGTCAGGGATATCTGTGTTGGTTGCACGACATGATGATGATGATGATATTCAAGCACATTTCTTGGGGTAATCTCTGTCAACTCCTCTTATTAATAATTTTGACTAATATTTACTTGCATTATTTTAATTATGGTTACTTTCTATTGTGAGCCACTCAGATCGTCACATCAACGATAGCGAGGGATAGAGTGCATGGGAAACAAGAATAAACTCTCGGTGAGATTCAAACTAGCGTTCCCATCTGCTGAGTGGAAGCTGGCTCTATGAAGCAGCTGCTTTACTACCTCAACTACCAAAGGATTAATACTATCTTAGAAATCGAACTGACACCTTTTAAGCTACTCAATACTCACGTCTTTTGTTGGACAGCACCATATTCTTTTTACTGATTTTACACAGTACATTAAGTTGGTTTGGTTTGTTTGGTTTTATGTCATATCAACCTTTGTAGGTTATTTAACGCCAAATTCATTTTTATGTAAATAATCTGTTCTATTGAAAACAGTTCAGTTTAGCATAAGTACACAGTTTAATTGTCAAAAACATTTCCATTTCAAACTATTCAAGCAGTTATATGGAATAATTCAGTTAAGTGTAAATACAGTTTTAATGTCGAAAAACAGTTCTATTTGAAATAATTCAGTTAAGCTTAAGCACGCAGTTTAAGTGCAAGTACGGTTTGATTGTCAAAAACGTTTCTATTTCAAGCTATTCAGTTTACTCAATTCATTTTAGAATAAGTATGCTGTTAGGTCTATTTAACCCATAGATAGGGCCCTATCAGGTGCTACCACTCCGGGCCAGGGTGGACCTGGGAGCGATGGCAATGAAGGGGTACTCCGCATTCCCCAAAGCTCCAGCACTGCTGGAACCTCACCATCAGATTGTTTAGTGTCATATCCAGGACACTCGTTAGGGCGGGGTCTTACCCCTCTGCAGAGGTGCAGTCAGTGTATTTTACAGCCCCAGCTGATTGGGCAAAGTGCATTAAGAGTTATCTATCTATCTATCTTCTTAAAAAAAAACAAAAAATAAATAAATTCTTAAGAAAGTTTTAGTCGTATTTAAATAAGAATACAAAAGACAGTGTTAGAGTATTAGACGAAAATAAGCAGTACAGGATTTCCCGTAAGAGGTGATTTGATTCACCAGAAAAATCCATAATTCACTTAATATATTTTTGTGTGTTTATATCCCTAGCCTTCCGTTATAGGTGGATTTTTTTAGCAGAGATCCATCCCAAGTAATCGGCCTGTCAGTGGAGCATAGAATATACTCACGGTATCCCCTACAGAGAGGTAAGGCACTCTCGAAAAAAGGTGTATGGTATTAAATTGGGTATGACCCTAATTACATCAGTTCTGGATATCTGAAGAGTTTGGAGAACCCCTTCATTGCCCTTACTCTCAGGTCCACTGACCTAGAGTGGTAGTACCTAATAGAGTCCTATCGATGGATTGAATAGATCTGTTTAAAAATTAGTCGTATTCAATAGGACCGTGTGCAAAAATACATTTTAAGAAACAACTGCGCATGAAAGTACAATGAACGCTATTCCCTAACATTTTGGCATAAGATTACCCCTGATCGGTTGACATGGGGTTAAAACCAATCAATTAATCAACCTCCCATGTACAGGTGTTCTGTAACAAGATTAGTTCAGCTCCGTAGCATTTACCTTTTAGGCACACCTCAAATATTGAACCTGATCGCTGCAAACTCAACAGCTATGGCCATAAAACAACGTTTATTAACTTTTGAATCTTCACAAAAACATAGTTTTAATCTTTTGAGAAATACCTTTCCAGATATTTAATTAAATGTGACCTAATGAAGGTATGACTTAACTAATGTTATTATCTTTTATTTGGGCCAAAGGTCTGATTTTGTCTTTTGAAAAACAACCTAAAATTTCTTCCTATGGGTGCAATTTCAGCTATAAAGACAATAACAAAAATAAATCATAGTTACTTTTTTTTCATCTTCGTAATTCTGTGCGCTGATATGTTTATCCAAAGAAAAAAAAAATAAGATAAAAAAACAACAAAAAAAACAACAACTATTCTTCTAAGAAATAATGATGAAAAGATTATTAACATTTTGCTCCAAGATTCTAAATAGATTTTCTTTTTTACTTTTTTACTTTATTTTTTTGGACAAAAATTTTCAAAGACGATTACGGACTTGAATTAATTTCATTAAAATTAATTCTCAAAGTGTTTTAACAGTCAGTAATTCGCTCAGTAAATGATCACTTATCTTTAAGACTAGAAATACAAATTCTTCAGAATAATCTCTCAAAACAGGATCACAAATAACAAAGACAAAATATTGAAAATTCAATTTTACTGTAAGAAAGAACAACATTTGACGTTTTGCTGTTGTCATCACTTTGTTTTAAAGATTATATCATCCAAATGTTTGCCCTCACAAACTATAAATTCCTGAAGGCTCACCCTTGAAGGCTCACCCTGAAGGCTTACCCTACAACACTCGCTTAGCCATTGCTTCGGGTATTGCTGTGATTTCATGATGAATAAAATCTTTCAGTTCATCAGTTTTCTGTGACTTTCGTTTAAGGATTCAAGCATTCAGATATACTCACGGTAATTAATCATAAGGAAGTTTGATCTAGTGAGCAAGATATGGGATCTTCGTTGTGAGATGAGATGTCCTTGAAAAAAATCACAAAACCAGATGTTCATCATTTCCTGAGAAGTGAGTTGATAAACAATAACAAAGGTAATGATTTATGATTCACCTTGTATATTTTTTGTCGGTTGGGTTATTTCCATTACTTTTCACAAAGCTGGGTTTCCACAAAAGGTTATTTTATGGCAGAAACATTGTCATTTAACTTGCTCTTATGCTATGCATCATAACTACTTGCCCGTTGAGGGGCAGTAATTTTATATCTTGGAGATCATTCTGATCTGTATTTAAAAGACATTCCTTTTTGGAAGAAAAACATCGTCACTTTTGCTTGGATGTCATAACAATAAAACTGATTCTATGTTGCTTATTAGACATTGATAAGGCCTTTTGAAAAATCATTGAACACTTGATAAGCGTTTTTTCAATACAAACTTACATTTATGATAAGTTCTGTACATCAGCAATTGCTATCCTTTATAGTATGGACACTGAAACAAACTAGTTTTCCTGGCATCCGTCAGTCTTGCGAGACTATAAGTCTTTTTTTGGATCCTGGCAGGGCTTGGGAAAAGTTATATGGAAGACTAACTGTTGCCCATGCAATTGGTCTTTCTCTTTACGACATCAATTTTGTCCAAGAGAAAGGCCAGGTGCAATATAACGTCAGTGTCATCACAGTAACACCCAAAGCAAGATTGAAATACAACGTCGGACTGTCCTTGGGATTCCAACTCAGGGATTTGTTCCACTACAGCGGCAAATTATTTTTACAGACTAGTTGTGAGCTTAAATTCAAAATTTTTTCGCTCCTTGACCGGTTAACTTTACAAATGTTAGAGAGCGCGATCTACTATATATATATATATATATATATATATAAACTGGGCTCTTTAACCTTGGTATGGCAACCGGTCAATGAGAGGAAAATTTTTAATTAAAACCTGTTAAACTCCGCTAAAAATTCTGCTTGTGAGGAGGCGTTAGTATATATATATATATATATATATATTCAACCAACTACTCTGCCATTGACTGGATGTGACACAAGCTCATTTCTAAGTTGCGAAAAGTTGGTTTGGATTCAGAGTTTTTCTTCTTTTTGACTGGTTGCCTTAACGAGTCTGTCCAGCTATCTACCTATTTTTGAGAAAGAACAGAAGGATTCCTGCCTTTTTAAAAGCAAATAGCCTCATCCAGGACTTGAGCTTGGGTCGCCGATTCCAATAACAACAATAACATTGACACTAAGCGTGTCTCTTAATAGTTTTTGTTTATAGTTCGTAGAATTGACGACCCTTGAAACCTGAGATAAAAAGTAACTAGAATTAGGAAGGTATAGATAATACTCGTCAAAATTAGAAATAATAATGACTATCGAACGTACATTCCTATTTCTACTGTTTACAAAGTCACACAGTGGGAGAAATTATCAATCAACCCTGGTAATTCTTGCAAAATTTCCTGGCTTTTTTACTTTATATTTTTTTACTTTTAAATAAGATTATCTTTAAAAATTCAAAGATTTGCCTGCAAGTGACTGTCTCGGCAGAACAACATTTTATTCACTTGAAAAAACAAGATGGCGGAGTTAACTGATACTTGACGCTAACAACAGCTACAGAAATCACACTAGTGCTTAAAAAAAGAAACAAAAAAGAAGAAAAAAACAACAAAGAAACTTTGTTCTATAAGCTTGCCAAAGGGAAAACAATATAAGAGAGAATGATATTTTCACATCAACTCCAGATACGTTTGTTTAGCAAAGGCCGTTGCTAGGCAGAATGGTAGATAAAACGAGTAAAGAAAGAAGAAGAAAAAAAAAAGAAAAAAAAAGTTCGCATGTATAACCACAAGCTATACACACTCCGTCGGGAAATATTCTTGTGTCACATAAGTAGATATATGTCTGTGTATATATTCTAATCAATCACACATACACACGTATATTTGCATATGTGTGTGTGTGTGTGTGTAAGTGTATTTGCAAGTATGTGTCTAATCAATTAATCGCATTAGATAAATAACACGATTTCATGAGCCTGACACCTCGTTACATTCTTCTTATCTACTTATGCTTATATATCTAAGGTAGAAAAGTTATCTTTAATAACACACACACACACACACACACATATATATATATATATATATATATATATATATGGTCTGACAGAAGGCGTTCTTGGTGTAATAGTTACCACTGTAGGAAATGAACAGTGCGACCCAAGTTCAAATCCTGGACGAAGCTATTTGCATTTCACATTTCTGTATGAATCCAAATATTCTCCCTCCAGCTATGAGTAAATAGTAGGACAGACTGGCTCTTTAACCATGATATGGCAACCAATCAGGGAGAAGTAAAGTACTGTGTTCCAACTTGTTAAACTTAAAAACATACCTTATGTCGCATCCTACTTTTGTGAAGGGGTGGTAAATATATATATATATATATATATATATATATATATATATATATATATATGTGTGTGTGTGTGTGTGTGTGTGTGTGTGTGTGATGATAATTTAAATCCGGAATTTCTTTCTGTCAGACAATATATATATATATAGTCTGACAGAAGGAAATTCCGGATTTGAAATTGTATATCTGTTTGGTGACAATTTTCGCTCACGCGAAGGTAGCCCAGCCGAAGCTGTGTGCCTTTCGGGCTCAAGTCTGCCAATGAGTATTGACCGTCCGGCACGGGTGCCAGACAGTCCGTTGAAAATCCTCTGCGCGAAGCACAGCGGCTGATCGTTAGGGAACTGCTTATCTCCTTGGGAGAGTACTATCAATGTGATTGGAAAGATTACACCCAAAAGAGGCAGCTAAGAATATAAAAACTTAGAATACAAATCGTTACTACTTTTCCTTAAGCTAGGTCTCGGTTGAAGTGTTGAAGCTAGGTCTCGGTTGAAGTGTTGGAAGAAACTGGAAGTAAAATAAATAAGTAAATAAAAGCAAAGCCCAAAAGGAATTCAAGAGTAGACATGAGTGGATTAGAAATTCACTGGAAATTGTGTAAGAAACTAAAATTTGTCCATGTTGAAGAATCGTTGAATGCACAATGTCCTTGAAAATAAACAACATAAAACTGTTTGGAACTTTGAGATATAAAGTCAATCCTGGCAAGAAGACTAGATTTAATATTAAGTGACGAATAGAAAAGAAGTTGTTATCGGGAGGATTTTACCGTTCTAGCCGAGTATAGAGTGAAAATAATTGCGAAAGGACTGACAAATACTTGGACCTTGCCCGAGAGCAGAAAAGACTGTTAAAACTGCTGTGAAAAACTCACAAGAAATAAAATAATAATTTCAAGTAGTACCTCAAGAAATTCCATTTTTTTTATTTGGATATGTGAATTTATTAAGAAATTTACCAAGTATACATTATTAGATTTTCAAAAATGTACCCTTTAAATTGCATATTTTTGTATCATAGTTTTTGTGTAGATTATAATTATCATTATTTTACTTCTTTGAGTGTTTTCCGCACTTGCGTTAGCCAATGGTTTTCCACTGGAGCCTGAGTGATAGCAAGTCTCCTCAAATCTCCAGGACTTTTTTTTAATATTTTGGCCGATCTTAATAATGCCGTTGTTTGGATGGACTGCACTCGTTCTCTTATTTCCAAATCCTCCCGACCCTGTACCAATCCTTTAGTGACTTACTGAGCGCACTGAATACAACTGGTATTACCGTCATTTTATGTTCCATAGTTTTTTTTTCAATTCTCGTCTACGTAGTTATCTCCCTTCTCGCTTTCTTTTAGTTTTACCCTGTGATCAGTCAGAAAGGTACAGTCCACATTTCGGCACATCCTCTAGGTCTGGTCGTCTGGCCGAGATTAGATGATCCGTTTGTATTTCAAAATCCCGGAGATGTCTGTGCGTTTCATTTTCGAGGATGAATTCTGGTTCGTACCTATACCATTTGTTCGTATGGCCAAATTTAAACTTCTTGCACAATTCCCAGTGGATCACCTTGCTCACTCTGTCGTGTCTAGTCTTATACTCTTTTTGTACTAATTTACTGCATTAACTTATGTAATTGATCGCTTCGTCTCTATCACCACATAATCTACATTTGCTATTTTGTTGCATCTTGTTCATTCTTACTTTGACATTGTAAGTCCTTATGGCGTTGCTTTTGCTGCTATTAAAAGTGATTCAGTTTCCCTTTTTTAGCCATGTCCAAGTTTTCTGATGTGAGATTTCGCTTGTTTGTCGCTTAAAATGTCCATACAGTTGTTTTTCACATCATTTTTGTTTTTAAGTTTTTTTTAATGTTTTATGTTGTCTGAAGTGTTTCTAACGGTGATAATCAGTCTTCTTCCGCGCTTCTAGTCGTTGAATTGATGCATCGACGCTATCTTGAATTTTGCTGCGTCCTCTTCCTCCTTCTTGACACAAATAATGTCTACGTCATCTCTTGAGATGTAAGGCCTTATGAATCGTCATGAGTTTTCTTGTTCTCTGATCCATTTGTTGAAGTTCTTCTCTCATTCACTTTAAAAATGATCCCGAGTATCTTACAAAGAGGACAGCCCAAGCGTTTATCCCTTTGATGAGATTTCTACTATTTAGTTTGCTTTCGAGTAGTTTTCTCCTTTTTCTGAGGTATTCACTTAAATTGTTTTCTTTTATCTCTGCTTGTTTGATGGTGTCTGTTTTTTAATATTCCTAAGTATTTATAAGTTTCCTTTTTCGCTGTGCGTTCTGATTTTTCCTTGATTTGGTTGTTCTGTTCCTTCCGTCATTTGTCGTTTTCTTCTTTTTATTATTCACATGGCACATTTTTCTATGCCAAATTCCAACTTTATATCTTCTCTGCCTGTATTAGGGCTTCTAATTCTTTTTTATTTTTGGCAAATAGTTTGATGTCGTCTATCTACATTGGGAGGTTGATTTTTAATTGCGATTTATGAAGTTTGTATCCGCCTATTATTATTATTATTATTATTATTATTATTATTATTATTATTATTATTATTTGCAAGTGAATAAATAAATAAAGATAATTTAAACAGTGTCGATCAAATAATAAGAAATAATAAAAAGCAAGAAATAAGAAACATTACTTTCAGAGCAACCCTTTTATAAGTGCGAAATGCATGTCCATCATCACCGAGGAAAATACGTAGCCGATGAGGGTGAAAACTCACACACACACACACACACATACACAGCCCGTGCTTCGTATCTAAAAACTTCTTTGTATTCAACATTACTAATAGGTTATATCTGTTGTATTTTCCATCACCAATCGATTAATTCTTTCATTAAAAAATCTTCTATGTTCAATAATTCTGAAGATGTTAATTATCACAAAAGAAGAATAGTATATCTAAAGTGACTTATACAATGAGACGGTGTTTCTGTTGAAATGTAAATAAAAACTGAATAGAAAAAATTGAAAAAATTAATATCAGCTGAGGTCCTTTTGGTAATTCTTATTTCAATGTTTTAAACTGTTCTGATGTTTCTTCTGTCCAAATAAAATCATCTAATTTTTCTGCTCTTGAAAGACTGGCAATTTCTCTGCGTTTTATCTCTCTGTAGACTATTTTAAAAGTCTGAATTACTTGCCACATGTTGTTCTTTGTGCCGGGCTCATTGTCTGACTTTCCTTTTCTTACTCGGTTCACATACCTTTCAGTCAAATCTTCTATGATCAGTAATTCAGAATACTTTTGCTCATCCGAATTACGAAATGACTGAAAGTTCATATCTGTTTCTATTACAAAAAATAGAAAAAAAAAAAGAAAAGAAAGAGTAAAAGCAAAAGAAAAAAGTAATTTTTATAATTTTTATCTAGTAGTAGTAGTAATTGTAATTGTTGTGGTTTTGAAGTAGTAGTAGTACTAGTAAGTATAGTGAACACATATACATATGATTTCTATGCGGAAAAATCATGTTTTCTTGCAGAAAACTTACCCTATCCAGCCTCTCTATTGTTATTAACGTGAAAATAAATCCGAGGCATTTTTTCGGAGCGTTCCTTGTACAAGTATATGACAGTAGATATAGATTTATCTACACACACACACACACTCACACACGCGAGCGCGCAATATATATATATATATATATATATATATATACACACACACACATATATATATATATATATATATATATATATATATATATATATATATATATATATATATATGTGTGTGTGTGTGTTGACTAGATGTGTTCGTGCGTGGTGCTTTTCAATGTAGAACTTTAATAAAAGAACGAAATATTTCTTTTTTTTATTCTTTATCTTAAGCCGTTCATAAATAAATAAATACAACCCTGCAAATTTTAATGAATAGAATCATTTCTTCTATCCTGAAGGTGTATTTTGCACGTTTTTCTTTAAATATTTTGTTATAGAAATTCAATGGAAATGTTTGGCTTCTGTACGTATCTGCTTATGTTTTATTCATCCAAAATATGTTGAAAGCATAAACGTTAGGTGCTTTCTAAGAAATTACAGATTAACATATTTAAAAGGTTCGTCTTCTAAAAAGACTTTGGCAGATTCAGTCGACAAATCAAACTTTTTTGCTTTTCTCTTATTTCATAAAGTATCTATATTAATAATTGGAATACGTTTGTTCGTCTGTCATCTACGGACGGATATATTTTGATTTTAACTTTAAACTTTGATCTAAAATTTAACTATTCTATTTAAAATTAGTCAATCTGCCAAGAGAAGAATGTATTTTGGCATTTTGTTCTTTTCAAAATTTTTATAGAAACTAACAAGACATTTTGTGAAAGGAGAATTAGGTCAAGGGAAGTAAAGAATTAAGGTCAAGGGAAGTTAAGCATTAAGGTCAAGGGAAGTAAAGAATTAAGGTCAAGGGAAGTAAAGAATTAAGGTCAAGGGAAGTTAAGCATTAAGGTCAAGGGAAGTAAAGAATTAAGGTCAAGGGAAGTTAAGCATTAAGGTCAAGGGAAGTAAAGAATTAAGATTGATTTTAACGACATCGCAACTCGTCTTTGGTTATTTTATGTCAACAGGTTAGGAAATCGCGTTCATTTTTCATTTTTAGTGTTGTTGTTAAGTTCTTTTTTTATAACCACGGTTCGACCGAATACAAATAACTTTTAAATCAATCAATTTCACCCTAGATGAGACCCAAAGAATAACTGGTCCAAAGTTGACCAGATCTCCAGAAGTTTAGCCTCTCCATCAAAAGCAATTTAGATTCATACTTAGGATACCTTTTTTTAGAGCTACAGTTAGCGTATTCTAAGCCCTACCGAGTAGGTGTAGAAAAGGTTATGATTTGGTTTGATTTGGTTTGATTTTATGGCATATCAACCAATGTAGGTTATTTAATGTCGAATCCATTTTATACATATAAACAGTTTTATTTCAACCAATCCAGTTTAACATAAGTACATAGTTTAAATATCAAAATAAGTTCTATTTCAAACAATTCAGTTTAGCATAAGTACACAGTTTAGTTCTATGTGACCTATACATAGGACCCTCTCAGGTGCTACGAGTGGACCTGGGAGCGATGGCAATAAAGGGGTGTACCGCTTTCCCCAAAGCCGTAGTATTACTGGAACCTTACCATCATTGTTCAGTGTCATATGCAGGACACTCGTTGGGGGAGTCTTACCCCTCTGCAAAGAAGCAGTCGATGTATTCTAGAGACCCAGCCGACTGGACCCAAAAGGTTATGGTGAATGATATGGATACAGAATGGGTTCTTGGATGAGAAAGGCCGAATGGCTGAAGTTTCATTTGTCCTTTTTTCCTTTGCATCTATTTCTTTCTTATTCTAGTTTTAGATCGGGAATATATAAATACCATATATTATCAAAAGACATCATATATAAATAGGCATCATGGATTTATAAATATCATTTTTCGCTTTTACATGTAACTGACTGAGAAACCAACGACAAACTAGCAAACAAATAAAGTGATATGTATTCATTTATATAATAACATTTATTCTAAAATTTGCAGCCATATTTCACTGGTTTATTTGAATATATAAATGACTATGACAATACTTAAGTGTATGGACGTATTACACACACACACACACACACACACACACACACACACACACACACACACACACACACACACACACATATATATATATATATATATATATATATATATATATATATATAAACTGCAAACATGAGTGAGTCCAAGTTTCATTGAGTATCCCATTAACAAGACCTTGTGTCATATATGTTCTCTGACGAAATCAACAAGCTGGAAACATACATGTATGTAAGACCAAAATAAATAAATAAATTTGAAAAATACAAATCTCTTCGTGGACCTACCTATTCTAATATATATATATATATATATATATATATATATATATGTGTGTGTGTGTGTGTGTGTGTGTGTGTGTGTGTGTATCGCACTATATGAGAAGATATATACCATATGACACCGTAGAAAGAGATTACCAAACATTTTCTCCAACAACTTGATTCCTATTTACCGAAATCCCGATTCATTAAGACTTTACATCAAGTTAATATCCTATAGAGACACATTTTAGGTCAAACATACTGAGCCAACAACGTTTCGACCTTTAATAACAGCTCGTTGCAATTTCTTGTTCGTTTGTGCTCCTTTTCACGCATTCGTGTTCCGTCTAGTAAATAAGCAATTCACAAACTAGTTTGTTTGCAGGAGATGATCTGGCCGAAAAAATAGCCGACCCAACTCGAATGAAGCAAGTAGCAGCGTTCAATAGTGTCGTGTTTGCTGCCCCAGGCACAAACGATAATAGTTCTTCGCCTATTAGTCTAATCAGGCCAGGCTCCCCAACAGAAATCACCCAAGTCAGTGGCCAAGCTGTTCCTATTGCCAGTGCTACTAGCGATCGTGAAAGACCCAGAAGACTAACCCTAAACATACTCGGATTCCTTTTTGTCTTAGAGCGAGGGCCTCTCTACGCTGATGATATCACAGTCTTCGTGTCCCACCGTCTGGACATAACGGCTGAGAAGAAGGGGATCGAGAGGTATCAACAGATAGCAGGAGTTAAGATTGACTTTGAAAAGAGCGATGATCTGCGATTGGGTGCCTGGATGGGGTGGGGGCGTTCGCGTGCCGAGACCCTTCTGCTGGAGTAACACACCCGTCTACATCCTTGAAATGTGGTTCGGACTCGGTCTCCAACTGGAGCGAAATTGGTTAGAAGGACAGGCAAATGTACAGGCGCAGATGGGTACCTGCTTCAAAAGGCCGTGTACATCTCCTTGATCCTTTAACAACTGCCTGTGCTTACCCTGTCTAAGGGTCTTCGGTTGACGCTATAATAATCCCTCTCTAAATTGCTGTGGGGGGGGGTCGAGAGCTGATAGTCCGTAGACAGGTCTGCTCTCAACGTCCTCGCAATAGGGGCTTGGTAATGCTCGATCTGGAGAGCCATTGGCTCGCTGTTTGATTGGCTTGACGAGGGATGCGATGTGGGGACATAAGGTGAAGGTAGCCTTTTCTGGTTTGAAGTTTAACCCGAAAGCCGAAAGCCGTCGTAGGCCGAGGGGTGAAACACAGTTTTTCACCGAATTCTGTAAGGCACGTACCCTTCCTGGGTCCAGTGACGGTTTTCAGTCTCGAAAGGAAATGTATCGGGAATAAGAGATTGTCCAGCTTGTTTCTGGCCCTGAAAAACGAGAAAACGGTCGGCCTTCCAACCTTAGTATGGAAGGATGGTTAGCCAACCAAACGGAGAATTTTTCTTATTTTTCTCATTTTATTTTAAATTTTCCCCTCCAATTGTTTTCTAAAAAGTATTTTATTTAAAAACTAAGATAAAATCATTGTGCATTAATATTAGGCTTTTAAGTAAGTTTTCATAGAGAGAATGTAGCATTTTGGTGTCCAATGAGCATAAATGAGCTTATTGTATTGTATGGATGAATCTTATCTGTTGCTAACTAAGGCTCCTTAAGACAGCAAGTACCCACCCCCAATGAGGCTTTGTGCTTCAAAACCCTGTATTATTTTGTTTTACAGCTGTTTTGAATAAAATATACTATACTGCTAAAGAATATGCTGCAGTCCAAAAACGAATACACCCTTTATATATATTTTATGCAATATTATTTTCATTGAAGTGAAAAACAACTGTAAACAACAAAAACAAATTACGTTATGTATATAATTATCATTGGTTTTTCTTTAATAAAAATACGAGAATTATTCAATAAAACAGAAGAGATTTTTTGATAAAAACAAAATAATTTTTTTTCAGAATTTTGTCTATAAATTGGTTTATAGCAAGAATTATTTTAATATCGTAAAAATATTCTTTTTGAAGTTGTCCTGCCCTAAATTTGACCCTTTTTACCTCCCTTTAGTGACCCTTACTTCAAGGGAGACTTTTTTTTCGTAAAACATTGTCCCGTGGGTCTCGACTTCCGCTCTGTAGCCAAGCAGGGCAGCCTTTATTTCATTCTTACATCTCTGTCATTCTTGGCATCAACGGTGTTTTCTTTTTACCGTCTTCTTCAGAACATTTTATTTACATATTATATATATATTGTCAATCTTGTAATGTAACATTTCATGTCTTCATTACCTTGTTTCTTTACTGGTCTATCTCTCCATTGATATCTTTAACTCCTTCCTTATTCCTTGTTTTCTTTAGCCCTCCTCTTCACTTTGCTTAAAAGGACTCTAACTTTAAGCTTTATTACCGCTTCTTCTCTCATTTGTTATTATTGTTTTTCCTTCTCCTTCTCGTTTTTATCTTTTTCAGTTTTTTACATTTTCCATTAAATAAAAATACCTGTTGACTTAATGATGTCTTCAAAGTCTTTATTTTTTAACTAGTTAACCTGGCTGTCACAAACCCTTAGCGACAGGACAGAAGTAATTCAAAATGGCAAGAAATCAAACGGAGTGCTTTAAGGCCTCAATAAACGTCTGTCATCAAATTTTTGTTGGCTGAGAAGTGCAAACTTTACAGAAATCATAGAAGAATGTGTGAAGTGTATGGAGAAGCATATTTTAGTCAAAAATAATTACAAATGGGTCAAATTTGAGTTTGTTGCTCCAAGATTGTGTTGAAAAAACATTGAATGGGATGGAAATACACGAAAAAGTTGTGTCTCAGTCAGTTGTGGCTAGAGAACACACCGACTGCATCTCTGCAGAAAGGTAAGACTTACCCAACGAGTGTCCTGATATGACACTAAACAATCCGATGGTGAGGAGCTTTGGGAAATGCAGAGAACCAATTACCATCGTTCCCAGGTCCATTCTGGCCCGAAGTGGTAGCACCTGATAAGGTACTATCTAAGGATCAAATAGAACTAATCTGTGCGCTAATGCTAAACTGAATTGCTTGAAATAGAACTGTTTTGACATAAAACTGCATACTTATCCTAAACTAAATTCTTTGAAATAGATATTGTTTTTACATTTAACTGTGCGTAAACAAATGAATGATGTTTAATTGAATTGTTCGTAATACACAGCAATACTTGGAACTATTTCACTTAAACTGAATTGTTTGAAATAGAACTGTTTTTATATTTAAACTGGTTTGAAAAAGAACTTTATATGTATGAAAAGGATTTGGCATTAAATAATCTACAATGTTTGAAACGCCATAAAACCAAACCAAACTACAACAAAAAGGTTGTCGAGAAAAGAAAGTCACACGTATATGATTCTGGGACATAAAATGACCCATCACTATTGATTTCCTTGAAAAAGCTGAATCTGTAAACTTAGGAAAAATTCACCTTATTTATTGAATGTTCTTCGAAACTATATAAAAATGTTTTTTTGAAATATAAAAAAACGTGTTAAGTAACGAGAAGTGATTTACATATTTATCATTGGACATGTAATTTGATTCTATTTAATTTCAAATTACATTTTCTTCATTTTGGTAAAAAAAAAAAAAAAAAAAATCCACCTATTTCTTTTGTTCTTTATAAATTAAAAAGAAAAGAAAATTGAAAAGTTTTTAGAAGTTTTCATAAAGCAGAAAACAAAAAACAGATTAAAGCATATTAGATTAGATAAACTATTATAATTGTATTGTATTGTAAATTACATTTTATAAATCATTTTCATCTTTCAAACAAAATGATCTCGAAATATCTCCGGCGGAAATATCTGAGCGAAATATTCACAAAAATTATAGAATCGATATTGTTTAGAAAAATGAAATATAATAGGTATTTTTCATATTGATCTATTAGATAGATTGATTGGTTGTTTTTAACGGCATGCCAACTCTTTAAGGCTATTTTATGCCTAGTGGTTAGGGAATCGTGTTCATTATCAGTCCATATTTACATTTTAATGTTGTTATTTCTTAAGAGTTTTTTTTTTTTTGCACGCTCTCCTATCAAATAGATAGTGCCCTATTAGGCACAACAACTACAACTACTACTTCAGGGGTCAAAATGGACCTGAGAGTAATGACAATGAAGGAGTACTCAACACTTCTCAGATCTCCAGAACTAGAGCCTCACCATCAAATGCAGTTTACTGTAACGTCCTGGACACCCCCATTTTTAGAAGGAAGAGTCTTACTCCTCACCCCCCGTGTATTCTAAGTCTCGGCGCCATGGTTATTTGTCTGTTAGTCTCACTGTGTCAATGATCCAAGTCTTCTTGATTTAGGCTGCTATTTCAGTTTGTATGTATGTATGTATGTATGTATGTATGTATGTATGTATGTATTTTACTTTAAAACAAATACCGTTTGTTTAAAAACTAAAAAAGATTAGCATAAAAACTATGTCAGCAGTACCGAATGAAATAGTGCTCAATATAAAATAGTGCTCCGAACAAAATAGTGTTCCATATTATATAGTGCTTCATATAAAATAGAGCTAGATATACAGTAGTGATCAAAATAAAATAGAGCTCAAAACAAAATAGTACTCCACTTAAAATAATGTTCATTATAAAGTAGTCCTCAATATAAAATAGTGCTCAATATAAGATAGTGCTCAATATAAAATAGTGCTCAATATAAAATAGTACCCCATTTAAAATAGTGCGTCGAACAAAATAGTGCTCAATATAAAATTATGGAAGAGAAAATATAAGCAAACGATCATGAAGAAGAAAGAAAAGGAATTAAATCACCCGACTCACAACTTGAGTTTTAAATTTTCGGGACGTTGGGTAATTTCATTCGTTTCCTTACTTATATATATATATATATATATATATATATATATATATATATATATATATATATATATATATATGTGTGTGTGTGTGTGTGTGTGTGTGTGTGTGTGTGTGAAAATATGCAAATCCGAAAAAACAAAGTATTCAGTAGATGATTTTATATATAGTTGAATTATTTGGTATCGTAAAACGTTCCAGTTTTTCCATTTAACCATCATCAGTGCGGCGACGTTATGTGATGTTATATCTTCTGAATTACGTTCAATTTTAGAATAAAACGAAAAAACAAGAAAACTTTTATCATTCTATCACCGTTAGTAGCGTTCTGCTTTAAAACTATGTTACGTAATTTGTGTCAAAAATTTATTTTAATGCGTAACCTATATATATATATATATATATACATATATATATATAGTTGGGCAGCAGCCTTTATTTAAGCATGTTGGATTAAATAATAAAAATATATTTTATCAATATGATTTTATTAGGGTCCTTTCAAGTTTCCTGACAAGTGTTTTGGTTTTAGGTTGGAGATGGTCGATGAATTTACCCAAATTGTCTCGAGCGTTTTCGGATGATAGCCTATGAAAGGCCATCATCGAGGGTTGTTAGCATGTGTGAAGATTGTTCTTTTAAAAAGGTTTTTATAATATTGCAAAAATTTACGTAAACGCACAGTTGGATTAAACTTAGATGCTGATAACACCGAACAAATTTAAAACAGAAGGCTATCAAAGGAAATAAAATATTCTCAAAAAAGACTTAAGAAATTTCAAAACATTGTCACTATTTTCAAAGTTATTTCTATTAATTCTAGTTTTTTGTTTTTATATGTAGGGATTCTAGGATCTGTGGTCATAGCTTATTAATTTCGCGTGTTATTATAGTAGTGTTTTCAAATAGAATTTTTCGAAATTTGGATTTGGGAATTGAGTGCCTTTTAAAATTTAAGGCCTTGGAGCTAGAATCATTAAGGTACATAGTAAGACTTCTTGAAAGAGTTGTAGTGGCAAGACTATTTTGATAAATTCGTCTGCTAACTCCAAACTAAAACCAAAATACTTGTCAGAAAACTTGAAAGGATCCTAATAAAATTATATAGGCAAAATGTGTCTTTATTATTTAATCAAGCATGCGTATATATATGTATATATATATATATATATATGTGTGTGTGTGTGTGTGTGTGTGTGTGTGTGTGTGTGAGATGATTTTTGCCATTTTTCTGTTAGTATTGCTGTATCTGTGATCCAAATCTTGACCTCTTACATGTACTTTTGACTCATGAAATATATATGAGGATATAACAAGGGACTGAGATCGTATTTGACTAAAAAGAAACTTAGTTAACCTGGTATGATTATAAAGCATAAATGGTTAATAAAGAAAAACTAGAGAAATATGATAGTTATAAATAAGTTGACGATTTTAGTCAAGGATCACCCGAAGGTTCCCTTTTCAGTAGCTACTACACCAAGGTGTAGAGGAGGATGCTACTCCATTCCCTAGACTGCTCCACTTTACCCTTGATGCTTACCTTTTAATGCTGTGTTTTTATCAAGGTAGCATCAAATACCGTTTTTTGAGTCTTTAGTATGACTCGACCGGGGATTGAACCCAGGTCACCCGGATCATTAGACCAATGGAGATGACAAATATTGAGTTTACTTATCATTAATCATTTCAATATACGAATTGCAAACGATAAATTTCCAGACTTTTTTTTCGTATGGGCACTTTTATTGATAGTACACACATGAAACTCTAGTCCCCTTCCAAGTAACCTCCTTCGGCCGCAATGCACTTGTTGTACCGTTCCAACAAATTCTGGAAGGCCCCATGGAAGTCCGCTTGTGTGAGCGTGTCAATGACCTTCGTCACAGCCTCTTTCACCCCATCAATTGTCTCATAACGACAGCTTCTGAGCTTAGGGAATAACCAAAAGTCACAGGGAGCAAGGGTGAGCAACCGTCTTGATGCCCATCTTGGTCAAATAGTCTGTGACAAGGATGGAGTTGTGGACAGGTGTATTGTCCTGGTAGAAATGCCACTAACTCTATTTGAAGGGTACTGGCCTCTTCCGAGGGAATCTCTTCCTGAACTCCCTTAAAACCTCAACATAGTAACCCTAACCCTAACCCTTTGGCCAATCAAATCTGGTGTATTGACTTCCTTACTCCTCCCACACCTCTCATCATCCCTCACAGACTCCCTACCTTCCTTGAATCTCTTATACCACTCAAATACTGATGTATGCAAGATGGTCCAACAGCAGTCTGAAGCATTCCATACGTATCTGTGGCATTTTTTCCAAGTATAAAACAGAATTTTATTACATATCGTTCTTCTAAAGTGTCCTCACGTCCAGATTGCATTTTTGAAAATCACCAGCTGTGACAATCAGACTTTAGTAGGGTGTATTCGAATTCCTGCTGTAGCAATTCCTTTGAACCTGGAATCATAAAAATTGGTCAGTCATCTCATAAGATGTATAGCAATAACATAGTGAATTTTCAAGAGTCTATGACAATCTTAAATTCCCATATGAAAAAAAGTCTGGAAACTTTTCGGATGCCCCACGTATATTAACATTTTTTGAATATATATTTTACCTTTTTATAGATTTGTTTTTATTTTGCATTTTTTACAATTACTTTTTTCTCATTTTTTTCTTTGTTTGTCCTTTGTAAATTATTCATAGATATTTTAAGTTCTTCAGTTACTATTTTTCTTTAATTAAAAGCTCTTGAGTCTGCCGCAGGGTTGGAATTGATCAGTTCTTTACTTGTGCCCTCAATGTGGTCAGAAACATCCTGTCCACATTGTTAGCACACAGCGGATCTGATGATGTCCAAAATTTTAGCAGAGGGTTAGGAATGTATTTTTTCCACCTTGACCGTCATGTATCCTTTAATCAGTCTGAGTGGTAGAATGGCTATGTTAAAGATCATAACGTAGATGTGTGTCATAATTATTTGTCCATTTTGTGATTGCTTTGCAGACTGTTGTTGGAAAAGGGACGTCCACCTTCTTTTCATAGAATCTGTCTCAGGATGATTTCGCTTGGATATTTTGCGCATTACCTTAAATATAGCCTTTTATATTCATTGATTGCGTTCCTCACCCACCACAGAGCTCAACAATGAGAAGTGATCAAAAGTGAAACCCGTTCACTTTGGCAAAACAGAGCTACATAGTATACTTATACCAAGAGAATGCCCTGGGAATTTGGATATCATAAGGTTCAGCATCTAAGTATGTCGTCACTCAAAAAACTGTCCATAATTTTGCCTGTCGATATGATTGACCTAAGAGCCACGGACTTCTAAATCAGATTTTGTTGGTGTTAAGCACGGCTAATCTCGCTGGGTCAAACGTGTGAGAGGAATCTAAGAGTTAATCTGTCTTAGGACTTGGCATAACCTGCCAATTGATCGAATCAGGCCTCTCCGACCGCCTATCTAGCCCAGTAAATGCTAAAGTGGAGTGTTGCAAGTCACGGGATCACTTTGGCTGTCGGCTTACGGTCTGCTTTATAACTAGGATACTGTCTTCAGTCATTACGGGCCCCACCATCCACAGCCAACAGGTGGCCTGATCGGGGGAGGAGTCTACCGAAGTGTAGTCGGCGTACTCTGCCGGTCCTGTCGACAGGGCGTGTAAATATCTAATTAGTAAAGATGGTAAAACATTATTTTTTCGAAATATAAAGTGTGTTAAAAATATATCGACTGAAGTTGTATTTACCAAGATAGGAATTAACAAAGAATAATACGCAAATTTTCTTCTAAATAGTCCCTTTAACATTCAACACGCTTATTCCAGGAAGTATAGAGACTGATGATCAAAAGTATCCAGATTGGCACTTCGTTATATAAGTTATTTGGCGGTACACGTGTCTTCATTTAAAATCTAAGGTTTTTAAAAAGTTTTAGTTTTGGTCACATTTTTTGAAAAAAAAATTTGATATCAATCTTTTTGGAATGTAATCAAACAAAATATACATATCTCTGATGGAATGGTTATCGTCATAGGAAATGAACTCAACAACACGAGTTCAAATCCTGGACAAAACTGTTTGCAGTTTCATATAGAGTTAATACCCTTGGGAAAAGTATGCATCCGACTATTCTTGCTCCAGCTATGGATAAATAGTAGGGCAGACTGAGCTCTTTAACCTTTGCATGACAACCAGTCTCGGGAATAGCTTTGATCTCAGAGTTTCAATACGAGAGAGTTTGCTAATAAATAAAGCTAGAAATATATTTGTATGATGTCTAAAAATAATTAAGTCCTGGTATAAAATTTTCCAAAAACTCTTAGTGGTGAATTTATCATCGATACTACACACACACACACATATATATATATATATAAGTGTGTGTGTGTGTGTGTGTGTGTGTGTGTGTGTGTGTGTATTACTGTACGTGTACACACAATTATACATGCTTGCATATGTATACAGAGATAAGTTTAACGACTCATCAACAAACCTATTCTGAGCTTTTATAATGAAAATGAATAAATAGATAAGTTAATAGATAAATAAAACAGTGTCTAATAACAAAAATATATTTATTTTATATCGCCGGCAAGGAGGAACAGGTAGTGTTATGGTTATCTTAAAGAAAATGAACCCTATAAGCCAAATTCAAATTCTGGATGCTCTTTTTGCATTTTACTTTACGCTCATACCTATGGGCTTCTCCCTCCAGCCATGGGTAAAATAGTAACACTGCGTACTTTTAGTTGGGCAACCGATCTAGGCGAAGATAAAATCCTGAAGCCAGAGTCTGATATGGTATTTAACGTGGCATTCTGAATTCCAACCTCTTAAATAAATGTGGCTGATGAGCACATTTAGACCCCACAATCTATAAAAAAAAAACTTATATTATCTTTTGTCCTAACTCAGCAATAATGTTATAGAATTATTTGACATCTCCAAATTGAAGAAGCATAAATAAATCTTTTTCGTCTTGGAGCCCAAGTCCGATCTTGAATTTTGTACCTCTTATTAGTATATCATATATCTGATATATCATACATCTGATGGGAACATCACAAAGCCATCATCATCCTTATTATTAAGACGTGCCGAAAGCTCATATTCCTTTGACCCACACTCAACATCCGTCCCTATCGACCATCATTCTCAGTAAGTCCTATAGATGGCATCCAGTGTTCGCACGAACCTGTTGAATGCAAGTCCGTGCTGGTAGGCCAACACTAGTGAGTCCATAAGAGAACGTCATTTATGAGTTCGCCCTTACTTCACAACCCAAAGCCTAGTATGTCTTGTTCGTCTTACTTAGATGGTTTGTGATATGGGAAGTAAGTGATCGTAAAGTTGTGGTTTTGTAGGATTTACTGAAAACAGCACACAGCCCTCTTGTCTAGTTCTCATCTGTTTTTTTTTTTTAATTTAAATTTATGGTGCAACCATACAGTTGTACTGAGATGGCTACTGCTTGGAAGAATTCCCATTTACAAAATCCATAATGCGAAATAATACTTGAGGAATGCTACAGTCGATCAGATAAAAAAAAAAGCAAATGGAGCCTATTTCCTTCAATGAATAGGTTAGTGGTTTAATCTTGTTGGATTATGCAAAAGATAGTTTAACAATTATGTTTGATTTGTTTTATGGCATATCAAACATTGTAGGTCATTTAATGCCATATCCATTTTTATACATACAAACAGTTCTATTTTAAACAATTCTGTTTAGCATAAGTACACAGTTTAAATATCAAAAACAGTTCTATTTCTAGCAATTCAGTATGATTATAGTTTAAATATAAAACACTTCTATTTGACCCATAGATAGGACCCTATCAGGTTCTACCACTCCGAGTCAGAATGGACCTGGGAGCGACAGCAATAAAGGGATACTCTGCATTCCCCAAAGTTCCAGCATTACTGGAGCTTCACCATCAGATTGTTTAGTGTCATATCCAGGACACTCATTGGGGAGAGTCTAACCATTCTACAGAGATGCAGTCAGTGTTTTCTATTGCCTAAGTCAACAGGGCCCTTTAACAACTATAGTTTCCAATTATATACACTACATGAATTTATCTAAATGTTTTAAGAGCCAATGTATTAATAAATGATTGATCAATTTTAACTGTATGTCAACCTGTCAAGGGTTATTTTATACTTATAGCTTAGGGAACTGCATTCATTGGACGTTCATATCAATATTGTTGTGGTGGTGTTTTTTGAAAGTTTTTTGCACACAGTCCTATCAAATATGTATATTTTTTGAACATATTTATTTGACTCATTGGAAGCCTAACGCGGGTTTGGGTGGGTCTGAGGGTGACAGCAGTAAATGCTTTTCACATTCCCCGAGCTCAAAAATCAGAGCATAGGATCCCCTCAGTTTTTGGAGGGTCTAAACGTATTCTAAGCCTTGCAGAAAGGGCTATTAACAATTATAGTCTCCAATTATATACGGTACAATATATATCTTCACAAACAATCAAACACTTTATATTAAGTTTTAATATCATTGTTTTAAGTGCCAATGAATGAATAAAATTCACAATTATTTCATACAGATAAACACTTCATACATAAAGGGCACTTCGAATCGAATTGAAGGAAGAGGGGCTACGCAGACATTATTTTATAAACGATGCTCTTATTGCGACTCTAAGAAATTGTGTCACTTCTTCGTGCGGTAATGTCGTTTTTATTCATTTATAGACACACTGGTAATGTGATGAAAATCTACAAAACTGAGAAAAAATCTGTCTACATATTAATACTGACTAAACGATAATGTTATATAATTGTTTTACATCACTAGTTTTAAGAACTACCGATAAATGTTTTTTGCTTTGGACAAATATAACTGTTTTAAGAGCCAATGTATTAATAAAGTTAAACATCATTTTAAATTCTAATAAAAAAATCTATTGGAACTAATGGAACTTTATCAGGTGTCATTACTCCAGATCAGTGTGAATGTGAAAGTCATAGCGACAAAGGGGGTGGCTTCCAACTCTCAAAGCTTCAGAACAGGAACCTCACCACTATATGCTGTTTAGTGTCATACCCACAATAAATTGAGAACTTCATTGCTGGGTGGAAGAGGCAAAAAATGTCTGTCCATGAATCTAGCAATAGGTTGGATAAACTCTTGAATTCAACCACTTGTGGATGACTGTGTGCGGTTGGGTAGAGAGGAACATATATAGAAAAAAAAAGGAAGAAGGCAGTTAAACAAGATCTGCAGTCTTAGTGCAGTATGATAGAATGAAGTATATAAGCCAGGCAAAGAGTTATAGCTAGGTAAAGCCAATCTAGTGTTCGGTACGATGTAGGTTCTTATGTTCAGTAAGATAAAAGTAAGATTAAAAAACCACCACAAAAATGCTTTGCAATGTGAGGAAAATGACATCCTCGGTGTCTTCCAATTATACGGAGAAAATTATCTGATGTGTCAATTAACTCAGTACATGCAACTGGATTTTTTAAAAAGTTTTGTAGATTTTCCTCTCATTTCCAGTATGTTAATAAAAATGAAATAAAAAAAAACAAGTCCCCACCAAACGACAGTACAGAGACAACACACTTTTTACAGTAGCATTGATTGCGTTGTTTACAATAAAATATTGTCAATGTTGACCATCTTTCTTCGGTCTGATTTGAGGTGCCCTTTATTCGGGTGAGTCAAAAATATTTGTAATATTTCAGCACAATTAGGCAGGGTTGTCGAGATTGTGAAGTTTATGAAGTACATTAAACCGTGAAATGTCGAGTTTCCCTGATACTCTCCAAATACTACTCATTGGATTTGCCTGATCGTCGAGTTTTTTAACTGAACGAAATCTTTTGAACCACCGGGTTAATGTGATCAACTACACCTTCATCTTTTGTACAATAAATGTTTTTCATTGCTTCCGCGACTTTATCGTCCATTTTAAACTCGTTATGCATAATTTCCTGAATTAGACAACGTTTCACGTTCTTCTGTGGCTTTACCAACAACCACAATATTACCAACCACAATGAGTACCTTTTCACAACTTGAATTGCTTTGCTCGCATAATATACGCGTCTCAAACTCGATATAGGCTGGGTTCTTTTATTTAATGGCATATCAACCTTTGTGGGTTATTTAATACCAAAGCCATCCTTGTAGAAGGACTGTAGTGTTACTATCTAATCATGGCTAGGATGATAAGGGTATTCATACTTTTGCCAAGGGTATTAGTCCGAAAGTAAACTCCGGAAGACCGGGGTTCAATCCCAAGTTGAGTTATACCAAAATCTCAAAAAATGGTACTTGATGCAACATTGCTTAACACTCAGCATTATAAGGTGAGGATCAAGGGTAAAGTGGAGCAATCCAGGGAATGGAGTAGCGCCCTCCCCTACACCCCAGTGTTGTAGCTATTGAAAAAGGAGTCTTCGGGTCACCCTTGAATATGGTCGCTAACTTTACTTTACAATTTACTTACGATGTCGCAGTCCAGCACGTGAAGCACTACACTAAAAAGACTCCCCTTGCGTCGCAAACAAGCATGTATGAAAATATCGCCAAATTTTTTACTTTGTGTGTCTAAGTTGTGTAAAATTTGGCTTGGCACACTCATCACTATTGCCACTGCTGAAATACATTGACCACCTCCTAACTGTACTCACACTCACTGTTTAGTTATCGTAAACGTTCAGCAAGCACCGATGGAAATCAGTGGACGCAATTTTTCCAGCATGAAAGAATTCAATAACGCACTTCTGCTTTCATATGACACGCTATTTTGCCACTCGGTTACTATCAGCAAGAGAAGGGGGCATGTGGGCTCACGGCTATCGTCTTAGAAAACAAACCCGGCAACCCGAGTTCAATTCCTGGACGAGGCTGTTTGCGTTTCACTTTTGCACTAATGCCCTTGAGAAAGGCACTAATCAATCACTTCCATCAGCAATGGGTAAATAGTTGGGTAGACTATGTTTTTGGCCTTGTTACAGCAACCAATCAAGCAAAAGGGAAATTTACATTTCAAACCACTTGCACTCCCCTAAAAATGAACTTGGATCCACCCCCAGCCTATGTCAGAGTGGTTGACTAAATACATAAAATCAGTTACAAAGAGCAAAAATTATATGTTATGGGGAAGAATGTTTAACCTTTACTGCCATATCACCAGCGTCCAACACTGAGATTGTAGGACAACAAAATAAAATTGGAGGCATTTATTTCGGGGTAAACCTTTTATGATTGTGGCATGCAGACTCTTGTTCATCGTTATTAAAAATGCAGAGACAATGGTTGTAACTAAACGTAAAGATTATGCTTGGCAACCGATTATTTTCTCTCAATCAAATGGTGTTAATTGCACTCATTGTATCAGTTTTAGTCTCCATGTAAATAAAAAGGAGGCTTTACTTACAGAGCATCCTTCGTTTATATATATATATATATATATATATATATATATATATATATATATATATATATATATATATATAGTATTGTCTGTAGATCAGTACATACCTAAAAAATTTGATAAAAAGTTAATTCACATCTAAACAAAGATTTTTTATTATTTTCAGTCGAACGTTATACTATCAAAGCGGATATTATTAGGTCTTATTTATTAACAAACTCTACAGCATTTCACGTAATAGTTTTTGGTTATGTGGGATGGTTGTGGTTTTCATTTTCCATTTAAGTACATTCGACAAGTGCTACGACTGCAAAATATTCATATTTTTGGTCAAAGAATATCAGTACATTAGATTTTGGTAAAAGATAATATCAAATAATATCAAATCAAATAATATAATATGAAATAATATAAATAATATTATGATATTAAAAGATATATGTTTTGATGGTCACGATGTTCGCCAAGGAATAATAAAATCTTGGTTTAGAAGAAAATTAACTTTTTATATAAAAAAAATGTTAGGGGTGTAATTTCTTTATGGCCTATACTCTATCTATCTATAATGTGTGTGTGTGTGTGTGTGTGAGTAAATGTACGCGTGTGTGTTAATGTACGTATACTCAGACTTATATATATATGTATAAAGTTGGTTACCATAGTCGAGGGTGACCCGAAATCTCCCTTTTCAATAGAATCTACACCTAGGTGTAGGGAAGGGCGCTACTCCATTCCCTGGATTACTCCACTTTACCCTTGATCTCTACCTTATAATGCTGAGTGTTAAGCAAGGCGGCATTAAGTACCATTTTTGAGTCTGTGTTATAACTCGACTTGGGATTGAACCCCGGTCTCCCGGACCATTGGCGAACACTCTCACCGCTAGGCCAATAGACCTGTAGAGACCCATACACAAACCTCGGACCGATTTACTGCTTTTATAGAGGAAAAAAAAATGAAACAGCAGTGTCTAATAAGAAAACATATTTGTCATATATTTCCGGCTTAGAGGAGCAGGTTGTCTTATAGTTATCTTAAAAGAAAATGAACCCATCGGAATAAGTTCAATTCCTAGACGAGTCTTTTTGCATTTTATTTTGAGCGAATACCTGTACATGTAATTGTTCTCAACACATCTATGAATAAAATAGTAACACTGCATTCCTAACTTTGGTTGGGCAAAGAAACTGGAGTCCAGTATTGTGTTCAACCTCATTCTGGCAACTTTTTGTGCAATATGAATGTCAAGTTGTACAACATTTACTCTTCCCTTGGATAACATCGGGGTTGTTTAAAATGGAGACCTGCTGCATGAGCAACTGTCAGTCTTTCATGAAACCCTACATATGCCCAGATTTAGGTGCATATTCATGGTGTCTTGCAAGACTGAATGGTGCTATATGTAACATTGTTGATAGTTTCGAAAAGTTGAAAAAGTTAACGAGACAAAATGGTGTGGAAGATGTTGTCACATGATCCCCTTAATAAAAAGACAGACAAATATGCAGTTACAGTTTGGTTTCTAGGTTCATTACTTGTGTTAATAAATCCGGCAGATCATTCTCTATGAGATTCCAAACGGCCTTTCGTAGAGAGCGGGAAAGTCTCTTCATTTTCTTAGGAAAATATCGAAGCACCTATTTGTCGTAGAGAGTACATTACATAATACATAATATATCTCCTTCTTGAAGCGCCTTTTTTTCCAGGGTCCAAAATTACAGTCCATCATCTCCTGTTCTCAGACCTTTTACAAGTGTATAATTCTTCCCATAAATAATGCTATCCAAATTGCATATAATTGTATTGACATTGTTCTTGTTTAGTCCCCTATATAAAGTGGTACCATTTTAGGTCATTGTTCTATGTCTCTTTTGTTTTTCTTCCCTTTTTGTTTTTCGCGCTAGTTTTAACTGAAGTCTGAGTGATAGCAAGTCTCCGGGACGTTAATAAGTGTTCTTGTTGATATTAAGAGTTTGGTTCTTCCTCTGATCTGCTTTTCCTCCAGTTTCCTCTCTAAGACCTTTAGGATTGTTTCAAGATCACAAACTACTATTCGTGTCACCATTATCTTTGTCAACCCTTCAGCAAGTTCTAGGCATTCTTTAATAATCTTTTTGCTTTCTTTTTGTTTTCACTCTGTGCTCCACTGGAACAGCAAAATCCACCTGATTACGAATGTTTTTCTTGTGAATTAATACTGATCTTCTGACTGATATTAAATGATTTGTTTATACCTTAACATTCCAGAGAATTTTATGCATCTTATTTTCTAAGACAGATTCTGGTTTGTGCAGGTATCATTTCTCATTATCATTCTATTATTTGCGCGTTTTTCATAAGTCTAAGAATATTTTATGACAAGATTTGTTTGGTTAAATTTTATGGCATATCAACCATTGTTGGTTATTTAATGCCAAATTCTCTTTATGTCAAATATATCATTTGTAAACACATTTTGTAGTTAAATGATCAAACAGATCTATTTCTAACAGTTCAGTTTAGCGTAAGTCAACACAGTTAAACTGTTCCAAGTATTGCTACGTATAACTATTCAATTAAACATCAGTGACGATTAAATGATCAAACAACTCTATTCCTAACAATTCAATTTGCCACGTGATTTGTTTCCACTCGTTTTAAATGTCAAACAGTTCTATTTAATCCACAGATAAGACCCTATCAGGTGCTACTACTCTGAGCCAGAGTGGACCTGGCAGTGATGGCAATGAAGAGCTACTTTGAATCCCCCCAAAGCTCCAGCATTACTAGAGCCTCATCAACAGATTGTTTAATGTCATATTCGGGACACTAATTGAGTGAGAGGTTTTACCCCCTCTGCAGAAATGCAGTGGGTGTATTCTGCAATCCCAGTCAACTGGGCTTACTGGAGCCTTAGAAACACCAAGTCTCCTCAGGTTTCTAAGACTCCTCTCGCTATTCAAGTTGGTCTTAATAATTTTGTGATCTTGATGGTCTCAATTCTTCTGATTTTCAATTCCTCTTGTCTTCTTTTCAAGCCCTTGGAGACCGTTTCAAGAGTGCCACTTATAATTTATATGACCATCATCTTCATGTTTTACAGCTTTTTCAGCTCTCTGGAAAGGTTTAAGTATTTCTCTATCCTTTTGTTTACTTTCAGTTTCACTCTGAAGGCCCCTGAAACTGCAAAATCCACTGGAAGACAAATTCTTTTTAACTTTTTAATCAACATTAAGTCTAGTTTTCTGGCCTGGATTAAGTGATCTATTTGCAGCTCAAAATCGCAGAGAATTCTATGCAGCTTATTATTATTATTATTATTATTATTATTATTATTATTATTATTATTATTATTATTATTTACTCCTTTAGAGTTTTTCACATCAGTGTGAGCTGATGGTTTTTCACTGGAGTTTGAGTGACAGCAAGTCTCCTCAAGTCTCCAGGACTCGTCTCAGGATTATGGCCGTTTTCAGCAATGCTGTCATTTGGATTGTCTCTACCCGTTCGCCAACTTCCAAGTCCTCCAGGCCTTTTAATAATCCTTTTGTCATTGTGCCTAAACCACCACTCACAATTGGCACAATCGTTACTTTCATGTTCCACAGCTTTTTCAATTCTCTAGCAAGGTCGAGGTACTTATCCTTCTTTTCATATTCCTTCAGATTTATTCTGTGGTCTGCTGGGACAGCAAAGTCGACAATTTTGCAAATTCTCTTTTTTTTTGTTGATTATCATAAGGTCTGGTCTTCTGGCCGGGATTAGGTGATCCGTTTGTATGTTAAAGTCCCATAGGAGTTTATGCGTGTCATTTTCTAGGATAAGTATTGGGTTGTGCATTATTATTATTATTATTATTATTATTATTATTATTATTATTATTATTATACTCTTTTGAGAATTTTTCACACCAGCGTTAGCTGATGGTTTTTCAATGGAATTTCTCAAGTCTTCAGGACTCTTCTCAGTATTCTGGTCGATCTTAATAATGTTGTAGTCGGGATGGTCTCCACTTGTACTCTTATTTTCTTGTCATCCAGTCCTTTTACCAATGCTTTGGGGATTGTTCTGAGTGCACCAATTACAATAGGCCACCTTCATGTTCCATAGATTTTTTTAGTTCTCCAGCAAAGTATTGATATCTATCTTTCTTTATTTTAATATTACTCTGTGGTCTGCTGGGAAAGCAAAGTTCACTATTCGGCTGGTTATCTCTCTTTTTTGTTGAATATAACTAGGGGTGGTCGTCTAGCTGAGAGTAGGTGATTTGTTAGTATCTGAAAATCCCACAGAAATTTTTGCGTTTCATTATCCCGGATGGGTTCTGGGTTATACATATACTGTTTGTTCGTATGGTCAAACTTCAATTTCTGGCTCAAATCCCAGTGGATCAATTTACACACCATGTTCTTCTTCTTCTTCTTCTTCTTCTTCTTCTTCTTCTTCTTCTTCTTCTTCTTCTTCTTCTTCTTCTTCTTCTTCTTCTTCTTATTATTATTATTATTATTCTGTATCGGTTAAGTTTTATATCTTATCAAGTAAGTTTTTGTTTTATCTTTTATTTTAATCTTTTAGTGTCCCCAATTTCTTGTGTGTTAATTAGGTGAGGTTATATCATAGACACTTAGACGTAAATTAAAGTTTTTAATCACATGGATCAGTACCCTTTCTATGCTCCTTCACTGTGATAAATTTTGTTCATTTTTAATTTTAAAAATTGTCATTAAAGACAGGTTGATTCAATCGGAGTTTTTGTTAATTTGTTACATAGTCGTCTTGCAATCTTCACGTTCATACTTGACCGATGGTCGATCCCGTTGTTTTATTTTCTTTGCTGTCCCAAGCAGTCTAATTTAATTCACTAGCTGCTCTATTCTTTCAATGAGATGAATTAATTGGAAGTATGCACACTTCTTTCATTCATTTTAGACGTCATTTTTTACATAACCAGTTCATACGAAACAACGAGAGCGTCGCGCGACTTTGATGCACTATTTCTGGTGGTTTATGGGTTTCGATTGCTTGGGTTAAATTCAGTCAAAGTTAAAATCTAATATTTAACTTCCACCATTCATAGTCACCTGACTTTAGAATCCCCCATTGGGGACTTAGCTGTTCTTACAATTACACTGAGTTGACCTCAGTTAGATATTAACGGTTTACGCTTTTGAGGACAACAGTTTAATTCTTTTTAAAATAACACACTTCTTACCAAATAATTTGGTCCATCAATTATCTAACAATAAGTGTTCTTTACTATTAAGCGAATTATTCGTTTTTAATTCCCTTTTTTATTTATCTATTCTTTTCTTTAATTTTTTCCGTACTTTTTTAGGCATTAAACGCGATCACTAAAAGCCTCGAGAAAAACCTTAAACACTCTTCATAAAATAAAAACCTCCAGAACAAAGATATAAATAGCAACAATACAAGGGCTCTGTAAATATTTGTGTTTTTTTTTTTACTAATCTTGTGGCGCTGATTTCGAAAATGTCTGTTTTTATTCCTCTTGTATCATTTTATTTTGTTGGGTTTGGTTTGGTTTTATGCCATATCAACTCTTGTTAGTTATTTAATGCCAAATCCTGTCTTAACACACATCTTAAATATATGATTTGTAAACACATTTTGTAGATATACACAATTAAATGAACAAACAGATCTATTTCTAACAATTCAATTTAGCGGGAGTCATTTACTTGCACACATTTGAAATGTCAAACAGTTCTATTTGACCCATAGATAAGAGCCTATCTAGTGATACCAATCCGAACCAAAATGGAGATGGGGGCAATAGCAATGAAAAGGTACTCCACATTCCCCAAAGCTCCAGCATTACTGGAGCCGCCCCATCAAATTGTTTAATGTTATATCCATGACACTCGTTGCGGGTGGGGTTTAACCCTCTTCTGAGATGCAGTTAGAGTATTCTACAGTCCCAGCCGACTGGGCTAAGATCATTTTGTGTGGCAGAAATTCTGTAAGTCTTGTAATATTAGAGCTGCGATGAAATTATCTCCTAGAGTTGCCCATGGTCTTGGTTGGTTGGTTAGGTGGGTTTTATGACATATCAACCATTGTTGTTTTTTTAAAGCCAAATTCTTTTTATACGTATATATTAGATATATATGATTTGTAAGCACATTTTGTTGATAACATTTTAAAACAAGCCTAAGGTCATTTTTTTCACATAGTTAAATGGTTTCAGGTATTTCTATGTAACAGTAACAATTTAACATCAGTCATTCGTTTGCACACATTTAAATGGATATATTAATGATTTCAAAGTGAATAGTTTGTTGGTGATTTATCTTTTAAATGAGTCACAACTAATTTGTTTACTCACTTGTATTGCTATTGTTTCTACAAAGTTAGATGGTTTCAAATATTATTATCAAACTCTAATAATTCAGTTCAATTTTAATTTTGTTTGTAGACAGTAAAGTGGTTACAGATTTTGCTATTTAACACTAATTATTCTATTTCGACACTATTCATTCATTTGCACAGTTAATGGTTCCAAATATCGCTATGTAATATCAATAATTCAATTTAGGCACACAGTTAAAGAGTTTCAGGTAGTGCTATTTAACACTAATAATTTAACATTAGTCATTGGATTGCACACTGTCAAATGTTTCCAGATATTGCAATGTATCACTAACAATTCAATTAAACATCTTTCATTTGTTTACACACAGATAAATGATCAGTTTTATTTCTAACAATTCATTATAGCATAAATCATTTGTATGGACACAATTTAAATGTCAAACAGTTCTATTTGACTTCAAGATAAGCCCCTAACAGGTGCTAACACTCCGACTCAGAGTGGACCTGGGAGTAATGCTAATGAAGGAGTACTCCAATTTCCCCAAATCTCCAAGGTTGGAGCCTCGCCATCTGATTGTTTAAGTTCATATCTGGGACACACTTTGGTAAGTGGGTCTTACCCCTCTGCAGAGATGTAGTCGGTGTATTCTACAGCCCCAGCCGACTTGGCTGGCCCATAGCCTTGTTCCTTCCGGATTATGTAATGAAATGAAATGGAATGTCATTGTCTGGATTTCAAAATGAAAACAAGGACTATTTTTTGGTTGGCGAGATTTTCTCTTTATAATTTGATTTGATGATTCATTGTGTTTTGCAGAATTAAATATTTTTTGTGTCATTTAATGATATTTGAATGTGGCAATCAGTTTTAGAATTGCTCTAATTTTTTTCGGAGCATGACAATATTATACACTTTATTTCAACTTGTCGATGGGAAAATCACTGCAGTACGGGGTTTATAAAAATAAGGAAATTATTTAAGAATTTTCTGAAACTTCTCGTCAAAATTTAGCACTTTTCTCTTATTTCATACAGAAACTTATTTTTTTATAAAATTTCAAAGACTACTGGAATTTTCTGATGTTATTGAATTGATTTTATTGAATGAATAATGTATGAGGATTCCTTGTTAAGTTTTTCTCGTGTGTGGGTGGGGGCAAAAAAGCCTTTATCGAATTAATAAGATTCTTAGAAAACTCTCAGCTTTCATATATAATTATATATTCTAATTTTGGCTTTATGTTTTCGGAAATAATGAAGAGACATGATTAGTTTGTTTAACAAATTATATATATTTTGACAAAATAGCTTTTTCTTTCAATACATTGTGGCTTTCTGTAACAAAACATTCTAACGTGTTCGACATATATATATATATATATATATATATATATATATATATATATATATATATATATATATATATATATATATATATATATATATATAACACAACAGCTTCGACTAAAATACTTTAAGAATTATTTATAAATTTAAAGATATTTTAGACGAAAATCAGGCTTTGGATTATCGAATGAAATGACATTAAAAGAATTCGATTTTCACAAACGCGAACAGTCACTAACGTTCGCAAATGTCTGATTGCTCGATTAGTTTAGAAATGTAAAGATTTCAGATGTAAACAGTCATGAAATAAACACGACGGGATGATGGACTTGGATTAAGAAATTTTGAAATTTATTAACCAAAATTTCTTTCTTTCTTTCTTTCTTTCTTTCTTTCTTTCACACACACACAGTTTGTCTGTTTGTGTCTCTCCACTTCCTACTCCCATCTATCTATCTATCTATCAATCTATCTATCCTGAAATATGGAAACATAATCTTTGTTTGTTTGTGTCTTTCTTTTCACTCTCTCTCTCTCTCTCTCTCTCTCTCTCTCTCTCTTTTCTGTACTATATACAAAGTACACACAAATACATATATATTGCCATATCAAATTTTAGAATATATTTGTATTTATATGAATGCAAATAAAAGAAAATGGATATCTTTCTATATCTGTTGATAATTATCTATCTTTGGCCTATGCAAAAGTTTTTAGAAAAACAAGTTTTTAACTCTAAATTCAGTTTCTAGTCTTTGCGAAAAAACGATGTGAATTTTTGGCCATACGTTATATGCATTTGTGTGTATGTATGTGTGCGCGCGAACGTATGTATATATTCACCAAATTCTTCATGTTCAACAGAAGTCTGTATATTTAATCGTATGAAAATACCACACACATATACACACATATTCATTTTTCTGTACTTATATATGCTCTAATATGTAGATAAAAATTACACATCTCTCTCTCTCTCTCACACACACACACACACACACACACACACACACACACACACACACACACACACACACACACACACACACACACACACACACATATATATATATATACGCTTGTGTTTATAAATGTACATCTCTCTCTCTCTATCTCTTCTTTGTGCGTGTTTGTGTATGTATATATGTACATATATATATATATATATGTGTGTGTGTGTGTGTGTGTGTGTGGCTATCTTGACGACAAATCCCAGCTATTCCTTTAAATACTTGCGTGTGTATATTGCTGTAGATAAACGGGGCAGCTTCTTCTATCCAACTGAAAGTCATTATTCTTATCTGCTTGGAGATAATGATAAAACGTCGAGTTTTAAAACAAATGAAATGCTTGGATTTTATTCGCAGTTTTCGAATCTGCTTCTTTTACGAGGCTTCCTCTTCTGATTAGGCGTTTAAATCCTACAAAGTTTCCGCACAATATAACAAAACAAACAGAAAAAAAAGCACTTTTCATTTCTTTATATATTTCTTTTTCCTAAAAAGAGTGCATATGCGAAGGGAGATAACTCATGTCTTTTCGCAAAGTCCATCATCTTCTCAGTGGGCAAATCTGAAAAAATAAAAAATAAGAAATAAAAAAATTACCGTTGGAAGACAGCGTTATATGTCACATTTAATCGTTGGAAGCTTTCATAATTTACACATGAATAAATATTTTCGAAATTGTCTTTGTTTTAGAAATCTTTAATATAATAAATGGAGTCACTTGTTGTGCAACGGTTATCGTTGTAGGAAGTGGACTTGACAACTCGAGTTCAAATACTAAACGAAGCTGTTTGCATTTCACATAGTGCTTATACTCTTGGAAACAGTATGGATCCAACTATTCTCCCTCGAGCTATGGGGAAATAGTAGGGTGGTCTGAGTTCTTTAACCCTGATATGGCAATCGGTCTGGAAGGAAAATTCTGAATTCAAACTAGTTGTAGACCTGGAGAGGGATGGTCACCATCAGGCTATTACAGCACAAGACACTATGCGTGAGAAGCGCCCTCTCACGACCAAACAAGTTTACAGGAACAACTAGATAGAATGCTTTTAAAGCTGTAACAAATATCATTAGATTATTATTCACTGATAAACTTTAACTAGTGTCTTCATCGTTGTTTGTATGACAGAATGTTTCGTCCTTTATATTCTCTTACCTTCCTCGGGTGTTTGTTGTTGTCAGTAACCTTTTTGTAAACTGAAACTGAACGCTTAATTCAATTTTATTGAAAATGTTCCGCGGATGAGCTGCATTCATTGGTTCTTTCTATTCGAAAGTTTCCAGTAAGAATACATTGGTCTGTCTCTTCTTGAATCTTCTCCAAAGAAGACACATGCTTCATTCTAACATGTTCTTTCCTAGAACATCTGCCCAGTAAATCAAACTCACTTCCGGCTACCAGATTAGACATTTTATGTCCACAGTTAATGATTGTCTTCATTTGAACTTCTTTTTTGTTGTCCCTTAGCAATACGTCTTATTGTATCCTTACATTTCATTCGTCATTTTGAAACCCTTTCACTAATGAATATCTGGCCTTACTTGATGACTGATTACAACAGGTCTCATCTTTCACGCGTTTAAAAAATGCCTTTTAAACATCGTATATTTTTTGATAAAAAAACTTTAAAAGTTCAAAGGTCCTTTTCGGCATGAAACTACCTTACTTAACGTCAGGGAGAAAATTCTTCCTCTTCTGTATGATTCAATTCCCGAGTTTTCTCCCTTATATTTAAAAGTTCTTAAGTTCCTCGTTACACATTACTAATTGGGCTTCGTTTTTCTGTTGCCTTTTTCTGTGAGAAATAGCACCAAAAAAAAAAAGGATCAGTAGAAAGAAGTAATGGCAGGTGATGAAGAGTCTGAGAAGAGACTAAAGAAGCACGATGTCTCCAACAAAGGTTGCAAATGTTAGATCAGCTGAAAACCCTGTGTCAGGCTGAAATACCAGAAAATTTTAGAAGTTTAATATCCGCTCGATAAAATAAAGAAAAAATGGAATTCACAGAAACGGTGAAATGTTATGTCTCAGTTTTGTGACAAATTGCTTAGATAAGTTTAACCAGAAATGAGCATGAGAAAAAGAATGAAAGTGTGTGTATGAAAGAGGAGATAAATGAAAGAGAATGAATGAAGGAAAATGGAAGAGAGAGAGAGAGAGTGGGGAGAGAAAGAGTCAGAGAAATATAGAGAAAGAAAGAGAGAGGGAGAGAAAGAGAGAGCGAGAGAGAAAGAGTGAGAGAAATATAGAGAAAGAAAGAAAGAAAGAGAGAGAGAGAGAAGAGAGAGAGAGAGAGAGATTAATAATCGGTTATATTATTTTTTGTTATTGTCTTTATTATTGTCTTTATACTCATGCTTTTTTTGTTCCTTTTTTACATTTGTCTTAGTGGGAGGTATCTTTTGATTGATTGGTTGATTGATTTTAATGGTATGTAAACTCGTATACGGTTATTTAAAGCTTAGCGGTTATCTAGGCATAAGATCATTGCATTTAGTTTATGTTCATATTTACATATTTTGTGCTGTTGTTTCCAATGGTTTTGAAACAGATTTATTTGACTAATAGAAGGGACCATAAAAGGTACTACCACTTGGGATTTGTGGGAACTTAGGAGTGATACAATAAATAGGCAATCCACTCTCTTCAAATCTCTACAACTGAAACCTAATCTTCAAAAGCTGTTTAGTGTCACACCTTGGACACCCTTTATTTGGGGAGGTCTTAACCCTCAGCGTATACTATTCCTATTCTGTCAACCTCGTATCATTCACATTCTATCATCCTTGTGTTTTTCATATTTTAAAATACTTGTGTCATTCACATTCCGTCATCCGTGTGTCATTCACATTCTGTAATCTGTGTGTCATTCACATTCCGTAATCCGTGTGTCATTCACATTCCGTAATCCGTATATCATTCACATTCCGTCATCCGTGTGTCATTCACATTCCGTCATCCATGTGTCATTCACATTCCGTCATCCATGTGTCATTCACATTCCGTCATCCGTGTGTCATTCACATTCCGTAATCCGTGTGTCATTCACATTCCGTCATCCGTGTGTCATTCACATTCCGTCATCCATGTGTCATTCACATTCCGTAATCCGTGTGTCATTCACATTCCGTAATCCGTGTGTCATTCACATTCCGTCATCCGTGTGTCATTCACATTCCGTCATCCGTGTGTCATTCACATTCCGTCATCCGTGTGTCATTCACATTCCGTAATCCGTGTGTCATTCACATTCCGTCATCCGTGTGTCATTCACATTCTGTAATCTGTGTGTCATTCACATTCCGCCATCCGTGTGTCATTCACATTCCGTCATCAGTGTGTCATTCACATTCCGTAATCCGTGTGTCATTCACATTCCGTAATCCGTGTGTCATTCACATTCCGTAATCCGTGTGTCATTCACATTCCGTCATCCATGTGTCATTCACATTCTGTAATCTGTGTGTCATTCACATTCCGTCATCCGTGTGTCATTCACATTCCGTCATCCGTGTGTCATTCACATTCTGTAATCCATGTGTCATTCATATTCTTAAATCCTTTTGTCATTCACTTTTTGTCACCCTTTTTTCATTCACATTCTGTCAACCTTGGGTCATTGACATGCCGTAATCCCGGTGTCATTCAACCTCTGTTCATCCCTATATCGTTCACATTCTATCATTCTTGTGTCATTTATTCTCTGGAATCCTTGTACGAGGATCATTAAATAAGTTTCCAGACTTTTTTTCGTATGTGCACTTTTATTGATAGTACACACATGAAACTCTAGTCCCCTTCGAAGTAATCTCCTCCGGTTGAAATGCACTTGTTGTACCGTTCAAATAACTTCTGGAAGGCCCCATGGAAGTCCTCTTGTGAGAGTGTGTCAATGACCTTCGTCACAGCTTCTTTCATCTCCTCAATTGTCTCATAACGACAGCCTCTGAGCTTAGGGAATAACCAAAAGTCGCTGGGAGCAAGGTCTGGACTATAGGGAGGCTGAGGAACTGTCTTGATGTCCATCTTGGTCAAATAGTCTACGACAAGGATGGAGTTGTGGACTGGTGTATTGTCCTGGTGGAAATGCCACTGACCCGATTTGAAGTGTGCTGGCCTCTTCCGACTGAATCACTTCCTGAACTCCCTTAAAACCTCAACATAGTAACCTTAACCCTAAGCCTTTGGCCAATAAACTTTGGTGTATTGACTTCCTTACTCCTCCCACACCTCTCATCATCCCTCACAGACTCCCTGTCTTCCTTGAATCTCTTATACCACTCAAAAACTGATGCTCGATTCATGCAAGATAGTCGAAAAGCAATCTGAAGTATTTGATACGGGTCTGTGTCGTTTTTTTCCAAGTTTAAAACAGAATTTTATTGCATAATTGTTCTTCTAAAGTGTCCTCACGTCCAGATTGGATTTTTGAAATTCACCTGCTGTGACAATCAGGCTTTAGTAGAGTGTATTTCAATTGCTACTGTAGCTGTTCATTTTAACCTGAAATCAAAAAATGGCTAGTCATCTCATAATATGTATAGCAATAACATAGTGAATTTTCAAGAGTCTACGACAATTTTAAATGCCTTTACAAAAAAGTCTGGAAACTTATTGAATGCACTAAGTATCATTTACTTTTTGTCGTCCCTGTGTCATTAACATTTTGTCATCCCTTCATCATTCACATTTTGTCATTCCCTGTCTATGTCGCTACTGACATAATTCTCGAACTAGGAGTTTAGATTAATTGAAGTGGGTGACGGCCGAAATATTTTCAATCAAGATAAAGAAACTATTTCGTGTATATCATTGAATAATAATTCCTAATCTCAGAAATTATGACAAGAATTATTTTTCCCAAGATTCCGCAGTATCTATGGTATTTAAATAAAAACTTTGTAGAAATTTCTAAATAAATACTTTTATTAGTTTCCAAAATACGTTATCAAAATATGAAAAGAGATCATAAAATTATCATGTAAAATTCATTTTTTGAATAATTATGACTTATTTGAGTCTCCTCAGGGTTTTTTATTTTTATCAAATTTTATTCTTATCAAATTCGATGAGAATGAGGTAAAAAAATGCGTGTGGAAGTTTAGATGATGAACATGGTAAAAAACATTGTTGAATAAAACTTTCAAATTTCATAAAAATGATCTTTTCTTCGAATATTTAGTGATTATGTCTAATTGGTGAGTATTCTTGTAAAAGGTAAAATGACTTTCAGGAACATTTGTCTCTGCTTTGTAATCAACAGGAAATAATAGTTGAATCCTAGTAATAGTTATAGCTTGTAATTACCTCTAATGAATATCTTGCTATAAATTTTCTCCATAATTGTATCTCTGTGTTCATTTTAGCCATCTCATGCCCACTTCCAATAAAAGACTCCTGTCATTATATACAGAACAGCCAATATTAACTGAACTCGACGAGTTAGAAAAACTATAAAGCTTATGAACATGTATACAACAGCATGAAGAAGAAGGAGAATAATATATATATATATATATATATATATATATATATATATATATATATATATATATATATATATATTACAATAAACTAAATATGAAATTTAAGCATTTAAAGAGGAATGTAAACTTTCTTTAAAAAGTACTCTTCCCACTTGTCAACAAGCAAAAATTGCAAAAAGAAGCAGAAATAAGAATTACAAAAGAAACAAGAAACCACCAAAACAATAAACTTCTGTATAATTTTTAGTATTAGTAAATTATGGATTTAATAAGTAAGATAAATTATTAAATTACTTGACTTCACCAGGAAAAAAAAACAAATAGGATTTTTGGAACTTGAGTAACTTGAATAAGAAAAAAATCCTTCCAAATGAAACGATCCCAAATTGTCCAATTCAGTTCTAGTGACAATTTAATAAATAATGTTAACAATTATGAACACGCATTTTAATACAAGTTTAAGTCTGAGTTTTTCTTTTATTTTATTGCTTAGTTTTAGAATTTTAAAAATGCTATCTTACAACAATGGTAACTTTATTACGCATCAAAGAACCCATTTTTCTCTTTGCATGATAAGTACAACACTATTGTTCGAAGAAATATTGTTCATATCTATGATTCTGGAAATTTCATTAAACTTTTTTGCACTTATAAATAAAATAAGACTTTTTCCTTAATTGGTTTTTAACCAAAAGTGAAATCTAAATTAATCTGTTTCTGTTTATTTGTATCCAATTGGACCGAATTACAAAAGTCTGTTTCTTGTGAAATGAATTTCATTGAGAGTTCTGATGGTGTTACAAAAAAAAATGTTTTATGATTTTTAGAAATATTGACCATTAAAAAATAATAAAACTGTGAAGGAATCTCCAATTATTCATATTCAAAATTTTACTTTTTCTTTAAAAGAACAAAAAAACCTCTTAGATGATCATTTTTTTCAGATATTTAAGATGTTTAAAATGGTGGGTGAAGGACCAGAAAATGTGACTCAATTGCAAAATATTTTCAACATCTTTTCTGGCTTCTTTGTACAGAGAAAAAATATGGCTAGAATGAAGCTAAGGAACCATATGAGTACATTTCTATTAAAGTTATGGAAGAATCAAAAAGGTGAAAGAATCTGTGGGATCAGGATTTCATAACTGACCGAAAACTTGAGTATCGTCTTTCAGACATTGTATATACCTAATTCCTTTACTACGGACAGGGTGGGACACAAAGTGATTTTTAGGATCAGTATAACTGGTTTGAACTCAAAGTTTTCTTTCTCCAAAACTGGTTTCCGTAACAAGGATAAAGAACTTAATCTGCCTTAATGTTAACTAGTCTAGATAATGTAATCCCCTGCCCAAATCTAGGCAGATGCCAAATTATTGGTGTAAATATTCCTGCTGATCAGAACATAGAAATGAAAGGAAATGAAATGATTGGCAAGTACTTTTCTCTTAAAAGAAAACAAAAAATTGGGCTTTCTCTCAAAAAGTAAAATGAAATTGATGTCAGTAGTGATTGAATCCCTTGGTTCTCTTCTAAAAAAACTGATGAGCTTCTTGGATAAACTAGAAGTTGAGTAGAGCAAACATTTAGAAAAGTCTTGACTGTCTTTGTGACTTGACAGATTTAAATTAAACCTGTAACATCGAAATCCTACAATACTGAGAGACACGGAAAATAAGATGGAACAAACTGTTAGAGGAGTAGCAACAGCAGAATTTAAAATACAATAAGGAATCTTCCAGGAAGATTCAATATCGTCATGTCCATTGGTTATAGTGATGATACCATTTAATTATAGGCTTAGAAAATACTAAATAGGCGACAGATTTACAAAGTCATAAGAAAAAAAATCTACCTTATTTACATGGAGGAAATATTTTTACCAAAAATGAAAACGAATTAGAAACCCTTAAAGAAACTATTAGAATATTCATCTATGATATTGGAATGGAACTTGGAATAAAAGATGTCGAATGCACATAGAAAAAAAAGTTAGAGAAGAAATAGAAGTGCCAAAATGAAGAAAGAATTAAAAAAGAAAACTCCAAATACCGAGGAATAAGCGGATCAAGAAAATAAAGATAAAAGAAAAAGTTAGAAAAGAGGATCTCAGAAGAAGAAGAACAAAAAAAAACTTCTTGGGACCAAACTCTGAAAAATAAATCAAATCAAAAGAATAAATTCCAGACCAATTCCTCTAGCAAGATACTCTAGAATATTGTCAAATTGTACAAGAGAAGAACTTAGAAATATACATCATAGAACAAGAAAATTGACCTCTTGCAGTCAATTTCGGTCTTTTGAGAAATAATGTTTTTCTAACGAATTTGTTACAGCATCATTATTCCTCTTTTCTTTCGGTACACAACATGTTTCGCTGGTGTCGTCGTTGTACCTGTCTTATCGCCTGGTTTGCATCGAGATATGTCCTCTCGATGAATGTAGGTCTAATATGACCGATGACAATGGTACTTATTATTGCGTGCCCTATCGTGAGGTGTTTTGTTATGACGGTAGAGGAATTTGAATGGACGTGGGTGTAAGAGGTCGTTTGACGGAGCTGTTCCCGTCAAAAACAAACTTATAGACACACAGATGTTGAGGGACATAAGTATCTGTAGGTCAGTGTAGGAAAGTGTAGAGAAACTGCTTGTTTAAGGTACTGAGTAAACTGCATCAGATGTTCAGTTGAAATGCAAGATGGAGCATGTTGCAGTAAAAGGAATGTTGGTCTTTTTCACATCGAAACAATTAGCATTGAATGATGGTCGGTTAAAGTGGATTTTTCAATGTATTCAGCTTCTCTGTTAAATGTAGCCCATGAATCGAATTACATTGGATTTTTAGATTGGCGACGCAAAGGCATAACTAATAGTGTTTGTTGAAAATCTCGTGTCGAGTTAATGCAGGTAACATATGTACAATGGATACCGTGTAACCTAAGGTTGAAACGAGCTTCGTAGAGAACTCTCTGAGGTTTAATGTCAATATAATCGAATTGTCAATCATCTTGTAGTTCTTGTAAGATACTGTGAGGTGATCATTCGTTCCTAGTTGATAGTTCTTAGTTGCGAGAACCAATTCTTCGAGTTGGCATCTAGCTATATCAAATCACATCAGGGTCACCACTTGTGGGACCGATGAATATGTCGATCCCGCAGACATTTGACATAAATGAATAACAACTAAGGCAAGGAGGAAAAACTGAATTACTGAAAGAAACAATTTTTATTTGGCAAGAAATAACAAGAAAAGAGTTTGAACTAAAATTCCTGTTTATGTCAAAAACGTAGACTCGACAATTTAATAGTTCTTGACAACAATGAGTCTGGGTGATGCTTGAACAAGTTGAAGATGCAGCTCTGTGGTCAGATAATCGAGGTCCTGATGGTTGAATCGGCAGTTAACCTGGGGTTTCTTCAGCGTTAGCTGCGATTTAGTGGATGAAGTCGTCATCGGTTCGAGCGGTGTCGTCCGCTTGCAGACTGGTGTCGTGAGGCACGTGATTTGAAGCTCAGGAAATACGGCCTGAGTTGCCTGGGATCACTGGGCTGGGCTGATCGGCTATTATTTCGAGTGTCACTGCATCAGGCTGGCTAGTCTGCTTGGTCGGATGTCATTGCATCGAGGTGGCTGGTTCAGAACTGGCTAGATGAGATACGAGGATCATTAAATAAGTTTCCAGACTTTTTTCGTATGGGCACTCTAGTCCCCTTCGATGTAATCTCCTCCGGCTGCAATCCACTTGTTGTACCGTTCCAACAACTTCTGGAAGGCCCCATGGAAGTCCTCTTGTGTGAACGTGTCAATGACCTTTCATCTCCTCAATTGTCTCATAACGACAACTTCTGAGCTTATGGAATAACCAAATGTCACAGGGAGCAAGGTCAGGACTGTAGGGAGGCTGAGGACCTGTCTTGATGCTCATCTTGGTCAAATAGTCTGTGACAAGGATGGAGTTGTGGACTGGTGTATTGTCCTGGTGGAAATGCCACTGACCCGATTTGAAGAGTGCTGGCCTCTTCCCTAGGAATCTCTTCCTGAACTCCCTTAAAACCTCAACATAGTAACCCTAACCCTAAGCCTTTGGCCAATCAACTTTGGTGTATTGACTTCCTTACTCCTCCCACACCTTTTATCATCCCTCACAGACTCCCTGCCTTCCTTGAATCTCTTATGCCACTCAAAAACTGATGCTCAATTCATGCAAGATGGTCAAAAAGCAGTCTGAAGCATTTCATACGTTTCTGTGGCGTTTTTTTCCAATTTTAAAACAGAATTTTATTGCATATCGTTTTTATAAAGAATTGCATTTTTGAAATTCACCAGCTGTGACAATCAGGCTTTAGTAATGTGTATTCCAATTGATACTGTAGCTGTTCATTTGAACCTGAAATCATAAAAAATTGCCAGTCATTTTATAAGATATATAGCAATAACATAGTGAATTTTCAAGAGTCTACGACAATTTTAAATGCCTTTACAAAAAAGTCTGGAAACTTATTGAAGGCACCACGAACTTATCGGTCCTTGGAGTCGTCGGTGTCGGTTCGGGTGGTAGTTGACTTGCTCTGAAAAGGGCACTAGTGGATAGATGTGGATAGTAGTATGAGTTGTTGTAAGACAAGTGCACTGATACAGAGAGTGTTAGTATTGGTAAGATAAGTGCCCAGAAAAGCACAGTAGTTGTAGTAGTAGTTGTTGTCAGGCAGGAGCTACTGGAAGAAGGTAGTAGCAACTGGGAGGAGGCAGAAACCACTGGAACAGTGTAGAACTGTAGGTAAAGTGTGTCACTTTGTATCCTTTTTGCCCGAGTCAAGTAGGTTCTTCTGTCGAGTCAGATTTTTGGCTGCTTATTTATGCTGAAACCGTAATATATCAGTGAAGAGTTTTGCTAGACTTCCGGTTTCGAAAAAACAGTAAATAGAAATATATGGAGTAGCTTTAGGCTATAACAAAGCTCTTTCCCTAAATAATTGATCGTATCAATTAATATAAAGTTTTAAATCGCGAGGGAAAGGGATCTGCCTGCCAGGCCGAGTTTGTTTAGCAGGAATCGCTGTTGAACCTGTCTTAACGCCTGACGGTATTTGTCTCTACCTTCCACCAGATAGGACTTGAGAAGGTTAATGACCCGAAGGTCGGCTTAAAATGGAGATTAGGGGAGGGGAAGATCGGGCACGAGCCGAGGCTCGAACCCTGCCGGTCTATGCTGGTCATTGGCTCACTTGCAATGTGAGCCTGATGAGCCTAGCTGGACATGGACCCAAATATGGGTCCAGGCACGAATGCCTGATTATAGCTTCAACTGGACAAAGGAGGCGAGTGTCAATGATGCAGCTTGCTCACCCTAAGGTGGCCCAGCCGAAACCAGGAGCCTTTTGGCCAGAAGTTTGCCTTTGTTGGACAATGCCCGCTGGGGTCAAAGCTAATAACAAATTAATACAGTCGGCCTTAACGCCGGGCGTCCAATCTGATTTTTGTCTTTCTTATTTATACTGAAACAGTGAGACGAGAACTCAGAACCTTACCCACCTTACACAGTCAGTGCCATTGGTCAGTTGGTAGTCGGCTGTCTGGAGACAGTTAATCAAAAAATGAGTGAATACAGTAAACTGGCTTAAAAGTAATTTGTCTGAGTAGGAAAAGTTATGTTTCCGTTATAAAAAAAAACAAAGGTTTTGATTAAAAGTAGATGATTGTTGAATAAATGTTTGAAAGGATTAACAAATTTTATATATATATATATATATATATATATATATATATATATATATAATTAAAGAAATACAATGGTTGGCTGGTTGTTGTGTTTTATGGCATATCACCTTTGTAGGTTTTGCCACATCCTGTTTATACATATAAATTAGATATATATGATTTGTAAACGAATAATTTGTTGGTAACATTTTTAAACGAACTAGATCTCATTTGTCTTCACACGGTTAAATAGTTTCAAGTATAGTAAATAATTAAACAATTCTATTTGACCCATAGACAGGACTCTAACAAGTGCTATCACTCTGAATCAGAGTGGACCAGGGAGTTGTGACAATAAAGGGGTACCTTCCTCATTTCCCAACGCTCCAGGACAGAGGTGTCTGCAGATTGTTTTGTGTCATATCCAGAACATTCGTCGGGAAGATCAGACTTATCTCTCGGAAGAGATACAGTCGGCCTATTCTACAGACCTAGACGACTAGTCTGAGAAATTCAATTACTTAAAATTTTTAGCACCTCATTTCAGAGACGTTGAAAAATTCTAATATAAGTTATTTGCTTAAACCGTATAGAAGCGGATATGTTTGTAAAAAGCTTACCGCGCAAAACATTTTTTTAAAATGTAACAAAAAAAATTCAGGTAAGTATTAAAAAGTTTTGTTGAGATTCGTTTAATTGATGCAGCATAATTTCATCGAAATTTCTTCAAAATTTAAACGAAACTTATATAATTTTTTCCCGCCAACATTAGTTGGTGGTCTTTCACTGGAGGGTGAGCAACAGCAAGTTTCTTCAGGTCTGCAGGACTCTTCTCAGTATGCCATGTGTCCTGCTGGATAGTTCAGAGTGAATTTTTTGGAACTTATAAACTTACTGTTCTTACATCACTCTGAATTACTTCTATTATGTTGGGCTACAGTGACCTGTTGAGTATATGAATACAATATGGGAACCAATAATCAAAAAGGTTAGATACGAAATAGTAATATGAGCTTTGGTAAAAAATCATCTATAATAGTAGTGATTCATAATGACGTGAGAACATTAAGTTTATAAATTTTCTCATTATGTTGGCCAATCTACAATGCTATATTTTCGATGGTTTCAATTCTTCTTCAGATTTCCGACTGTTTCGGTTTCATTTCTCTTTGGGGAACGCCAACTACAGTTTGTATCCCCGTTACCCGCAGGTTCCACAACTTTTTTAGTTCTCTAGCAAGCTCCAAGTCATTGTCCATCTTTCTTTTATTTTCTCTCTGTGGCCCGCCAGAACGACAATATCCACTTGACGAAAAGTTCTTTTATTTTCTTAATCAAGACAGTATTAATTAAGCCTTAGTATTAATTAAGCTCATTGGCCCAGTGGGTAGAGTGTTCGCCAATGGTCTGGAAGACCTGAGTTCAATCCCAGGTCGCGTCATACCAAAGACTTTAAAAATGGTACTTGATAACTTCTTGCTTAACATTCAGCAATATAAGGTATGTATCAAGAGTAAAGTAGAGCAATCCAGGGAAAGGAGTTGCGCCCTTTCCTACACCTTGGTGTAGTAGCTATTGAAAAGGGATCCTTCTGGTCGCCCTTGACTAAAGGGAGACAACTTTACTTACTTACTTAAGCTTTAGTCTGGTCTTCTGGACAGAATTAGATGACCCATTTGAATCTCAACATCCCAGAGGATTTTCTGTGTCTCATTTTCTAGGACAGATTCCACTTTGTGCATAAACCATTTGGTACTCGGGTCAAAGTTCAATTTCTTGCGCAATTCCCAGTAGATTATTATTATTATTATTATTATTATTATTATTATTATTATTTCAATCCCGGTGCGTTTTTTATCCAAGCGTTTGTTGATCCTGAGTGACATCAAATCTCCCTATCTGAGTATTCTTGGCAATTTTAACACTGCTGTGGTCTCGATGGTCTCGATTTTTCCACTGTTTTCCCATGAATCTTTTTCAGAACCCTTGGTGACCGTTCCACGGACACTAACTACAGATGGTATCATCGTCATGTTCATATTTTTTTTTATTAGCTCGTAGGCAAGATCTAAGTATTTGTTTATTTTTTCGTTTTCTTTCATTTTCGTTCTGTTTCCCATTGGAACAACAAAATCCTATCGATGATCATTCTTGTCCTTCTGAATTAAGGCGATGCCTCATCGAGATTGAGTGATCTATTTGTAGCTTAAAGTTACAGACAATTTTATGCATTTCATTTTCTTGGAGAGATTCTAGATTTTGTATGTACCATTTGTTAATATGGTCAAATTTTGATCTTTTGCACTATTGTCAGTGGATTACTTTTCCTACCCAGTCTTGCCAAGTGTTTATTTCTTTTGTACTAATTTGCTGTATTCGCTTATGTAAATAACCGTCTCATCTCGGTTTTCACTTAACCTACCCCTGCTATTCTATTGTTTATCAATTTTTACGTTGATAGAATTAGTTCTCATATTTTAATTTATTTGCTGTTATTAAAAGAGATTTAGTTTCTCTATTGAGCTTTTCCTCTCTTAATCACGTCTAGTTCTTTACGTGTGGAAGTTGTCCAGTTTGTTGCTTGAAGTATCCAGAAAGTTGTTTTCTTCCCATTTTTGTTTTCTAGATTTGGTTGTTTTACTGTATTTTCTTTTGTTGCCATTGCTGTTGTAATTAGTTTTTATTTGCTCTTTTTAGTATACTTCTTCTAGCGTACTTTTTAGTGGAATTCGCACGTCATTTTTAGGGTAATTCTCGTGTTGTTTTTAGTGTGTTTCTCGCGGCCTTTTTAGTTAATTTCTAGCGGCCTTTTTTGTATTTCTTGTGTTGTTTTAAATGTTTTTTTCGCTTTCTTTTGAGTTAATTTCACACAGGCATTTTTGTGTATTTCTAGCATCCTTTTAAGTGTATTTTACGCTTCTTTTTTGAGTATTTATCGCGTTCTTTTCAGTTTATTTATCGGGTTCTTTTTAGTTTATTTATCACGTTCTTTTTTAGTATTTTCTCGCGTTCTTTTTAGTGTATTTCTCGTATCTTTTTTAGTTTATTTCTTGCGTCATTGAGTTGAAGCATCAACGTAATTCTCAATGTCAGCGATTCCTCTTTCTTCTTTTCTTAACATGTTTGGTCTGTCTATGTTATCTCTCGGGTGTAAGGTCTAGTACCTTGTCATCAATTTCTTTGAATTTTGGTCTATCTGTCAGAGTTCCTCCTTTGTCCGTTTTAAGAATGATTCTGAGTATCTTACAAGAGGAACTGTCCAGCTGATTATAGCTAGACAGTTTCCCCTCAAAGATACTCCTTTGATAAGATTTCTGCTGCAGTGTTTTGTTTTCAGTTTTCTAGTTCTTTTGAGGTAGTTTTCTAATTTGTTTCATTCATCTCTATTTGTTTGATGGACGCCATCAAAGAAAGTTTTTGTAATTTTTTTTCTTAAAGAGCTTTGATTCTTTTCTGATTTATTACTTCAATTCCTTTTTTCCTCTTTTCTTGTATTTCATTATCAGCATGGCACATTTTTCAATGAAGAGACGTATTAATGTTTTTCCTCTGCGCATTAGAGCGAAGTGAAATTGTAGATAGCCGCATCCAGAATTCGAACTCTGACGTTAATTCAATTTCCCACTACGCTAACCTGGTACGCCTCATATGAAAGCATCTAATTGTGTTCAGATTATTTGTATAACGAATACTTACGCGAAGCTATAATTGTATACAATCTATTATTTTACTCCTTGAGAGTTTTTCATATCTGTGTTAACTGATGGTCTTCCATGGAATTTGAGTGACAGCAAATCTCCTCAAGTCTCCAGGACACTTCTCAGTATTCTGGCTGATGTCAGCAATGCTTTAGTTTGGACAGTCTCCACCCATCCCGTTATTTCCAAATCCTCCCGTCCTTGTACCAATCCTTTGGTGACTGTATCAAGAGTACCAATTACATTTGGTATAATCGTCACTTTCATGTTTCACAGATTTTTCAATTCCCTTGTAAGGTTGAGGTACTTACCCCCTTTTCGCATTCTTTCAATTTTACTTTGTGGTCCACTGGGACAGCAAATTCCATAATTTGCAAGTTCTCTCTTTTTTGTTGATTATTATAAGGTCCAGTCGTCTGGCTGAGATTAGGTGATCCGTTTGTCTGTCAAAATCCCAGAGGAGTTTGTGTATCTCATTCACCAGTACAGATGCTTGGTTGTGCATATACCATTTCTTCTTTTGGTCACTCTTCAATTTCTTACACAATTCCCAGTGGATCACCTTTGCCCATTCAGTTGTGTCTAGCCTTATACTCTTTAGGTGCTAATTTGATACATTCCTTTATTATGCGATTAATTGTATCGTCTCTATCACCACATAACCTACATCTGCTGTTTTGTTGCGTTTTATCTATTCTCACTTTGATATGATTGGTTCATATGGCGTTGTTTTGTGCTGCTATTAGAATAGATTTAGTTTCTCTCTTAAGGTTTCCTTTCTTAGCCACGTCCATGTTTTCTCGTGAGAGATATCACTTGTTAGTTGCTTAAAACATCCATAAAGTTTTTTCTTCCAGTTTATTATTATTATTATTATTCAAAATTCTTGCAACCCTATAACTGTGTGCAAAAAATTATTATCATTAAATAGGAATAAGCTGTAAAGTTGGGGACCGTATTCGAGGGCGACCAGAAGGCTCCCTTTTCAATAGCTACTACACCGAAGTTTAGGGGAGGGCGCTACTACACCGAAGTTTAGGGGAGGGCGCTACTCTTTTCCCTGGATTGTTCCACTTTACTCTCGAACGTACCTGATATTGCTGAGTGTTAACCAAGGAGGTATCAAGTGCCATTTTTCAAGTCTTCGGTATTACACGACCTGGGATTGAACCCAGGTCTCCCGGACCATTGGTGAACACTCTGCACACTAGGCCAATGAGCCGGTTAAATAGGAATAGTTACTTGAAACTATAGATTGCTCTCATCTTGAAATTAAAATAAGAAATTATGAAGTATATAAAGATGTGCAGCAAGTTGCGCTCATCATCAATAATACTCGATAATTGATATATATATCTAATGATCAATTACAAATCCCCAAAAGTTTCCTTCATATTCGACGATATGATTCCATCGAAAGGGCAAGTCATTAATGTTTGGACAGAAAATCATTTTCAAGACAAAAATATCTCCTGACTTTTAAAAAAAATTGAAGCTATAATTGTTTATAAATGATGATTATTACTAGTTACTTCAGATCATATAAGTGCTTAAAAACTGACTTCGGCATCAATAAGAGTTAACATACCATAAAATCAACCAGCAAAAACGATGCGAAATTGATCATCATTAACCTTAAATAACTCCAATGAAAATTAATAAAGACAAGAAATTATCAGTCCTTTTTTTGGTATCTCCGTTAAAGAATTCTATTTCTATTTCGTGTTCAATTCTTTTTTAACCAGTTCGCGCTGTGATAAGTCAGACGTATTGATTTGGTTTTAATTCTCTCTCTCTAAAAAAAAAAAAGAGGAAAAAATCAAGAAAAGTAAATCTGTGGATTTTCAATAACATAAAACTTAAAAAAGGTTTCTGGATTTGTTTTGTATAGGAATGCCTTTTCATTTCTGCTTTGTATTGTACATCTGCATTTCTAGAGTCTCACTGATTAAGCAATATATAGAATAAAAAAAAACGTTTTAAAATATTTTTGTGCAGGTTTTATTTCTGTTTGCATAGCACAGTTAAAAATAAAGATATTTATTATTTTGTACCGAATAATTTTTATTGGGTAAGAAATTTGTTGCCTGTTTCTTAGGAACACACGCAACAATTTCACACACTTTTTTCGAAAACATGTTGCTCACTCGCGCAATTTTTAGTGTTTATTACAGATTCGAAAAAAAAAAGTTTTCGACATTTTAGTGCAGGATTTAACTATGCTATTAAAATAGCATAGTTAAAACTGGATTCTGTTTTCATTCACTAAGTTTTCACTTGGACAGAGTATGAGGCAACAATAAAAAGAGAATTCTGTCGATGTGTCAATCAGAATCCCTGCAATTAGAAATTATTAAAATATTTGCCGATGTCCTCATTAGCTTTCAATCATCTTCAGGTGTCTAAAGCATTTTTTCACTCCACTGCTTAAATCTAAAATCATTTTGTTTTTTTGTTTGAAACAATGTTGGTAGATTTTTTTCCACAGTCCATTCCCAGAGAAAATATCTCCTGTCAGTCATTTCGTCCCTCAGATAACTCCAATAACGTCTTTTTTCCCAACCCAAACAAGTTTCTCAGTTGTATACAGAAAATTGCTGTATTTCTTAACTTACCTCTTAGGAATACACGGAACTGGTTCTCATGCTTTTTGGTATCTTGCAAGCCATTAGAAGGAACATTGCCCTCTACTCATGAAAACTCGAATATCATGGCCACGTTTCTAGTGATTCTGCCAAAGATTTTTACTTCATCAACAGAACATTTACTTCCAAACTACAACATCATCAGGTGTCAATAGAGAACATTTCGTCGCTTGTTACGTCAGGGCCTATCAGCAATTTGTTATATCTCAGGACTCTTTATAGTTTTCCTGGTTTTTTTTTTCTATTCATTTTCCAGAATCTTTTGAGCATACAATTACATCTTTACTGATCCTATTCTATTGTGTATATTCATTCTTAATCAGTATCAGTCCTGCGAATTTCATTCATTTTTACGTCGGATAAGAAGACAAAACTTGATATCATCTGTTTACGCATTTGAGAATGTTGCTTTCGTCAGAGTCAAGTTGTGTCGAAACTGCCGGATATATAAAATACCGCCGATAAATACACCCCTAGCATATTTACAAAAAATAAAAACACTATTTTATTCTAAGCTAAAGATAACAGGACTTGACGATTTTTGTGGAGAAATCATAACGGACATTATTAAGTATTATTTATTGCTGACTTCCGTTGCATTAAAACTTTTCAGTGAGGAGTCCCCGTGATGTAATTGTTCAAGTGCTGCTCTGTGACATTGTTGTATGCGAGTTCGAACTCTAGTCGCACTAATACGTTTGCTTTCAGACTAATGCTCTTAGGAAATATATGAACCCTTTATCCCTCTAGCAATAGGTTAAATAGTATGAAAACTTTTTTCTACAAGGATGGTTTTGATATTAAATAAACCATGAAAGTTGATATGCCATTAAAAGAAAGAAAGAAAGAAAACTTTTTAGTGTAGCAAGAAATGTGAATATCGAGCTGTTCAAAATAAGTTTCTTACATACATCTATTCAATTTTATTTTTGATTACATAAGTGTTGTAATTATATTTTATTGCCGAAGTGTTGTAATGATATTTGATTACAAAAGTGTTGTAATTATATTTTTGTGACTAGAGTTTCAATGTGGTAGAATTTGAATTTATTGATGTCGGTTTTGTCTGCATAATGTTTCACTAGAAATACATGTATCGTTAGTTTAAAAAAAAATTGTTTCTTTTTTAAGATAGTGTCGGTAGGAGTGTCCTTGTGGTGTAATGCTTAAAGCGATGGGCGGCGGAATCGTAGTAAGCGAGTTCGAACTCCAGTCGCTCTATTACGTTCACTTTCAGATAAATACCCTTGGGAAAGGTATGAACACACTTATCCTCCCAGCTATGATTTAATTGGTATTACTTCCGTTTTTCTTGAGGATGGCTTTAGCATTAAATAACCTACAAAAGTTGATATGCCATTAAACGAAGAAACCGAAAATATCTTATAAGAGTGTACTTATTATAGAAAATACAGAACAAGGTGCGCACAATTATTTTTTGCACACACACACACACACACACACATATATATATATATATATACCCTTATAAATTTTGTCATAAAATTCAACTTTTTTTTCAACCAAAGATATCAGAATTATATTAGTTCTTGTTGTTTACTATAAAACTATCAAAACGGACACTCAATTCAAGTTTATTAATTTTTTTATAATGACTATAAAATTAAACACCTCAGTACATATTTTTGTTAACCTTTTAAAAAAATTAGCAGGATTATACTTATTTAAGGACGGTATTATATAGTCCTGAAAAGTCTAAGAAGTTTTCTGAAAAATAGCTTCTTCAAATAATTTTCTGTAAATTTTTCAGCATTGTCCAAGAACACTGTATTGGTTTACAACGAACAATAGATTTTTCAAACTTTGTGGGTTACAATTATGCTGTAGTCTTGATTTAGCTCTGCAACCTGATGTGGTTACAGTCTTTATTACTTGTCCCTTAACCTGGTGTTGGTTGTAGGGAAGTTGAACAGGAATAGCAAAGAGGAGCCCATCCGTCTCCAGGTCTACAACTGATTTGGATTCAGAGTTTTCTTTCCTCTTGGTTGAAGAGCATAGTTGGATTCATACCTTTCCCAAGGGTATTAGCGCTACGTGAAAGGCAAACAATTCTTCCAGGATTTGAACTCTGGTGACCGAGTTCTCTTCCAACGACAATAATTATTACGCCACTACAAGGCGCGGAAGCAAAATTAGGGATATTCTTGTATAATAACAAGCGATTCTATTATAAAACAAAATAATTTTAATTTTAGAAAATAAGCAACAAAACAAGAAGATGGACACAAAACAGTAAATTTACTCAATATGACCACCATTTTTTCAATTATTGTATCAACACGCCTTCAAAATAATTTACATGCCTTTAAAATTCTTCAGACATTTTATTCTGTTCTTATTCAATAGCAGTCTTAAGCGAATCAATATTTGGATGGGATGTTTCATTTGTTTTCTAAAACGCCCCATTTTGCGTAATCAAGGGGGGTTAAGGTCTGAATTTGATGGAGGCCATAAAGAAACTCCAATTATTTCGGAAATGTTTTTGTCTTGGTTTCGGCGTTATGCAAATTATTGATTCTTTGACGTTTCTTTTCTTGCTCACTCATATTGGGCTGAATTTTACTGAAAAAGTGCTTGAATGATTGAGCTAATTATGAAAATTTAGATTCATTGCGTTTTTTGCAAAAATTGGACTGATCAGATCCAAAAGAAAAAAACATTTTAAGATTATTCCATATTTTGCTTCCGCACCCTGTAGTGCCTCCAGCTGTAATTCTGCTTAACTTTTCATGCGAGGCTATGGCTAAAATTGTAGGGTAGAATGGGTAATTCAGCATTGGTATTCTAACTAGTTTAGGAGAAAGAATACTTTGAATGCAAACCAGCTGTACTCCACAAAATATTGTGTCTCATTCAGTTCTTAGTGAAGTGATCAGATAAATAGAAAATTCATACACAAAAGTGAAATGAAATGTATTACTAAGAAATGAGTGATTTCTTAACTTTCAAAATTATTATCACGCTTTCTTGACAGTAATAGAACATTCAATATTGCATTCTATCATTGCAATGATTAATCTTCAATATGCATTATTGTAGGGAGTGTTAAAAAAGATTGTGACTGAATCTTTAACTTCTTTAAAGTTTGATTCTAAAATCCAAATGAAGACGTGTACAGAACTGAATAACTTATTAGATGATGAAGTCTGAATGAACAAGTATCAATTCTTGATACTTTTTGAACGAAATGTTTTCTTATGAAAGTACAGCACCTTTCACCCCAGAACTGTATCCACTCTTGCTTACTATTTATCTCAACGTTAAGATATTTGAGAATGTGAAGGATATTTAAAAGAAATACGATGGTGCAGCTTCACATTATATCAGAAGAAAAATATCATACGTCCCTCGACCAAAGGATTACTCAGTGGGACTTGTATGTTAGATACCAAGTGGATTATTTTGATTTCTGTTTTGGTAAATACAACTTGTGTCTCAATCCTTGGTACAATACTTGTACATTCCCAGGCAACGAACAATGAAATGTCAGAAGAATTTGCTCCATCATAATAGTAATGGTTCCCTAGAGCCTTGTGTCCAACTTACGAGATAGAATTACAATTTTTAAATTAACAAACCAAAAAGTCAAACTCAGAGAGAAATCAATAATTAGATAAAAAAAAGGAAAAATTAACAAATTTACAAATCGGTAACACATTTCAAATCTGAAAGCCGATCATTACGTTTAGGTGCATAAAACAAAAATGAATCATCCAGATTTTTAAATATTCCTATGACCCCTGCTGATATGTGCGGACGTACCCAGAAACAAATCACATGACAACTAAATTGATTAAAGAACCAATTTCTTTCTTCGTTTTCGAACGAAATTAGAGACTACCACCAGAAGAGGAGACGAGTCAAAAATTTAGCGGTGACAGTGATGTTAGTAGAGACAAAACGGAAACTTACAACCTCATATTGAAAATCTCTATCAATTCCGTTTACGGTCTAAACAATCAGCAGCCAATTTTCTACACCAATATACTTGACAATTACTATTAAGTAAATCGCACATATATACATTTCATCGTCCTAACAGACACATTAATCTTATCGAACGTTCATAAAACTGACATACTTTCAAAAAGAGACAAAATTTCCTTTCAATTGTTTTTCGTATTTATTCATATTTGTTTGACTTGATTTTGATTTCTTTGCTTAATGGTTTCGTGGACAATTTAAAGCCGAAACCATCATTGTAGATGAATTGTAATGATATCATTATAACCCATGGCTGGGTGGATAAAAAAAAAGGTAAATTTTTATTGGGATTGTGCTAGGATTTAAAATGCATGGGAAATCCTGATTCCTGGAAATCAGCTACATTATTTACTAAGATTGACCGATTGATTTTAACGGCATGTCAACCTGCCTAGGGTTATATCATGCCCAGTGGTGAGGAAATTGAGTTCATTGTAGGTTCATATTTTCATTTTTTGTGTAGTTGTTGCTTAAGAGCTTTTTTTTTTGCAAACGATCCTATTGAATACAAATAATTTTTAAACAGATCAATTTGATCCATAGATAGGACACTAACAGATACTACCAATCCGGGTCAGAGTGAACCTGGAAGTAATGACAATGAAGGGCTGACTCCACTCTCCACAGAACTCCAAAACTAGAATCTAACTATCAGATACTGTTTCGGATCATACTTAAGACACCACTTAAAAAAACAAAAAAACAACAGAAAACAAAAACAATGATCCTTTAAGAATCTTTGTTGGTTTTTAAGTGTAAAAATTGAAAAAAAATCCTTTTGTGCAGTAACTGTTAGTATAAAATACAAAAGAAAAGAAAATATAAAAAGTAAATCTATACAAAAGAAAAAAGACTCTTCAATTATCTTATGAAGATATTTCTTATGAAAAATTCTACCGAGTTTTATAGAAAAATATTTAAATGCAAATGACATATAAGAGATGCAAACTTTTTTTTCTTCTCCTGATTATGAGTCCAAACAAGCAACAATACTTTTTTATCACTTTATGTTTCTGTCTTAAAGAAATACCAAGAATCTATACATACTCGAGTAATGGCGACTTTGTATAACGAACATCATATACTTTTTAACTGCAAAAAGGTGTTTTTATTCTATATTATGTATAATGAACGCTACCTAACTTTTGACAACGCTATCAAATATTGAATGTAATGAATGACCCCTTGTTTTTAGGTAAAACATTGGTGAAAATCGCTGATTACACAAGTATATACGGTAATATTGTTTTATTAAATACAAATAATTAAATACAAACCTTTTGCTATTTTTTTTAAAAAGCATTATTTTCTAAAGTTTGGAATTTATATTTCTTGTGTGTTGTGAGAGATTCCCTTTTGATGAGAACCATTCCCCTTTCCATAAGGAAAAGACAGATTTATATTTAAACACGTGCCTATACATATATATTGCAAGCCGTTTGACTGCTGATAGAAGACAAAAAAATCTTGCCAATTATTAATAAAAATGTATTGGAAATGATATTATAACAAATAACTGAAAATGATTTTGCAGGAAAAATTGATTGGACATGATTTTACACTAAAATGTATTTGAAATAAAAATTGATTAAAATGCAAAATCAAAAATGCAAAGAGCAAAAATACATTGAACAATCCTTTTACAATAAATTTGCTGTAATAATTCACTGAACATGGATTTTTCTATAAAAATGCATTGGACACTAATTTTATTATAAAAATGCATTGGACAATGATTTTATTATAAAAATGCTTTGGGCAAAAATTTTATTATAAAAATATATTGGACAATAATTTTACTATAACAATGCACTGGAGAATGATTTTATTATGAAAAATGCATTTGACAAAACTTCTCTTATGAAAATACATTGGACAATTTTTTTACTATAAATATGCGCTGGACTATGAATTTTACAATAAAAATGCATTGAAAATGATTTTATAATGAAAATGCATTGGACAACGATTAAAAAAGCAACAATGAATAAGAGAATGATTTTATTCTCGAAATGAATTGGACAATGATTTTATAATTCGTCTAAATTTTTTTTATTGAAATCTTTACGATGAAGATTGATTCAAAACTAATTTTATTATAAAAATTGATTGCACATGTTTTTTTCATGAAAAGAAATTGGACAATCATTTCACTATAAAATGTATTCGATAACGATTTTATTATAAGATTCATTGGGCAATGATTTTATCAAGAAAATACATTGTATAATGCTTATATTAAAAAATGTATTGGACAAAGATTTTTACAATAAAAATGCATTGGAAAATGATTCTATAGTGAAAATATATTGGATAATGATATTTTTACAAAAATGCATTGGATAATGATTTCTATTATAAAAATGCATTGCACAATGATTTTATTATAAAAATCCATCGGACAATGATTTTATTAAAGAAATGCATAGGACAATGATTCTATTATGAAAATGTCTAGTACAATTATTTTATTATAAAAAGGAATTGGACAATGATTTTACAATAAAAATCCATGGGACAGTGATTTTACAATGAAAATGCATTGGACAAAGATTTTACAATGAAAATGCATTGGACAATGGTTTTATTATAAAAATGCATCGGAAAATAGTTTAACAATGAAAGTGTATTGGACAAGGATTTTGTTTCCAATGATTTTTTACTCTAAAAGGCACAGCAAATTTGTTTGATTTACTAATTGTTTGGCTGCTTTTCGAGAATCGATAAACAAACCCATACTAAGGATTATTATAGATTTATGGTGTAAACGACGATGAATATAAGATGCAGTTCTGTCAGGTCATTTTAAAGTGAGTGACTATTTCATGATTATCTGTAAAGGAAAAAAAATCACTATCTGATTTAAAAAAAAAAAAAAATTTATTGTTTATGAAATTCATGCGTATCCTAAGTCTAATCAGCTTGATATTTTTCGGTAAATGTAAGTAAACACAGAGTTATCTCCCTTACATTAATGCAAGGTTTCCTCATCATAGCAGCAGTATCAGCTTTTTGTATGGATTTTTAGTTCCCACCCATTTCAACCTTGGCAAATGTTGTAGATGCAAGCCTTCCCAACTTGCAAATTAATAATTAGATTTTCTAGTCATGCATCTTTATTTAAGATCAATCCCTTTTGATACATTTCTTTAACGTCCTCAAACGGCAATTATTATTACTAAACATTTTTTCCTTTTTCAAACGTTATTAAATCAATTCACATTCTGATAAAGTTAATAAGTTTGTAATTTTCATTTCAAATGTTTAATTGTTTGTCTTCGAACATTTTCAAATTTGGGAAATTTGAAACAATAGGCTTGACCTGGCGAAAGATAAAATAGAATATTTGTATTTCTTCAATTCTTTTATAAGATAAACATGCATCTATGACAAAAGTTAGACTAAAAATTTATTTTGAAAATGAACACCAAATAATATTCATGTCGATTCTATAATTTTCAATTAGAAATAAAGATTTTGATGCATTTCTTTTGTAAAATCATTCGCAATATAATTACATGATATAAATAATAACCCTATTTTATAAAAATAATCTTGAATTAATTCCATCTTTCTAACAATATCTTTCTAGAAAATGTAATAGGGAATATATATATATATATATATATATATATATATATATATATATATATATATACAGAAAGATAAAATAATAATCATTGGATTGTCTAAGACGACAGGTTGGATGATAGTGGTGAAATTAAGGAATTTCTCTGGTTAAAGACTAGAACCAGACACATTACCGTAGCTCTAAGGGCTGCTAGCATCTTTTCAACAAGATCAGTTCTGTTATGCGATAAAAATCGAATCTTATTAAAATTAGTTATTTTTACTCTCTCTCTCTCTCTCTCTCTCTCTCTCACACACACACTCTCTTTCTCTCTCTGTTTGTGTTTGTGTGTGCGTGTGTGTGTATTTATTTCTATTGCATCGTCCTGAAATAATTTTTAGACTCAATATTTCATTAAAAAAAACTTCACTGTATTTTAAACTGTCGGCTCCGTCTTCTGTAACCAGTCACCCTCAATTCCTTTCGTTTTTATCTAAAATTAAATAGACGTCATGATTCCTTAGAAAAGAACCAACAATAGCCGAGGAGGGGAAACGTTTTTAAACAAGGTGACACTGCTATAAAAGTCGACGCTATATGATTTCGAGGTGCTGTCTTTTCTGAATAAATAATATAATTCAATACACATTGTAGAAAGGTGAAATAATGAAATGCCATTTTTATTAACATAAAAAATCAAACCAACTGATGAAGAGTTTTACACTCTTTTAGAGGCATGAAATCTGGTCTCTGATAAAACAAAATAGGAATTATTTCCTGCTGTATCAGTACTACAATATGGTTGCACCTCTGGAACTCTACCGAAACCCCAAAAGAAAAAAGCTAGATGGGAACTATACAAAAATGTTACATGCTATTTTGAACAGATTCTAGAAGCAGTATCCAACAAAACCTCGTTTGCATGGCCATTTACCTCCTATCTCACAAGCCATGTGACGAGTAAGATATACGGAACGCTGCTAGTGAAACAAGGACGAACTAAAATGTAACTTCTCTTTTAAATTTCTACATATGGACAGATCTGTATTGGTTGACCAGCAAAAATTTTCACACATTACCTCTGCGAACACTTGACATAGTGGACTTACCAAGAGTGATGGATGGTGAGAGAGTGTCAAAAGAATCCGCGCGGTCGGCATGCTTCAATCATGCAAAAGAAACACAAGAAAAAATAAGCGGATCTTGTAAACAAATAAATCTGAATATTATTTCATTAATATATTTAATTATGTAATAAAAATATGTTTTACCTTACAGGGGGCGATACTGGGTTCAATTTGTGGCAATGTGCGTTAAAAAATGCCAAGACTTGTAATTTTTTGCTTTGATATGTGATATGTAATTATAAAAAACTGGCTTCGCTCAAAAAGATTCCATTTTAGCCAAACTTTTATGTCTCACATAACTTTTACGTTACTCGATCTGCGGTCAGAATCTTTGTCATATTAGCTGAAAATATATAATTATGGATAATTTCACAAAATAATCTTTACAATTTCTGACATGTGGACAAAAAGGTAGGACTCTTTGTAGCCCGTTTTATGGTAAAATTAATGCTGATCATAACAAATACCAAAAATAGGAAATTTCTAAGAATTTGATATCCTAATTTATGATTAATCCTTTGTTAATGGTTTTTAAGCTGTTTGAAAAAGGTCAAATTGGGGTATATAGTGATTGTGTAGTGTCACTTCTTGATATTGCAAAGAAATTGAATGGCAGTGATTCAACAATTGAATGTAAGAAAACTGGGAATCATCGTCAAAATAAGGTTGTGGCTGCGAATAGAAAATCACTGTGTCTAAAGATACAACATTTTTTAGAGCAGTAAAGTGACAATGCACTGGCACATCGCAACAACTGAAAGGTAAGTTGAAATTAATTTTAAAAATTATGCCAGCAGTTTTCATTCAGACAATATTTGTTCACAATCCTATTCTCATAATAACGTTTTCTTTTCTTTCTTCTTCTGTTTTCTGAAATAGTCATTTTTTATACTTATGATTATTCTCGATTGCGATAGGGTTGTTGTTTATCTGGGTTGACCTTCATACGAACCGGTAACCTTAGCCTTATAGCAAACTAAACCACCTACCGAAAAAGTTGGCGGATTTTTTCGGAAAAATAAGATAAATAGCTTTATCAACAAAAGTGAGCTACTTCTTTTTTTTCACAAAAAACAATCTTCATTTTTTTTTCATTACAGTTATATCTATTTAATTTCTTATTTTTTACTGAAAGCTTAAATTTCATTTATTTTGTTTCATATATATGTTGTTATTACATTAAAAAATTCCCAAATAAAAATGACAAAAATGTATCTCTGAATTGGATTCACAGTTTAAATTCGTAAAATTATTATACATAGATTCAATGTAATCTACGCAGGAATACACACAGACACACATACAGACAGACAGACACAAACACACACACACACACATATATACATATAGTTATTTTTACAAAAATTATATCATTTGAGATGTACAGGTTATTTAGGTATAACTAAAATGATATTGATAAAATTTGATAAAATCATTTTTTGATAAAATAAAAACATTTCAGAAAAACTACAAATATTCAAAAACTTTTGATATTGACCCCCCTCCCCCCACCAAAAAAATCATCCTCATCAGATTTCACCGATTGTACAGAGTTTGCAAACTCTCTCGCCATCCATCCCTATCATCCATTGCTTCTGGTAGGTAAAATCACTTCTGTATACTATCTTTGCTTTAAATGCTAAGACATTCACTGTAATCCCAAGTTACAACTGAACCTGGCCAAAAGAGGCTAATACTATTGGAGTTTATTAGAAACTGAAAGCCCCAAGTTAGTGTAAAATAGAATGCGTATAAGGATACAAAAAAAAACATAAATAAGGACTTTGATGAAATTTAAAAAAAAAGAAAGTAATTGAGGACTTTAACTAAGTTAAAACTTAATGACAGAAAGGGGAAGACGGTGGGGGAAAATTATTTCTAACGAAAGTCATGGGAAGTAGCATGGCGAATGTAAAGGCGAGCGGATGAACCTGGCGAGCGGATGAACCCTCTGACGGTTCAACGCAATGCCTAACCCTGTCCTGGGCGTATGAATCCTGTGGTTCAATGGCTAGGATCAAATAGTTCGATCGGGGAACTACTGCTGCTCATCTATAAGGGTGGCTTCTATAGATGAGAATAAAAACAGCCATGACCCACACTCAAACCACCTATCCAAACCGCTTTGCTCTTCGTGCGGGTAAAAAAGGGGCAGGTTCTGCTGAGGTTGGAGCCCTGGCTTCATTGTTCGAAAAATTAGCTACAGAGCTCAGACTAAAACAAAATCTAATGAAATGCAAACGCGCAATACAAATAGCAACATTCAACGTTAGAACCTTAAATAGAATAGGACAACTGCTGAAGCTGACTGCATCGGCGAGAGATCATAACATGCATACAAGTACACTGATACACTCATAGCGAGGATATCAAATACCACGATACTGGCAATGGATGGACTCTATCCACTCCATCTGCATCTGCATGGAAAAACTCTGGCAATGCCACTATAGGAGGTGTAGGTATTCTTATAGGACCGTGAGCCCAAAAATCACTAAATAGTATAGAGAAAATTCAACCTGGGATGATGGTAGCTACTTTTAATGGCAACCCCAGCGCAACAATCATCTCCTGCTACAGCCCTACCAATTTAAAAAAAAAGTACAAAATGAATTAGCTAACATCTACCTAAAAGAGCAAACGGAATGCATACAAAATCAGATCGATAAGATTAGAGCATAGAACCCGAAATTGAGAAAATTCTTAAGAAGAACCAAAATGGCTTTCGGAGAAATAGATCCACGACGTCAAAAATTTTGACTATCCGTCGAATTCTTGAAGGTGTAAGTGTAAAAAACCTAGTGGCAACAATATTATTCGTCGACTTCGCCAGGGCCTTTGACTCCATCTTCAGAGGAAAGATGGGGCAAATATTACTCGCCTACGGCCTATCAAAAGAAACCGTCGCAGCCATAATGATGCTCTATAGAAACACGAAAGTAAAAGTTTGCTCCCCGGATGGAGACACAGACTACTTCGACATTGTAGCAGGTGTGCTGCAAAGAGAGACACATTAGCCCCATACCTCTTTACCATCTGTCTAGACTACGTGCTTAGAACATCCACTGATAAAATGAAAGAAAGCGGTTTCAAGTTAACAAAAGAAAGAAGCAGAAGATACCCCGCACAAACAATTACGGACGCGGACTACGCCGATGACATAGCGCTTCTGGTAAATACATCCGCTCAAGCAGAAACCCTGCTAAATAGTCTGGAACGAGCAGCTGCAAGCATAGGCCTCCATGTCAACGCAGAAAAGACGGCTTTAATCAAAGAGGTGACATCTCCACACAAAACGGTAGTTCTCTGAAACTAGTAGACAAGTTCACCCTCCTCGGAAGCAGTGTCTTATCAACCGAAAAAGACATCGACACGCGGCTAACAAAGGCATGGACAGTTATCGATAAGCTATCGGTCATATGGAAGTCAGACCTGACCAATAAAATGAAATGCAGTTTTTTCAGGCAGCAGTCGTGTCGATACTGCTATATGGATGTACTACATGGACACTAACTAAATGCATGGAGAAAAAGCTTGACGGCAACTATACAAGAATGCTGCGAGCAATTTTGAACAAGTCCTGGAGGCAGCACTCAACAAAGCAGAAGCTGTACATCCACTTACCACCCATCACGAAAACTATCCAAGTTAGAGACACTGCTGGAGAAGTAGAGATGAACTCATAAGTGACGTACTCCTGTGGACCCCTTCTCATGGACGAGCAAAGGCATGACGTCCAGCTCTGTGCCGATACAGGATGTAGCCTTAAAGACCTACCGGAAGTGATGGACGATATGGAGGATGGCGGGAGAGGGTCAGGGAGATCCGAGCTGATGGCGTGACACGATGATGATAATGAAAGCAAGTTGAGCTCATCATAATCGATACTGAGTAAATGATTTATATTTAATGATCAATTACAAATCCAATCAAGTTTCCTTCATATTCGACGATATGATCCTATCGAGAAGGCAAGTCATTAATGCCTTTGACAGAAAATCATTTGTTCTCAAGACAAAAAATATCTCCCGTTTTCTTTTTTTTTTAACTTCGTACTCTGTTTAAGAATCTGTTTGAAATTGTTTAAAATCCAGTATTGGATGGGAATGCTTGAAAATCATATAATTATGTTCAAATCATTTGTATTTAGAATAGTCAACAAAGGATTATCAGTATTATATACTTAAAACCACATAATCTCATAAAAAGTTGACTGTGGTATTAAATATTCGGATAAGCGTTAAAAACCAACCAACCAGCCAGCCAGCCAGCTAACCAATCAAGAATTTTGAGTGGCGGTACATTTATTTTTGGATGGGTTGATTATTCAAATTTTGGATAAGGTCTGTCGGTGGGACGGAGAATAGATGACTATATCCCCTACAAAGGAGAAAAACACACACAAAAAAAATGGGTATCCTAGGTATGAATCTAAACTCTATCTGATAATGAGTTTCCAGCTTTAGAGATCTGAGGAGTGGGAAGTACCCCTTCATTGCCATTATTTCCGGGGCAATTCTGGTAGTATCTGTTAGGGTCCCATCTCTGGGTCAAATAGATCTTACAAATTGTTTGTATCCGATTGGACCAAGTGCCAAAAAAAAAAAAAAGCTCTTGAGAAACAACTAAACAAAAATATAAATATGAACGTACAATCAACACGATTCTGTGATTTCCTAACTTTTGGGGATAAATTAACCCCAAACTGGTTGACGTGCCATTCAATCAATCCAAACAAGCAAAAAGATTTTCTTTGAAGGTTGATAGTTTTTCCTGTTTTACCAGTACAATTTGTTAAAAGAATTCTAAGAAAGGTCATGTGTACCATAATATGGCTATTTGGGAAATGTACATCGATTGTTGGTAGCATATATACATAACATAGAACGCATAAAGAACATAGGAATCTCGAAATTCGAAAACACGTAACGACTTCTTGTTCAGGTAGGAAAACTTTTTATTAACTTTGAGTTAAAGGTTTTGACATAAGGAGGAGAGACACAATCTGGCTATGCCGTCTTATTCATTTGACCCCTATCTCGCGCGGCACCCACGGCGCGCAAATTCGTCTCGCCTCAGTGAGCCCCAAAAGTCGAACCTCCTCGTTCGACGTCTAGTTTTCAACTCCCTGACTTTCTTCGAAATCCCCAAAATCATCCACGCGCTTCCGGTGCGTGACGTCACCCGCACTTTGTCACCCGTTTCATCATCTCAGGCTATAGTGACATCTCTGAGTGACATGTCCGCTCTGTGCATGCTCACACGTTACCACCTGCATCAAGGTTCCACCTAACTAACCCGTGTGCTGAGCCGAAAGGTTCTCAGCCAAACTAAACCCAAAGGCATGAACCGAAATCCCTCGGCTATTATATTACACATGTAGCTCTGTCATCTTCATTTTTTACGATTTCCATAGAAATATTTTTTATTGATGTCGAAAAGTGTATTAACAGCTAAAATAAAACGAAACAATATTAATGCAGATGCGAAGATACGAAAAAGCTAATTTCGTAAAATTCCATATATACAAAAGTCACTAAATTTAGAACTTCTTGAATGAAGTTGATTAATAACAGAACAAGTGGATTACAAGGTGGAAGCTTAATTCAATACAAAAATACATTTTCAATGGTCTAAAAAACAAGAAAATATTCAACTGATACAAAATTTTCTCGTACTTTAGTCTGAAATGAGAAATTATTATTATACACCAATCTACTCGTACTATTATCCTCATCTTGGTTGTTATAGTCAAATTTCTTCTTTTTCTGAGAGAGAGAGAGAAAGAAAGAGAAAGAGAGAGAGAATGTGTGTGTATAAAATAGATAGATAGAGAGATAGATAGATAGAGAGAGTGTGTGTGTGTGTGTGTGTGGAGAGAGAGAATGTGTGTGTGTAAGAGAGATAGATACAGAGAGAGAGAGAGATTGTGTGTGTGTGTGTGTGTGTGTGTGTGTGTGTGAGAGAGAGAGAGAGAGAATGGAAAAGAATGAAATAGAAAGAGAAAAGAAAAGAACCTGAAAAGCCTTAATAGATTATATCTATATTAATAACTGAGAAGATTTCGTCCGTCTGTCCAGTTCATAGAGACCTGAGAAATTTAGTATGCATATTGAAACAATGGAAAAGTTGTAGCGTTAAGCCTTTTCTGTTCTTTATGAGGAAAAATGGTTGGTTGGTATTAAGGTATGTCAACACTTGTTGGGTTATTTAAAGCCGAAGTTAGTCTTATTTTTCAAGCAAGTAGATGGTTTCAGGCAACTAATGAGAATCATTTGCAAACAATTCCAGTTTTAAGTAACTATTCTGAATACTAACAAATTATACACAATTATATGGTTTCAAGTATTTCTATTAAATGGTTTTAGTCCGGTCGGTTGGAGCTGTAGAATACACCAACTGTATCACTGCAGAGGGGTAAGACCACCTCAACGAGTGTCTTGGATATGACACTAAACCAACTGATAGTGAAGCTATAATAATGCTGGATCTTCAGGGAATGCAGAGTACGACTTCATTGCCAATGTTCCAACGACAACTCAAACCCGAAATGGTAGCACCTAATAGGAACCTATCTATGAGTCAAATAGAACTGTTTGACTTTCAAAAATGTTATCAACAAAATGTGTTACGTATATATAATACATATGTATGAAGAGGATTTGGTATCAAGTAACCTACAAGGGTTGGTATGCCATTAAACCCAATCAAACTAAACTAATTAAATTAATTAAATGGTTTTAAGTAACTATTCCAATCATTTGTCTGCACGCACTTTTAAGTATTTTACATCATTATATAGTTTATATAGTTTTAAATAATTATATAGTTTTCAAGTAACTGCGATAATTAGCAAACATTTATAGCTTCAAATAACTATCATTAATACTAATAATTTGTATAGTTATATGGTTTCAAGTATTCCTATCCAATGCTAATAATTCTCAAACAGATCTTTGCCCAGTGAATCGGGGCAGTAGAATACACCAACTATTGCTTGGCAGATTCCTCCGCCAACGAGTGTCCTGCATATAACACTGAGGGTAAGGTTCCAGTAATGCTGGAGCTTTGGGAGATGCGGAGTACCCCTTCATTGCCATCACTCCCAGGTCCACTCTAACCCGGTGTAGTAGCACCTGTTTGGGTCCTATTTGTGGATCAAATGGAACTAAACTGAATTGCTTGAAACAGGACTGTTTTGACATTTAAACTGCGTAATTATGCAAACTGAATGGTTGAAATGGAACAGATTTTGTATACTTAACTGAATTGTTTGAAATAGAACTGTTTTGACATTTAACTGTGTGTAAACAAAAACTATACTTATACTAAACTAAATTGTTGGAATTAGAACTATTTGACTAAACGGAATAGCTTGAAATAGAAATGTTTTTGACAATTAAACTGTGTACTCATACTAAACTGAATTGTTTGAAACAGAACTGTATATTTGTATAAAAACGGATTTGGCACTAAATAACCTACAAAGCTTGACATACTATATAAACCTAACAAACCAACCAACCAGATCTATCTAACCGATTGGTACTATCACTCCAGAATGTAACGTGGGGTGTCCAAGTGGTGCAATCGTTGAAGTGCTGAACTATGGAATCGTAGTAAGCAAGTTCGCACACCCGTCGCGCTATTATGTTCACTTTCTGAACTAACACCCTTGGGAGAGGTATGAATCCCCTTATTCTCCCACTTATGGGTTAAATAGTACCCCTACTTTTCTAAAAGGATGGCTTTGGCATTAAATAGCCTACGAACTTTGATCTGCTATTAAACAAAGAAAAACCAGAAAGTAACTGTGAACTATAGCAACGAGTTCATGAAATATATGCAGGTTTGTGTCCCTATTCAGAATCCTCGCTACCTTTTATAGCGGGTATCGGGAACGGAAGATCTTACAACTTTGCAGCTGATGCAATCAGTGTTAAATAGAACCCACCGACAGAGTGAGCATTGGGAAAGCTACTGATATTGAAAGGATATCACAGTTCGAATAAACAATAATTAGAGGAAGCCATGTTGCTGCGTGACATAACAATTCATATAAAATCCACACTCCAGAGGAAAAAAGCGCAAATTATTTTTTTCATAAATAATTATTCACATTTAATGAAAGAATATTAATTTTGTTTACATTCAGTTCTTTGAAATTGAGGAAGACCAGACAATTCGATAACATACTGCTCCGACACTGTGACACAGTTTATAATCAAAACCCGATAGACAGATGGATGAAGGGATGCATCCTCCCTTTCCCTAAAAAAGGTGACCTTGGATTAGCCAAGAACTACGGAGGTATAACACTTACATCCATAGCGGCCAAAATATACAATGCCCTACTACGAAACTACATAGAACCCAAAATTGACAACATTCTTTGGAAAAACCAAAATAGCTTCCTAAGAAATACATCCACAACCACATAAATATTGACTATCCGTGTACGGACAAAAAACCTACAGGCGACAATACTATTTGTCGAATTTACCAAGGCCTTTGATTCCATTCACAGAGGGAAGATGGAACAAATCCTACGAGCATACAGTATAACAAAAGAGACCTTCGCAGCAATATCGATTCTCTATAGAAACACCAAAGTGAAAGTACGTTCTCCGGATGGAGACACAGACTACTTCGACATTGTGGCGGGAGTACTGCAAAGGGACACACTAGCCCATACCTCTTTATCATCTGTCTAGACTACGTGCTTAGAACATCGATTGATAAAATCAAAGAAAACGGCCTCGAGCTGATAAAGAAAAGAAGCAGAAGGTACTCCGCAAAAACAATTACCGACGTCGACTACACCGATGACATAGCGATTCTGGCAAATACACCCGCCCAAGCCGAAAGCCTACTGCATAGTCTGGAGCGAGTCGCCGCAGGCATTGGCCTCCATATCAATGCACACAAAACGGAATACATGTGCTTTGATCAAACAGCTGACATCTCCACACAAGGCGGTAGCTCTCTGAAACTAGCAGAAAAGTTCACCTACCTAGGAAGCAGTGTCTCATCAACCAAAAAAGACATCGGCATGCGGTTAACGAAGGCATGGACAGCTATCGATAAGCTATAGGTCATATGGAAGTCAGGCCTGACCGATGAAATGAAACGCAGTTTCTTCCAAGCAGCGGTCGTGTCGATACTGCTCTATGGATGCACTAGATGGACGCTAACTAAACGGATGGAGAAAAAGCTAGACGGCAATTACACAAGAATGCTGCGAGCAATTTCGAACAAATCCTGGAGGCAACACCCCACAAAGCACCAACTATACGGCCACCTGCCTCCCATCACGAAAACTATGAAAGCTAGGCGAACCAGACATGCAGGACACTGGTGGAGAAGCGGGGACGAGCTCATAAGTGATGTTTTCCTATGGACCCCCTCATATGGTAGAGCAAAAGCAGGACGACCAGCACGAACCTACATACAGTAACTCTGTGAGGATACGGGATGTAACCCCTCGGACCTTCCAGAAGCGATGAACGATAGGGAGGAGTGGCGAGAAAGGGTCAATAATGTCCGTGCTGGCGGCACGACATAATGATAATGATTGTAGGTAATTTACGAAGCTATTTGTTTTGATGGGGCACAAGGCCGAATGAATGAAGCACTCATTGAGTCTCGAATTCACTCGTGTAGGTTTGCTAGTCAAGCTTGTTAACCATTACTTCACAAGAGGTGCCTGCCCTATTGTTTAGCTCGGACTAACACTGAGGACAGGAAACGAAAAATTGGATTTCAATCTTTTAAAAGTCACTAACAAAATTCTGAAAATGTTTCTTCAGAAAACCCAGTAAAATTTTTGGCAGAACAATATTGACTTCATCAGACAGGATGAAAATATAATTAGTCGTTTCGGCCGTTGTATCCTCCAACCTTCTTCTGATGTTTTTTAACTGAATCAGAAACATTCGAATCGAATTGTTTATTCAATCTGCGTGGGTAGTTTTTTTTTTTTTTCGCTATTCATGTTTGCCCATAAATTTTTTTTCCGAAGCCTGGGCCAGTACTTTCTGTTAAACGACAAACTCTTATATAATGTCTTATTCCTCTAGGTCATTGGCCCATGAGAGGATAATATGAAGCCTATTTTAAAGGACCTTAAACCTTCTGTCATTTAGTCTGCCCATGCAACAAGAAGATATAGTTATTTTTAAATCTGGGGTGCACAACGGCCGAAACGTTAATATAACAACAAAAATAAGGACATCAGAGACGCAAAACTAGTGAAAATATAAACAATTCATCCCAGAATGTTTGACATATTGTTTTTGTTATTTGGATTTCTGATATCTCTTAAAAACAAAACGAGAATTCTTCCAAGTCGTAGTCGTGTTTGTAGTACTGTATGGTTGCACCTCTTGAACTTTAACAAATCGCTCGGAGAAAAAAAGTAAATAGGAACTACACAATGATACTGCGTTTTGTTTTGAACACTCTAGAAAACAGCAACTGGTCGGAAATGTACCTCTAATCTCGCAAAACCTCCAAGAAAGGCCAGTGACTTTCTTGCATGGACTCCTACACATGGACACACTTGTGTTAACCAATCAGCAAAAATTTACATTCATCTCATTGTGTGCCGTCTCCAGAACTTACCAAATAAGATGGTTGATATGGATGGATGGCGCGCGCCCGCGCGCCCGCGCGTGTGTGTGTGTGTGTGTGAGAGAGAGAGAGAGAGAGAGAGAGAGAGAGATTCAAAGGTATCTGTGCTGTTAGCACGCCTTGATGATGATCTTTTATTATTACAATTATCATGTGAAACCGTTCGTTACAATTTTTTGACTACAATCCGACTCTAGACATTTTTTGCCGGTGTAGGTAGGTACTTCAGCAAGTTGAATATAAAGAATGAAATTCCTTTTAAAAAGATCCCAATGTTTTATTTGTTTAAGATTTAAAAATTGTCTAATATATTATGAAATCGTGTGCACTTAATTACCAGCGTCTCATGAGCCAATAAAAAAGAAAAACTAGAAAATGATTTACATTTTGTGAAGATTTTTGTCACTAAATCTTTTAAAGAAAAAGTTTGAATGAAGTGATTTCTTATTCGACGATTCCTTACATGTTTCTTACTTGTTCTAAAAAAAAAAAGAAAAAAAAAAGCTGCGGTCCTTAGTCGGATTTGATCAGGCGAAATCGAAAAGGTAAAATCTCTTATCTTTTCTAATAAGATTTCTTGAGAGACTGCAAATTGATGTTATCTTTCGGTAAATAGTTACACACATGCTCACAAACACACAGACATCTTCAAATACTTTTACACATACGCATGTAAGCTTTCATTTCAACACAACATGCAATTATCGGCAAGAAATACGTTCGTTCTTATGTAAATCCATGCATCCATATACATTTCAACAGTATGCGCATGCGTCACTCACAATGTTTACAGAAAGATATTTACATTTAGGTATAAAATAGGATAGAAACAACATATTATATATAAAACTAGAATGTGATACACACACACACACTCACACAAATACACACACACTCACAGAGTTGCGCACTCCTGCGCACGCGCACACACATAAACACACACACATTTGCGTGCACGCATGCACACGCGTACGCTCTCGGACACACACGCACGTATATATATATATATATATATATATATATATATATATATATATATATATACTAGGGTCATTTAATAAATAAAGTGAATTTTACGTAAGGGGTTGACAATAGGAAACAAATTTTAAGGAAATCAATAGTAATAGGTCCTTTCTTGTCACAGAATACTATTCTTTAATGACCACTGCACCTAGAACATTTTTTACTGGAGGGGGGTTAGTGTGTTTCCGCTCCATGGACTGTTTTTCCACTCAAGCTTGTCGTGGCAAACCAATGGCTAGCCTATTATATATATATATATATATATATATATATATATATATATACACTAATGAATGATTCACCATACACATCACACATTCTTCTGTAAATTTCACATGGTTTGCACTTCACAGCCACCAAAAATTTGAGGACAGACGTCGGTTGAATCCTGGAGATCTCTGTTCGAGTTGCCACCATCTTCACAAAAATATTTTTGCGATTTTAAAATAATTTTTAGTATAAACCAATTCCAAACGATGCACAGTTTACATTTATTGAAAACAATTCCGAAAAAATTATTTTGCTTTTTTAAAAAGTTTACTTATTTATTGGTTGGTTGGTTGGTTGGTTGGTTGGTTTTACAGTATATCAACCATTTTCAGGTCATTTAATTCCGAACAAGTCATTTTGGTTTGGTTTGGTTTTATGGCATATCAGCCGTTGTAGGTTATTTAATGCTAAATCCATAAATATATATATAAACAGTTCTATTTCAAACAATTCAGTTTAGCATAAGTACAGTTTTTTTTTGTTTACACACAGTTTAGTTCTATTTTACCCATTCAGGTGCTACCACTCCGGGCCAAAGTGGACCTGCAATAAAGGGGTACTCCACATTCCCCAAAGCTCCAGAATTACTAGAGCATCACCATCAGATTGTTGAGTGTCCTATCTAGGACACTCGTTGGGGGAATTTAACCTCTCTGCAAAGATGCAGTCAGTGTATTTTACCGCCCCAGCTGACTGGGCCGCCTTATTTTTTGAAAGAACATCGTGTGTATATATATATATATATATATAATATTGGACCAAAAACCAAAGCAGCCGAAATACTTGTTTTATTAAACAATCGATGACAATTGATAAAGTTTATGACAAGTTAGAACAATTAATAACCACTTAATGTTTCGTTGGGTATCCATTAACATCAAGTAGTGAGGTTTTTCTCTTCCTGCCACAACATTCTTTTTGAGGATGATTTCAAGTTTTCTTATAATTTTTGCGGAAAATATCAATTGATGTATGATGGTGATTCAATTTCTTTGCAATATCACGAAATGATAACCTACCATGCCACAATTAGACCTTTTTCAAACTCAGTCAACTGCTTACGACTCACCATTAGCAGAGAACTAATCACAAATTAGGACAGCAAATCAAGGAGAAAAAAATTTCTATTGTTTGGTATTTCTGATAATTTTCTTTTTAGAAAATAATGACTTTTCCTTACAACTTTAGGAAGCCAAATATCATGCCATGAGGTTAGGGAATCACATTCATTGTACGTTTATATTACATCTTTTTGTGTTGTTGTTTGTTAGCTTTCTTTGCACACGATCCGATCGAATACAATTCATTTTTAAACAGATTTATTTCATCCATACATGGGATTCTAACGGGTACAACCACCCTGGGTCAGAGTTGGCCAGGGAGTAATGTCAATAGAGAGGTAATCCACATTTACCAGATCTCCAGAACGGGAGTCTCACCAACAGATGCCGTTTAATATCATACCCTGGGCACTCACTTCAAGGAGTCTTACTCTCCCCCTGAGGGATACTATCAGCATATGCTAAGCCCAAGGAAGAGGGCTCAATATCTAGGATAGAAAGAAATTTAAGTTCTTAGCTTTTTATATCGTACAACCAACAATGTAATAACTTTTTAAAGACAATTTGTCCACATAATTCTGAAATTTCTCAATATATAAATTCGATTCTGTTTTATATTCCTTACGTTCCATGTAATATCCGTCCATAATTCTTTTGAATAAAATTTTGCCTAATGATCACGAAAACATTTAGGGGCAGTACTCGTGGAATAAGTAGCTAACATACTGTACAGCGACATCGTAGTAAGCGAGTTCGAACTTCAGTTGCGCGATTACATCCACTTTTAAACTAAGAGGCATGAACCCCCTTATCTCTTTAGCTATGAGTTAAATAGTACCAGTATTGTTCTCCTACAAGTGTGGCTTTGGCATTAAATAACCCACGAAGGTTGATATGCCATAAAATAAAGAAACTGAAACTGAAAGCATGAAATAATTGCAATGTATGATTTTAATTCTTTAATTTTAAACTGCTTTTTATATACATTTGTCATATACTGCACACACACACACACACACACACACACACACATACACACACACACACACACACACACACACACACACACACACACACACATACATAGGACTGTTTGCAAGATTCATAATCATAGAATTGGAGAAAAAAATCAGACAATACAACGGTGATAATACAAACACACAAAGATAAACGGATAAAACACTGACCCCAAATGGCTTTAGCATCCAATTAAACCATCCGTGAAAAATTATTTTGAAATAGAATGAACAGAAAGGGTTGTAACATAAACATCTTAATAAACAAGTGCTTAAATCAAATATTCAACGGAAACAGTTATGGCTAATTTGAAACCCCATAACATGCGTAGCAAATATTTCCAAGTTGTAGATCTCACAGTAAGGCAGTGTCAAAATATAATTTTAATTCAACGAATAAAGAGATGCTATAGTATTACCTGTTCATTTTCGGCGCTTCTTTTGAGGCATGTCAAATCCTTTAAAACTATTTTAGAACTAAAAACAACAAATTTTCTTCGCAAAAACTTTTCTCCTGACGATGACTTAATTGAGAACCATTAAAAAATACTAAAAAAATATTAATTTTTGTCTTATCTCCTTTGTTCATCTTGTATATATATATATAATTTGGTGGACCGTAGTCAAAGGCGACCCCAAGACTCTTTTTTCAATATTTAGTACACCAAAGTGTTGGGGATAGCGCTATTCCTTTCTCTAGATTGCTCCACGTACCCTCGATCCGTATTTTATAATGCTGAGTGTTAATCAAGGAGGCATCAAGTACTATTTTTTAAGTCTTTGGTATGACTTGACCTGGGATTGAAGCCCGATCTCCCGGGCCATTCGTGAACACTACAACTATTATGCCAATGGGTCGGTTGCATTAAACCTACTCACCTTTAAAACCAATTAGAACTTTTTATTTCACTTTTTGTCTACAATTTCTAATTTATCATTATCACTATTATTGTTTCAAAACACGCGAGTTTTTCACACGAGCGTTAGTTGGTTGTCTTTCACTGGGATCCGAGTGACAGCAAGTCTCCTCATGCCAATTTCAGCAATTCTTTAATCTGGATGGAATCGATTTTTTCTGATTTCAAATTATTCCAATCCTTTGGTATCACCGCCACCCGTACATTCCTCTAGTTCTTACTTCTCTAGCAAAGGTCCAAATATTTGTCTATCGTTTCACATTCTTTTATTTTCACTCAATAGTTCAATGGAACGGCAAAACCCAAAGAAGTCAACTCATTTTTTTGTTTATAATCCCTAGGTTTGGTTTTCTGGATCATGGAATTTATTTGTATCTCAAAATCTCAGAGGAGTTTATGTGTTTCATTCTCTTGGACGGATTCTATTTTGTGCATGTAGCATTTGGTAGTATGGTTACATTTCAATTCCTTGTACAATTCCTAGTGGATCACCTTTCCAACCCAGTCATGCCTAGTCTTGTACTACTTTAACAATATTTGCTTATAATTATTATTCGTTTCATTTTTTTCGCCACATAATCAACAATTGATATTTGTTTTCATCGATTTTCGCTTTTAAAAAATTGGCCTTGTTTTCTGCTGCTATTATTATTATTATTATTATTTTACTTCTTAAGAGTTTTTCACACCAATGTTAGCAGGTGGTCTTTCTCTGGGATCTAAGTTACTGTAAATCTCCTCTGCTGTCCAAGATTCTTCTCAGTATTCTGGCTGATCTCAACAATACTGTAGTTTGGATGGTCTCAAATCATCCTCCGATTTCCAACTCTTCCAGCCACCTTTCAAAACCTCTGGTAACCATTCTAAGCAAACCTATTAGTATCACTGTCAACTTCATGGTCCACAGCTTTTTTGGTTTTCTCTCAAGGTCCAATTACTTGTTTCTCTTTTCGTTTTCTTTGATTTCTATTCTGCGATCCACAATACGGTAAGTCCTCATTTTTTTTTTGTTAATTATCCCTGGGTCTGGTCTTCTGGCCGGGATTAGGTGATCTGTTTGTATCTCAAAATCACAGAGAAGTTTATGTGTCTCATTCTCTTCGACGGATTCTAGTTTTTGCATTTACCAATTGATAGTATGGTCGAATTTCAATTTCTTGCACATTTCCCATGGATCTCTTCCCTTGCCACCCCCGCCAGTCGTGTCTTGTCTTAAACTCCTTTTGCGCTTCTTTGCTACATGTGCTTATTGTGTGATGAATAGTTTCGTCTCTATCACCGCAGAATCTAAACTTGCTATGCTGTTGCGTAATATCGATTTTCGTTTTAATATAAATGGTTAATGTTCCGGGAGACCGGAGTTCAATTCTAGGTCGAGTCGTACCAAAAACTCAAAAAAATAGTACTTGACGCCGCCTTGCTTAACACTCAGTATTATAAGGTAAGAATCAAGTGTAAAGTGGAGCAATCCTGGGAATGACGTAGCGCCCTCCCCTACATCTCGGTGTTGTAGCTATTGAAAAGGAAGCCTTCGGGTCACCCTCAACTAAAGTCGCCAGATTTACTTATAAATGGTCCATATGGCATTATCTTATGCAGCTATTAGAAAAGATTTATTTTCTCTCTTAAGGTTTCTCTTTCGTAGCCATGTCCAGTTTGTCGCTTGAAATACCCATACAGTTGGGTTTTTTTTCCATTTCTGTTTCCGAGTAATTATTCTGTTTGTCCTGATGTTAACTTTAATGTTATTGGCCGCTCTAATTATCCTTTGTTTGTTCTTTTTGATATTGCCTTCAAGTCCTCGTATTGATGCATAAATGCAATCCTCAAAACTGGCAGGTCCTCTTCCTCCTTCGCTTATCTATGTCATCTCTCGGATGTAATGCCTTTTGCATATTTATCAACTTACTTGTTCTTTGGTCCATTTCTCCGAGTTTTTCCCTAGTCCATTTTAAGAATGGTCCTGAGTATTTTACAAGGAGGACGGCCCAGCTGTTTATTCTTTTGATTAGATTTCTGTAACAGAGTTTGGTTTCGAGAAATTTTCTTTTTCGTCTAAGGAACTCTTCGTATTTTGTCTTTCATCCCTACTTGATTGATAGTATCCGTTTCCAATATTCCCAAGTATTTTCCTTTTCTCCAAGCGTTGTGATTCTTTTTGATTTAGTAGTTCTATTCCTCCCGGCATTTGTTATTTCCCACTTTTTATTAGTAGCATAGCAGATTTTTCTAAACCAAAATCCATTGTTATATCTTGGCTGTTAATTCTAATTGTTTGTATCAGTCTCCAATTCTTTTTCATTCTTGACAAACAGCTTGATATCGTTCATATACAAGGCTCATTAAATAAGTTTCCAGACTTTTTTCGTATGGGCACTTTTATTGATAGTACACACATGAAACTAGTCCCCTTCAAAGTAATTTCCTCCGGCTGCATGCACTTGTTGTACCGTTCCAACAATTTCTGGAAGGCCCCATGGAAGTCCTCTTGTGTGAGCGTGTCAATGACCTTCGTCACAGCCTCTTTCATCTCCCCAATTGTCTCATAACGACAGCTTCTAAGTTTTTCCTTGAGCTTATAGAATAAGTAAAAGTCACAGGGAGCAAGGTCTGGACAATAGGGAGGGTGAGCAACTGTCTTGATGTCCATCTTGGTCAAATAGTCTGTGACAAGGATGGAGTTGTGGACTGGTGCATTTTCCTGGTGGAAATGCCCCTGACCCGATTGTGTGCTGGCCCCTTCCGATGGAAACTCTTCCTGAACTCTCTTAAAACCTCAACATAGTATTCCTTGTTGACTGTCTGTCCAGTGGGAACCCAGTGCATGTAGATCATGCCAGTGCTGTCAAAAAAAAGTTTGTGGGTGGATTTGCTTTGTCTGGGAGAGCCAGCATGCTTCCACTGGAAACTCTGTCTCTAGGTCTCTGGGTCATAGCAGTATATCCAGCTTTCATCGCAGGTCACCTGAGCATCAAGAACTGCGGGATCTGAATTGGTCAGCTCAACCATCTCCCTGCTGTCATGACAATGTCTTTCTTTCTGATCTTCTCTGGGCACAAATCTTCCGCATCTTCAGTTCCTCGTGAATAATTGTGTGTACATTTCTCACATTGACATCAAACTGTGCACTTATTGTCTCTATAGACACACGACGGTCCTCATCCAAGAAATTCTTTATTTGGCCAATCAACTCTAGTGTTCTGACTTCCTTACTCCTCCCACTCCTCTCATCATCCCTCACAGACTCCCTGCCTTCCTTATGCCATTCAAGAACTGATGCTCGATTCATGCAAGATGGTCGAAAAGCAGTCTGAAGCATTCCATACGTTTCTGTGGCATTTTTTCCAAGTTTAAAACAGAATTTTATTGCATATCGTTTTTCTAAAGTGTCCTCACGTCCAGATAGCATTTTTGAAATTCACCAGCTGTGACAATCAGGCTTTTGTAGGGTGGATTCCAATTCCTGCTGTAGCTGTTCATGTGAAGCTGAAATCATAAAAATTGGTCAGTCATCTCGTAAGATGTAAAGCAATAACATACTGAATTTTCAAAAGTCTACGACAATTTTAAATGCCCGTACGAAAAAGTCTGGAAACTTATTAAAGGTATCTCGTACATAATGTGATTAATCTTTTCTTGCGATTTTGTAAATTTGTAGCCTGCAATGCATTTCCTAATTATGTGATTGAGTGGTATCATTGCTATAACAAAGAGTAACGGCGAAAGCGCATCTCCCAGGAAGATGCCTCCCTAGATTTTATTCTGTTATAATAGAGTGAATGAATACTCGACGCTATTCAAAACAAGAGAGAGAGAGACAGAGAGACAGAGGGGAAACTAGGTGGATTACACTTCTTAATCTCTCTCTCTCTCTCTCTCTCTCTCTCTCTCTCTCTCTTTTCCACTGCAACTGATAACACGAGTTTGAACTTATGGATAGAAAGAAGAGCTGATCAATATGTAAATAATTTCATTTATATTCTAATCCTGCTTGTTCGTTTGCACGTTACGCTCGTCCACATATCCTCCCCACAGCCAAATCGGATCTTCTTCCACCTGCTCTCTCAATTAATTGGGATATTCTTCTACAAAGATGTTACTTATTCAGATCAACCAATGTATTGTACATAAATTCTTTTGTATTTCAAAATTCAAGTAAAAGAAGTTAATTATTCGATACTTTATTTCGGGGGTGGAATTTTTGGTCTTGCCCGTGGCTTCACAAGAATAGCAGTTGCCTGTTGTGCAGATACAGATCGAAGATCCGACAGGAAGAGTAAGAAAAAAATGATAGAGAGAAAGAAGGGGACATCGACAGAGTCATGAAGAAATAAATGAGGAAGAGGGATATATCATCTTGATTCTTTTTTAGTTTTGTGGAATTTCCAAAGGTCCTGATAGTAAGCTAATTTTATAAATTATGGATAGGTACACTCTGATGCACCACTAGATGGCGCTATGTATAACATGAAAATCTATGTACAAAACCAGCATTATAAAATAACTCTGACAGCATTTCATAAATTTGAAAGAGAAATTAAATTGTCCATTATAAAACTGAAAAGATTATAACGGAATTCAAAATTCTTTCAAGATATTTATCCTATATGTGTAACACGACGGACCATGTTGAATATTCAAAATTACACACTCTTCAAAAATGACAATGGGCGACTCTTCTAGTTCAAATATGAAAGCTTCTATTCTGCCTGGTACAATAGTCACCTCACGAGGTCGAGGAAGATGTCAAAGGGTCTAGGAGTGAATCTCGCTTGCAGTTACCACCACCCACTAACCCACGCACACACTCCGTCCAAAACTCAACTTCCCCTCTGAAGTTCAAAACTCAACTGCCTAAATTCAAATTCTATTATTTTTTAAAAATATTCCTAAACTAAGTATTTCATTGGTGTAACGTCATCTCACTGAATCATTGCATCCTGCATTTTATTTAATTTCAATCAAACTTATTACGTGACATGACTTCAACTTTGTTTAGTTTTCGTTTCCTGTCCTGAAACCTTATGATGACAAGAGGTGATTACTGTATCCTTCTGCGCGTGCGTAGAACTCGACCTCGATGCTTATACTACTAGACTAAAAGATCTCTGAACAGTTTATCACTTCATCAAACCAAATAATGAAATAATCAATTTTATTGATAATCAGTAAAATAAACAATATAATTCATCATCACACAAATTATTCTACATATGTATTTGAAAATGCATGAAGAAGGATTGATTTTTATATACAGTTATCATGGTTTTTAAAACATAAAAAGTCACTAAATAATATACTTTGTATTTCATGGGATTTAAAACAAGGATCCATTTATCTGGATCAATTTTCCCCTTCATATTCATATGAATTGGCATTTCTTCTTTTACTAACAGTAAATGAAAATAAATAATAACAGAGAGAGAGAGAGAGAGAGAGAGAGAGAGAGAGAGAGAGAGAGAGTGAGAGAGAGAGTCTGTTTAATGTATGTTCTAGTATAGAAAACATTGATAAGAAACATCAAGCCTATCTTTCTAAGGATAAGTCTCGATGGCGTAGTGGCAAATGTATTGAACTACGACCGCATAGTAAGCATATTCGCACTCTAGTCGCGCCATTACATTCGCTTTTGGATTAATTCCTTTGGGAAAGTTGTGAATCTCCTTATCCCTCTAGCAACGGGTTAAATAAGTACGCCTACTGTCCTTTCACAAGGATGGGTTTCCTTTGGGAAAGTTGTGAATCTCCTTATCCCTCTAGCAACGGGTTAAATAGTACGCCTACTGTCCTTTCACAAGGATGGGTTTCCTTTGGGAAAGTTGTGAATCTCCTTATCCCTCTAGCAACGGGTTAAATAGTACGCCTACTGTCCTTTCACAAGGATGGGTTTCCTTTGGGAAAGTTGTGAATCTCCTTATCCCTCTAGCAACGGGTTAAATAGTACGCCTACTGTCCTTTCACAAGGATGGGTTTCCTTTGGGAAAGTTGTGAATCTCCTTATCCCTCTAGCAACGGGTTAAATAAGTACGCCTACTGTCCTTTCACAAGGATGGGTTTGACATTAAATAACCCACGCAGATTGATATGCCATTAAACAATGGCAACAAACCAATCATGTTTTAAATGATATCTTCTTAATTTCCTGAGTAAAAAGCAATCGCAAATAATGTTCTTCAGTTTAAATTGTTTTGCATAAGCTAAAATCCGAAAATGCAGTTTTTTAAACTACCTTTTTTTTAATCACAAAATACGCCAAAATATTTTTGTTTCTTCTCAAGTTCACGGCGAATAAGAAACATGTTGGGAACAACTAAGGTAGATAACTTATTCTGTAGAGGAAAAATGTTTCTTTTTTTTTCTTTGTCATTTCGGGTTCGCTCCCATCACTAAACCAACTTTTTATCTCTCCTTTTATTTATTTATTTATTTTTCATTTGCAACTAATTTTCACACCAAAGGATGAGCTCCTATCACTCAAACAACGATGAGCAACGACATTTTTTTCCTTAGACATTCAAGGATCGCTCCCCTAGCGAAACCAGTGATATGCAACAACTTTTTCTCTCGCTATTTATTTATCTTAATTTTTCTCATCAACAACTAATTTCCCCGCATAAGGATTGGCTCCTATCGTTCAACCAAGTACATTTTCTTTTTTCGTTTTTTTTTTCTCTTTTTTTTCTCTCTTGGAGCTTCGGAATCGTGCCGATCAATTAGTTACGGCTTTTCCTTCTTAGACATTTTGGCATCACTCCTGTTACTCAATCAACCATTAGCAACGATATTTGCTCTTTACACACTTCAAGATCGTTCACATCGTTCTATCAATGACTTTTTTTATTTTTACTCTTTTCCTTCCTTTTTTGAATATTTAATTTTTAACTAGCAATTAATTTTCACTCGTTATTATTAGCTCCCATAGTTCAATCAACGATTAGGAAAGTCTTTTTAAGAAATTTTTCCTTAGGCGATTCGGGATCGCTCCAATCGATGAGCAGCGATACTTTTCCCTTAGAATGTTTGGATCATTCCAGTCGCTCAACCAACAATTAGTAACAATATTTTCCCTTTACACGCTTTGGTTGACTCCAACGCTCAGCCAACAATTAACAACAATATTTTCGCTTTACACGCTTTGGGATCACCCCCATCATTCAGCCAACAATTAGCAACGGTATTTTCCCTTTACACGCATTGGGATCAACCCCAGTGCTGTATTAAGGATTAGCAACGATATTTATCTTTTTTTTGACTCATTTTGGATTCGCTCCAATCATGAACAACTCCTTTTTTAATCCCTTCCTTTTTTATCTATTTATACTTACATTAGCAACAAATTTTCACAAATAATGATTGACTCCTATCATCCAACCAACGATTAGCAATGACTCTTATAGGATTTCTTTTATCCGTTGGACTCTTTGGGAACATTCCATTCGGTCAACCAAATATTGGCAATACTTTTCTCTTTTATTTTTCAGGATCTGTGAGATCTTCGGGATCTCTTTTCTCCTGCAGCTCAGAAAAGGATCAGCAACGACATTTTTTTCTTCTTTTATCTTGGGTCAATGGACCTTAAAATAATGGAGTCTACAGATCCCAACGCTACAGAATTGGAGCCTCATCATTAGATGCAGCTTAATGTTATGACCTGGACCCTCTTTTTGGTTGGTGGTGTTCTTGCCCTACTGTAGAGGAAGCAGCCCGCCTATTCTTCAACCCCCCCACCAATAGGGCGGTTAGAAAAGTTAATTCATAAAGAAAATCTAGTTAAAATGTATTGTATATTAGTGAGTCCTTTTCGGGTTAGGAGTTCTAAACACAACATCTATGTTTTTTTTCGTATTGTTGCAATGCTTGATGAATGTTTTTTAATCTTCGCTATAACAGGAAATTTAGTATCTCTTTTCAAGTCTTTGTTGATTAGGCGGAACTGTTGTTCTGCCGGAAGTTTGTTAAAATTCAACGATTACTTCTTTATCAAAAGTTGTTTATTCAAATTTGAAGAGCTAGAACTTCGAGGAGGTTCGATTTATGGTTTGGTTTGGTTCAATGGTGTGTCAATCCTTTCTGGGTTATTTTGAGTAGTAAACTTCATTACTTTCATTCATTCTAATGATATATCATTAGAATAAATGCTGGTGATAGATTTTTTTATTTTTTTTTATTCTTAAAACATTTTGTTAAAATGCCATTATCTTAATGTTAGCTGAAAAGAATGAACTATTTTTTAATATTGATTTTACCTACAGTATTTTAGATAATAAAAATGTATTTCAAGTTTTAATTTCAAATAAATCTTTGTTGATTTTGTTTTTATTTATTGCATCACAGATTTTCTAAAAATACCAATCTCTATATAACATTCATGCAAAGCCAAATATTGTGAACAAATGTTAGAATATGAGACATTACTCAAAGTTTTAGAAAATATGAACAGCATGTGTGAGCTGAAAGTAGGATGGACTTTTGTACACTGGCTCACAAAGGGTAACTGCTAATTTCTATATGGAAAGGTGGATGAGGCAATCATACAGTGCTTGATGATCTTGTTTTTATTTCATCAATCACTGATTTTGACAACTTTCTGAATAATTTTCTCAAAAATACAGATCAATACATTTCAAGAGTTTTTTTTTTTTTTGCACACAATCTTAATGACTATGAATAATTTTTAAACAGATTTATTTGACCCAAAAATGAGACCCTAACAAGTCAGAGTGAACCTGGTAGAAATGTCAAGAAGAAATACTACACACTCCCCAGGTCTTCGGAACTGGAGCCTCACCATCAGATACAGTTTAGTCTCATAACCAATACACCCATTTTGTTGCAATTTAATATCATTTTAAGTCTATGAAACACAGTAAAATTTAATGACTGACACCAGGGTGGGCTGAAAGGTTCATATGGTGACGTCATATCGACTGTTGATAACTTTTTACCTATGGGATCCAAGCACTACAACACTGATGAAAGAATTGTGTGGACCACATGGGGGACAATATTGAAAAATCAGCTTCATTTGTTCACATTCCATGAGAGTATCTTGGTCAACCTAAGAACTTTTCAGCTGATCCTCGTATGCTGAAGTGTACTCAATACCTAAATGTATCTTCATGCATATTCTTATTTTGAAAAACTGCTTTGTTGGCTGCGGTTGTCAAATACGCCGACTGCATCTCTGCAGAGAGATAAGACCCCTCCTACTTCAACGAGTGGCCTAAGTATAACACTTAACTACATCTGATTATGAAGCTCCCGTCCCGAATATTAGGGGGATATGGAGTACCTACGGCACTGCGATTACTCTCAGGTCCACTCTGACCCGGAATGGCGGTACCTGTTAAGTTCCCAACTTTGAGTCAAATAGAACTGTTCAATCATTTCCTATGATTAGTTATTTGAAACCATAAAGTGTAAATTGTTCTTATTAGATAGGAATATTTGACGAATGGAATTACTAATGCGAAACCGAAATGCTTGAAACCATTTAACGGTGTGCAAACAAATGATAAAATAGTAGAATTATAAGTATTTGATAGGAATAGTTGTTGTAGGTCAAAAGAAAGAATAAAAATGTTTTAAAATAGGAAGGTCCACGAAGAGATTTGTATTTTTTTAATTTATTTATTTTGTTCTTACATACGTGTCATTTATGTGTATGTTTCCAGCTTGTTGCTTTCGTCAGGGAACATATGTGGCACAAGGCCTTGTCAATGGGATACTCAATGAGACTTGCACTCTTGTTTCCAGTTTTATTCAATATATATATATATATATATATATATATATATATATATATATAGGATTTATCATTAAATAAGCCACGTGGGTTTGTATATCATAAAAACTAACCAACCACACGACCGACCGACCTTGTTTTCAAAAAATATAATGTTGTATATGAAGAAGTATTCTAAATTATAATTTAAAATGATAATAAAAAAAAATCTTTTGCATCACAAATTTTGTTTATATATGTTGCTGAAATAATACTGATTGACATTTCATCTCTAGATTTTCACCCAGACAATGTCAGGTAACTCAGCAACTATATATATATATGTGTGTGTGTGTGTGTGTGTGTGTGATATAGAGAAAGTGAGAGGGAGGGAGGGAGAGCATGTTGTTACGTATAAAGGGATATATCTATCTATATAGGGATTGTCCCTCTGTTTTCTAATCTCTCTGATTGGCATTGCTAATTGCTTCGTTTCCGAATCGGATTAGGGTAATCTCCATTAGTAAACAAGATTAAGATATGTAGGGACAACACGCCTAATGGATAATATAATCGCAGTTTCATTTGAAGACTTTTACGATTTGACAACAACTGGCACAAAAAGGATATTCAATGATTTTGCACAGCGATTTTTTCTGCAAACCTGTTACTTGGGGAAATTCGGTTTTTAATTAAACAATTTCCCCTCTCGCCTCGACCTACCCCCCTCTCGCCTCGACCTACCCCCCTCTCGCCTCAACCTACCCCACTCTCGCCTCGTGGTATAATCGTTTTGATAAACGCACCGTTCTTTCGCGTATTTTCAAAGCTGCTTGCAAGATAAGGTAAATCTTGAAAAGAACAAAAAATATTTCCTCGTAACTTGAAAACTTGATTGAGTCCCACTTTCAAAATCGTATTACTCTCTTAGTTTTGTAAAGTAGGACATACGCCGTACTCATTTACTTAGGTCAGCTTTGCATGGCACAAGGCTAGAAGTAAAGGGCACCCAATCAGAATCGAAGTTACTAGCAATAGTCTGTTGACTAGACTCGGTAATCCTTACATCACATGATGGGCCATTTATTCATTAACTTTATCAAGTGTGGTCACTTGAAGAACACGAAAACCACGTGTTAAAACGTGAGAAAAACTCGAGAGGAGTAAATAATAATAATAATAGAGAATGAGACGCACAAAGTTGTCTTGGATTTTGATATACAAACGGATCAACTAAACTCGTCCAGACGGCCAGGCCAAGTGATCGTCTACAAAAATAAGAGAACCTACCTAATAGTGGACTTTGCTGTCCCGGCAGACCACCGAGTAGAATTGAAAGAAAGCGAAAAGAAAGATAAATATCTCGACCTTGCAAGATAAAAAAAGCTATGACGGTGACGGTGATAACAATTGTAATTGGTGCGCTTTGTAAAGGTTTGGGAAAGGGACTAGAAGACTATGAAATAAAAGGACAAGTGGAGACCACCCAGAATACAACATTATTAAGATAGGCCAGAATACTGAGAAGAGTCCTGGAGACTTGAGGACACTTGCTGTTACTCAAACTCCAGCGAAAATCTATCAGCTAATGCTGGTGTGAAAAACTCTCAAGAAGTAACAATAATTGTAATGGTAATAACTAGCAGAAATACAAGAATAGACACGACTGGGTGGAAAGGTGATCCACTGGAAATTGTGCAAGAAACTGAAATTTAACCATACTGACAAATAGTGTTCGAACAAATCTGTCCAAGAAAATGAGGCGTATAAGATTCGCTGGGATTTTGAGATACAAACAGATCACCCAACTCAGGCCAGGAAACCAGACCTTGTGGGAGGAGTTTTCGTCACAAAGTGGTTAACGAGCTGGATATTAAACGAAACCAACCAAACATTGGGAAAGGCATAAACCCCCTATTCTCCCCACCAGCTATGGTTAAATAATATCACTTCAAAAAAGCTCAGCTTGGTATCAAATAACCCACGAAGGTTGATATGCCATTAAACCAAGAAACCAAACCCTTTACTGTCACTTAGACTTCAGTGAAAACCCTCTTGTTAATCCTGGTGTAAAAAAACTCATAACATCAATGATAGTAATAATAATGATGATGATGATGATAATGATTACCTAGATTCAAAATATCCAAAAGCAAGAACAACCTCAAGCAACTGCAGACCGATAACATGTTTGTCACTGATATAGTAAATTCTTACCCCCACCAAAAAAAAAAAAAAAAAAGAAAAAAAAAGAACAAGAAAGAGAAGTAAGCCGCGAATTTTCCCAAAGAAGAAAAAAAGGAGGCCGTAAAAAACGAAAAAAATGATTATCCATTATACATAGACCAACATATTCTAATAGAAAAACTCCGTTTAAAAATTGACCTTGTGTCACTTGTGTGGAGAGGTTGGGTAAAATACACTTAATTTTGATTCCAGTTTCATTATTCTATCCGGAGTAAAACTTATTTTATCGAATTGGAGACCTTATTAACCAATCTCCACTCTTAGTCGCATCGATAAAGTTACTTTCTCAACAGTATTAATTAAAAGTAAAGTTATCGAACCGGAAGAGGTGTTGAATAAAATAGAATTAATAAAAATGCATTATTAAATAGAATATAAATAAATGAATCCGAAAATACGATAAATATAAGAAACAAAAAAATCTTTAAAAATATTTGTCTGAATAGTGCGCATGCGCGCGCATACACACAAACGCTGGAGGCTGTTGTAATATATTTGTTAATTTATTGTTTACAAAAACGAATGTGAAAGCATGGACAAATGTATTTTTTAATTTAAAAAAACCCCAAAAACGGTGTTTTGCTTAAATTAAATGAAATGGGGTAAAAAATCAAGTCCCCGAGGAAAGAATTGTCGTTTGGGATAACGATGCAATGAACTTAAATTCACACAAAATCTTGCTCAACACAGACGCAGATGCGTGCACACACAACATTTGTGTTTGAATTGATATGTTCTATGTCAAGAATTTTTTAAATGAAATATTTTGTTTTTCCGCTCACACAATCCGTGTAACACACACACACACACACACACACACACACACACACACACACACACACACACACACACACACACTTATTTAGAGGTAATGATATAGACACAGACAGTCAATAATTTTTGGAAAATCGTAAAAAAAGAAAGGAAATTTGAGATTCTGGGATATTTTATTCAAGAAACGCTTTCTATTTTATTAAAAAAAGGCTTCCTGGATAACATAGCAGACATACAATGGAAATAGTACACAATTTCAGTCGCATATATTTAATAATAATGATAATAATATGCGCCAACCAGAATCAGCCCAAGAAAATGACACGCATAAACAATTCTTTGGAACTCTGAGATACAAACGGATCACCCAATTCCGGCCAGTAGACCAGACTCAGTATTAATTAAAAAGAAAAAAAGAAGTTGTCAACTAGCGAATTTTGCTGTTTTAACAGACCGCTGAGTCAAAATGAAAGAAAACGAAAAGAGAGACAAATACTTGGATCTTACTAGAAAACTAAAAAAAAGAAAATATGGAACAGGAAAGTGGTGGTGATACCAATTGTAGTTGGTGCACTTGGAATGGTCCTCAAGGGCTTGGAAAAGAGGCTTGGGGGAAGTGGAGATTTGAGGAAGAATCAAGACCATCCAGACCTCATCACTCCTGAGATCGGCAAGAATACTTAGAAGAGCTGAGGAGATTTATTGTCTCTCAGACTATAGCGAAAATCCAGCAGTTTAAACTGGTGTGGAAAACTTACAAAGAGTAAATAATAATCATTCTGGTAAAAATTCACATCCATCAATATTTGCTGTCACTCAAACTCCAGTGGAAGACCAACAGCTAACGATGGTGTGAAAAACTCTCAAAGAAAACCAACTATGTTAAAGCGAAAATAGATAAGACTCAACAGAATAGCAAGTGTAGGTTATGTGGTGATTGCACAAAAGGAGAATAAAACTAAACACAACTGAGTGGGACAGTTGATTCATTGGGAATTGTGCAAGAAGTTTAAATTTGTGCATACAACCAAATGGTGTATGCACAACCCAGAATCCTTCCTGGAAATTGAGTTGGGAATTTCAGATATAAACAGATCACCTAATCCCGGCCAGAAGACCAGACTATATGTGGATATCAGAGTGTTTGAAAATGTACAAAATATCCGACAAAGTCCTAAACTTCATCACGGATGCCCTGGAAAACTGGAGGTTGGAACTGAGAGTGGGGGGTCAAACCCTAGTAGAGGTAAAAATTCCGAGAGGTTTCTTCCATGGGGATTCGCACGAGCCTCTGCTATTTGTTATTGCAATGATGTCACTAAACCACGGACTTAGTAATTGTAAATGGGGATACAAATTTTCAAACTCCCAGGAAAAGATTAACCACATTGTGTACATGGATGACCAAAAGGTATTTGCAAAAAGTGAAAAGAAACGGAGACCCTGATACAAACAATAAAGAAACACAGTCAGGATGTAGCAATGGATTTTGGCATAGAAAAAAGTGCCATGCTAATAATGAAAAATGTGAAAAGACAAATGACAAAATGAATAGAACTACCTAATCAAGAAAGAATCAGAACGTTTGGGAAAAAAATTCAAGTATCAGGGGATATTTGAAGCGGATACTATCAAACAAGCGGAAATGCAGAAACAAGAAAAAGAAAAGAGTACCTCAAAAGAAATAGAAAGCTTCTCAAAACCAAGCTCTGGAGCAGAAATCTCATCAAAGGAATAAACACATGGGCAGTACTCCTTGTAAGATACTCATGACCATTCTTAAAATAGCCAAAAGAAGAATTCAGACAAATCGAATGAAGGACAAGAAAATTGACGACTATGCACAAGGTAGTACAGCTAAAAGATGACATAAACTGAATGTATCAAGAAAAGAAGAAGGAAAAAGTATCGCCAGCATTAAGGGTTTGTGAATGCAACAATACAACGACTCAAGGACTTATATCAAGAAGAGTAAAGACAAATTACAGCAGCCAATTGTAGCTGTGGCCACATAAGTAAAGATAGAAAAACAATAAAAACTAGGAAGCAGAAATGGGAAGAAAAACAAATGTATGGATATTTCAAGTGACAAACTGGCGAGATTGCATACGAGAAGACCTTGACATGTTTACGAAAGGGAAATCTTAAGAAAGCAACTGAATCTCTTCTAATAGCAGCACAAAACAACGCCATAAGGACCAATTGTATTAAAGCGAAAATCGAAAATAAGCAAGAGGATAGCAAGCGTAGGTTAAGCGGAGAAAAAGAAGAAACGATTAATCCTAGTCAACGAATTCAACAAACTTGCACAAAATAAGGCGTGACTGAGTGGTTAAGGTGATCCACTGAGAATTGTGCAAAAGACTGAATTTTAACCCTATTACCAAATGGTATATGCACAAAGCAGAGTTCGTCCTAAAAAATGAGATTTATAAAATTCTCTGGGATTTTGAAATTTAAACGGATCGCCTAATCCCGGTATTTTGGCCGGGATTAGTGATGATTAACAATAAAAAAGAACAAAAGAAAACTTGTCGCCTTGTGGATTTTACTGTTCCAGCTCACTACAGAGTAAAAATACAAGAAAGTGAAATGATAGACAAATACTTAGATCTTGCCAGGGAACAAAAAAAAAAAAAAAAAAAAACAACTGTAGAACATGCAGGAGACGGTGATACCAATTTTATTTGGTGCACTCTAAACAATCTCCAAAGGATTGGAAAGGGAATTGGAACAATCGAAAATTGGAGGAAGAATTGAAATCATGTAGACTACAGCATTGTTGAGATCGGCCAATATGTTGAGGAAAGTTTTAGAGGCTTGACGAAACTTGATGTTACTTAAACTCTAGTGAATGCCCAACAGATAACGCAGGTGGAAAAACTCGTAAGAGGTGAAATAATAATAATAATGATAAAATTTGACCTTACTGAAAAATGGTATATGCATTACCTTAAAACGATCTTAAAAAACAATAATCACAACATCCTTTAGGTCTCTGAGATAAAAACGAATCCTCCAATTTCGGCTTGATGACCAAAACTGGTGATAATCAAAAAGTTGAAACGAATTCAAGCAGATTACAGAGTTAAAATAAAGGGAAACGAAAAACAAGATAAATACCTAGATCTTGCTAGAGAGCTAAAATGTTGTGGAACATGATGGTGACAGTAATACCAACCACAGAATGAAACAATTATCAAGAACCTAGAAAAGTGGTGTGAACTAAAATTCAGAGACTTAAAACACTCCAGACCATGGTATTTTTGAGATCGGTACAAATATTTAAAAGAGTCCTGGAAAGTTGAGAAGGCTTGCTGTCCCTTGGACTCCAGTGAAAACCACCTATTCCTAGGTGTGTGAATAACTTGCAAGGATGCTGCAAAGGAACTAAAGATATGAAATACCTGTTATACATATGTAACACAGTTGCCGCGATGGTTAATTATTTTATTACCTGGTTTGGTTAGACCGCAAGTTTTTCAGTTTGCTGTTAAGTAGCTAAAATCTTTGAGCGGAAATGTAAGTCAAACTGGAAAGTTTAAGCGAGTACATAACAATCAACACAGGAAGTCAAAATGTAAACAAAATGGATTCACGTCTTGTGACAGGTTTGACTGGGGAAAATGAAAACAGTGAATTTTGGACACGTGAGAGATGATGCAATAATTTAACAAGATGACATCCCCTTACCGATATCCTGAATTTGAATATATAAAAATGAGCTAATTTTGAAAAAGTTATCAGTTTGTCAGCAGTAGTCAGTCGGTCACTTGTCAGAAGTTTGCGTTCAGAGAGTTCGGTCGGGATGGGGATGTCTTTTTGCGTCTGTTCATTGACCCTTATAGATTCTCTGTCTGTCTGTTGGTCTGTCTCTTTTTTTTCTCTCTGTCTCTGTCTCTGTCTGTCTACTGTATGCAGTCTGAACATCGAACAATAAACGATTGTTAATTGTTGACGGAAAGTTCTTCTTGTTTTCGAGTTGCCAATACACAGGCAACTTTGTTCCAACGGATCACCCCGAGCGACAGAAGAAGTTGAGGATGGATTGTGTCATTCCTTATCTGTGGATCTTTCAAACACTGAGAAAATTGATGAACAAACTATCTGGAAAAACATTTAGTACCGGACCAAGTGATAGTAGGAAAATTGGTGCCAGGCCAAGCTATAGTTCTATATTTGGTACAGTGCCCAAGATAAGGGCCTAGACGGTGCAGACTTTAGTGCCGTGACCAGGAGTCGAGCTTGAAAATTTATGACACAGCTAGACGCTGGATTCAACCCTGAGAGACTCCCACGGCCAAGAGATGGTGGTGCATTAGGTACCGAGCAAACATATTAATTATATTGTTTGCTACGGGTAACTGGACCAAAATGTAGTATCATACATAGACTAAAACATCCAGAAAGAATGACAAGAAAGAAAAATATGGAGTGATTTCAGAATGATTCTATAACTATGGATGATGAAATGTCTAAGAAATTGTGAAATGTCCATTAAGCGGTGAACTTTATTACGACGGAAATGTAAAACTGAAGACTGGAATAAATGGCAAAAATACAATGCTAAGCAGACGTTTTTCAAATTGATTCCTTATCTCGATTTCTGTTCGTTATATTGATGATACTGCTAAATTACATTTAAATAAAATTGCAAAAGAGAATACATATTCACAAAATTACAAAGGAAAATACATATTCACAGAACGCAAAAGAGAATACATATTCACAAAATTACAAAGGAAAATACATATTCACAAAATTGATAAGAAGAATACATATTCACAAATTGCAAACGAGAATACATGTGCACAAAATAGCAAAGAACGATACATATTCAGAAAATGAAAATGAGAATACATATTTACAAAATGCAAAACAGAATATATATTTAAAAAATGAACAGAAGAATACATATTCACAAAATCGCTAAATAGATTAGATATTCACAAAATGGCAAAGAACAATACATATTCACAAAATAAAAAGGAAAATACGTATTCACGAAATTGCAAAGTAGAATACATATTTACAATATGGAAAGTAGAATACATATAAACAAAATTCAAAACAGAATACATTTTTAAAAGATGAAAAGGAGAAAACATATTCCCAAAAAGCAAAGGAGAATACATACTCACAAAATGCAAAATAGAATTCATATTCAAAAACTACAAAATAGAATACACATTCACAAAATTCGAAAGAGAATACATATTAACAAAATAGTAAAGACAATACATATTCATAAAATGGAAAGAAGAATATATATACACAAAATAAAAAAAAAAAACAGAACACATATTCACAAAATTGCAAAAGAGAATACATATTCACGTACAATACAATATTCACAATACAATACATATTAACAAAATTGCAAACAGTGAATCATATTCACAAAAGACAAAGAGAATACATATTCACAAAATTGCAAAGTAGAATACATATTTACAAAATGAAAAGTAGAATACATATAAACAAAATGCAAAAGGGAATATATATTTACAAAATACAAAGAAGAATACATATCGGAAAAAATGCAAAATGGAATACATATTCACAAAAATAAAAAAAAGATTATATATTCATAAAAGGCAAAATGGAATACATTTTCAAAAGATGCAAAGGAGAATACATATTTATAATAAGCAAAGGAGAATGCATATACACATAAGATAAAAAAGAGTACATATTTACAAATATGAAAGAATATACATAATCTCAAAATGCAAAATTATAAACATATTCACAAAATGCTAAAGAGAATACATATTGTTAAAATGCAAAGGAAAACACATATTCACAAAATTGCAAAGGTGAATACATATTTTTAAAAAAAGGCAAAAAAGAATCCATATTCAAAAAATGTAAAGTAGAATACATATTCAAAAAAAGCAAAAAAAGAAAACACATTTACAAAATAAAAAGGAGAATACATATTCACAAAATGCAAAATAAAATTCATTTTCACAAAATGCCAAAAAAAAAAAGATATATTCACCAAATGTAAAAGAGAAAACTTATTCAGAAAATCAAAAAGAGAATACTTATTCAGAAAATTTCAAGGAAAATATATATTCACAAAATGCAAAGGGGAATACATATTCATAGAATGCCAAAGAGAATACATATTCACGAAATAAAAAAAAAAGGAGAGTATATATTTCAGAAAATGCAAAAGAGAATAAATATTGTCTACATTGCAAAAAAGTGTCCAATTGGTTCATGTAAACATTATTGCCCCAAACAGAAAAGAATAATGCAAACCTACCCCATCGGCAGGGATTAGAATACGCTGAATATACCCTTCAGAGGGCTAATACACCTCAACCATTAGAAACGGGTATCCTAGATATGACACTAAACTACATCTGATGGTGAGGCTCTAGTTCTGGAAATCTAGAAAATCTGAAATACCCCTTTATTGCTATCACTCCCAAATTCACTCTGTGTGTCTATTCAATCCGTTTTGATATGAGCACGTGCAATGAAATCTCTAAAGAAATGTTGTTATGAACGCGTTTCGCTAATCTCTTAGGCATAAAATAGTCCTAGACGGGTTAAAATCATTCAATCAAACCAAGTACAAATAGAATCTTTAGCAAAGGCAAAGATGACATTTGACGTTGAGAAATGAACAACTATAAATATGAGAGAAAGAGACAAGAGAAACAATAAAACAAACCACTCAGAAAAGCTTGAAGGAAGGTGCTCTCTTGATGGTAAACATAGGGAACCTAATTATCATCCTTCGAATGTTGGGCATTCTAATTTCTGGTACAGAGACATGTACCCTCTCAATAATTATTCGATTACCAATGAACAAACCCTGGGAGGGAGGCAAGAAAAGGAATGGAATAGAGATGATAACATATTAGAATTACATTGCTATTCTAAAAGTATCAAAAAGAATTTCAAGACTGAAACAAAAAATTAATTTGAAACTGAAAAAGTGAGTAAATTTCTAAAATTCCAGTTAGCATCATCGAATTGAACAATTTATGCAGGAGCAAAGGTAGTCAGTGATAAACCAGGCATTGCAATAAAGAATCCTCCAAAAGAACAAAGAAACAAAAGATCTCTAGGAAATGAGACTAGAGGAACAAATAAAAAAACTACGAGAGATGCAAAAATAAGGACATTAATTTCATGGGAAATTTTTCATTTTATCTACAAATATCCTAAATAGATAATATTTTTGTGTGATAGAATGATATTATAGCTACAACTAAAACCAAGTCTTATAATAAACAAAAACTGTATGGGAAATTAGACTCCGAAAGAAAATTAAAAAAACAACAAGAATTTAAGAAAACAATCAATGAACAACATAAAAGACAAATAATTCAATGATAAGAAATATCAAGATAGACTTAAAAATACCGAAACAGAAGATTCCAATACAAGCAAAATAGGACATTCCAAAACAATGAATGTAGATTCTACGATCAAATAAATTGAGAACGAACAAAGAAATCTGAATAACTGGATGAAAGTAAAACAGCACAATATTGGAACAAACAAGAACACAAATAAAATCCGAATAATAGATCAACATAAAAAATGAATTATGAAGAATTGAAAGAATGGAAACTGAAATATATCAGGAATTCCTAAAAGAATACTTAAGAAAACCTCAGAAAAAGATGAAATCCACACTTCTGGTTTTAACAATTCACGAGAGAGTAACTCAGTAACTGAATGAATGCTACAAAAAGCAGAAATTCCAAAATCCCACAATTTGAACTTGAATCTTGAAGTCTATTTTTTTACACCACCCACTTTCCACCACCCACTAATTGATTATTTGTGTGTGACAAACAAGTTAAACACTTAAAAAATGGCAATGTGCTAGTTTATTTGATAGATTTAATGAGGTGTAGTGGCTAAGGTGTTGGACAATGATATTGTTGTAAACGAGTTCGAACACCAGTTGCGTTATTTCTTTCACTTTCGGACTGATATCCTTAGGTAAGATATGAACGCCTTATCTGACCGTTTGGGTTAAATAATACCCCTTCAGTTCTACTGCAAGGATGACTTTGGCATTATATTACCGGCGAAGGTTGATATACCATTAAATAAAAAAACCAAAGCAAACAGAGTTTACAGATACTCATTTTCGTTCGAGTTCTTCAATATTGAATTGAAATATTTTGAGTGTGAATAAATTTGTTTGAAAAAATGAGCATTAATATCAACAGAGTTGCTATTCATTTCAGTAGGAAACAACTTTTATGTATCCTCCACTTATGAGAAAAAATCTAATTATAAACCACAATATGATTTTATTGTACAGCACTGCTCATAAGTATTTGAACAAACGAAAAATTTGCTTCTAAACGTTTTTGCTTTACTGAATTAAAAATCATGAACGCCAGAACAAAATGAAGGATGTCATTAATCATGTTTGTGGTGCTGAATGCTAAATTTCTGGAAATTTCTATTTTGTTCATAGAATTAAATTGTTAGAAAATAGATTTTTCTGTCTTCTTGAAATTTTGTTCCGGCAGAATCAAGGAAATTGAGAAGGCAAACTCATATTGTTTCGGAGTGATCAAACCTATAAACCTCATTTTGAACCCCCATTCCTCAAAATTATTTATGGATCCTGCAATGATAAACATATACTTATTCAAATATTTATGACTCATATCTTATATTAGGTACTACTCATAATGGATATAGAAAATATTGATCATTAAAATTTGAACGAATGACGAAGAGAATACCTTTTCCTGAAAACAATTCTATTTTAGCCTGATTCTATGGATGCAGAAATATGAAGAGAATATAAAGAGACAAGAAAAAGAGTTGAAAGTAGAAAGAAAAAGTCTGATAAGAAGACTCTAAGAGTTAAGCTCTCAGATTCTTCTTATCAGACTTTTTTCATTTATTTTTCTTCTTTTTTGCAAGTATGTAGAGTTTTTTTTCTTTATTTACTCATGAACTCCCAACATACAACTACCCATGGGAAAAACACGGATATGACCTGGAACTACCATTTATACAGTTAAAAGAATTTTTGTATTTAATTTCAAAATCTTTAATCTGCAGTGGTCAGAAAGAGGATATTTTCCCATCTGATGAGTATGGTCAAACCTTAATCACTTGCACAATTCAAGTGAATAACTTTATACACGCAGATGTGCCTTTTCTTCTTTTAAACCATCGGTGATAATTTTCTGAATTTGCTTATGTGGTTGGTTGTTTCAACCATTCTCCTTTTCTCTACGTTATCTCGGAGGCCAGCTTTGTATCAACTGTTATGGAATCTGCATTCAAATTAAGATGATCGCAAGAAGTCAAGCCTCAGAGATTTTTCTTTGATTGCAATGCATGGATTGACAGATAGAAAGACAGATATACAAACGCACAAACTTAAGCAGAGTAGATAACATTTTTTTTTCAAGTGAGCCATAGCCGCAACTTGATTTCAAAGCAATCCGAAATTGTTTCATTTTGGGGTTTTGTTCAGTCAGTTATTCTGGTAATTAGTCCTTAATTAACTGAAAATTGATTAGTGACAACGAAATTAGATTATTTCGCGCAGCAGTTTTAGAGCTTGTTTATTTAAGACGAAACTATCAGAAACTTGTTTGTGACACAAACTTATTTGTACCAGGAAATAACTTTCTTCTACAGCAAGCTGTATGTGATAAAAATGAACTTTTGAAAGTCTAAAAAAATCAAAATACTTGAAGATAATTAATTTCGCGAATAAAGTTACAGCATTTCCCATTAAAAGTAAACACACACACACACACACACACACACACACACACACACACACACACATATATATATATATATTCACAATTACCAGTTTCCCTTAATTCAGAGTCATGATTTATTACTCTGCTTTAAATTTCTTAAATAATCATTGTGATTTTGCGAAATATTTTCGTGCATTGACCATTTTGCAGTTTGGAGGCACTTCTAGCGTTGAATATATATATATATATATATATATATATATATATATATATATATATATATATATATATCCCCTACCCACGTAGGGTTGAGTTCTCTGGCGAAGAAGTAATCGTGTTGCCATTAGCGTTTATGGCAAGCCTCTTCGTAGATGAATTGAGGTCTCGGCAACCGTTTGAACGGATGTATGTAAACAATAGTAATTGTGATTCATAACCGTTTAAAATTTACTTCGCAGCTAATATCTCCTCGTGGCTGAATGGGTAGAAGCTTTGGCTTGGCGTTTGAGTCAACCGGGTTTCGATCCCAGCTACTGTCTAGCCACACTGATGAGTTCTGATAGAACGAAACAGATCTGTCTGTGGATGACTATTGATATATATATATATATATATATATATATATATATATATATATATATATGAAACTTTAACAGTGAACTAGTGATTTGATCAGTTAAAGAATTTACGTCACTGAGTTACCGGATGATTTGGATGAAATATAAGCTAGGTACATCAACATAAGCTGGAAAAATACGAAATCTTGTAAGAGCAATACATATAAATTGGTTTAACTACCAATATATTTTCCGTTGAAGTTGCATGTTGCGATCTTATTGCTAATTCGACCTCTTCGGATCTGACTAAATCAGAAGTTCTTAAGGCAAGAATTTGCATGGATCTGGTATCCTGACACGGTGACATAAAACCAAGTATTGTAAGTTACTTCCAGGATGCCTTAGGTTAATGGTCTTGTTGTTTTGGGTACTGAATGATCACCAAATCATCTTCTTATGAAGCCACGTTGGGGGCACTAAAATAAAAAATGTCTCGTAATAAAACAATAAATAAAATCGGCCAAACAAGACAATTCTAATATCAATTTTAAGATTTCAAGTCCTATTTTTTACCAGTGTGTATGAGCCATTAGAGAAAAGATGCTATATACGGCTTGCAACAATTGAACCATCATCTTAATAAAGAAAATAAAGCTAGCAAAAACAACGCAGCCTGTTAAAGATCGACGACAACGATATTAGTATTTTATTGCATATTTGCCTTTCTTTTAAAGAAAGGCAAATATGCAATAAAATACTAATATCGTAAATAGCAAAGATTCAACAAAATTATCAGTCAGAACGACTTCTACAAGTAAATAATAGTAATAATAATAATAATCATAATAATAAAAATAACTCTAAAACATTGCTTGAGAACAAAAATCTATGGAACATGAAGGTTACACCAATTGTATTTGATGTGGTTGGAACAATCCCCAAAGGATTGATAAAGAGACTGAAAGACTAGGAAATAAGAGGACAAGCAGAGAGCATTCAGACTACAACATTATCAAGATCGACCTGAAAACTGAGAAGATTCCAGGAGACTTAATGAGACTTGCAGTCGCTCAAACTCCAGTGAAGCCCTATCAGCTGACACTGTTGTAAAAAAATCTCTCAAAAGAGTAAAAAAAAAAAAATGGTAATAATAATGATGATAACAAAAACGGATCATCTAATCTCGGCCAGACAAACAGACACAGTGATACTCAACAAAAAAAAGAGAATCTGACGAATAGTGGACTTTACTATCTCGGCAGACCACAATCGTGAAAATAAAAGACAGCGAAAAAGAGAGATAAGTACCAAGATCTTGCTAGAGAAATTAAAAAAAACCTACAGAACATGAAAGTGACGGTGGTGACTATTGTAATTAATGCTCTTGGAACAATCCCCTAAGGATTGGTAAAGGAGCAGGAAGACCTTGGAAATAAGAGGACAAGTTCAGACCATGTAGACTACAACATTATCAATATCGGCCAGAATACTGAGAAGAGTTCTGGAGACTTAAGGAGACTTGCTGTCACTCAACCTCCAGTGAAACACCATCAGATAACGCTGCTGTTAAAAACTCTCAAAAGGGTAAAATACGACAACAATGACAAAAACCTGCCTGGAAGAAACTGCGTTTCATTTTATCGGTCAGGTCTGATTTCCATATGATCGATAGCTTATCGATATCTGTCCATGCCTTCGTTAGCCGCGTGTCGATGTTGTTTTTTTTTGGTTGATGAGACACTGCTTCCTAGGTCGGTGAATTTTTCAACCAGTTTCAGAGAGGTTCCGTCTAGTGTGGCAATGTCGCCAGTTTGATTAAAGCACATATATTCAGTTTTGTGTGCATTGATATGGAGGCCAATGCCTGCGGTGGCTCGTTCCAAACTATGCAGTAGTGTTTTGGCTTGGTTGGGCGTATTTGCCAGTATCGCTATGTCATCAGCGTATTCGGCGTCGGTAATTGTTTTTGCGGGGTACCTTTTGCTTCTTTTCTTTGTCAGCTCGAAGCCGTTTTCTCTGATTTTATCAATCGAAGTTCTAATCACGTAGTCTAGACAGATGATAAAGAGGTATGGGGCTAGCGTGTCCCTTGTAGTACTCCTGGTACAATCTCGAAGTAGTCTGCGTCTCCATCCGGTGAACGTACTTTCACTTTGGTGTTTCTGTAGAGAATCGTTATTGCTGCTACGGTTTCTTTTGGTAGGCCGTATGCTAGTAGGATTTGTTCCATCTTCCCTCAGTGAATGGAATCGAAGGCCTTGGTAAAGTCGACAAATATTAATGTCGCCTGTAGGTTTTTTGCCCGTACGCCTTCAAGGATTCTACGGATGGTCAATATTTGTGAGGTCGTGGATCTATTTCTTCGGAAGCCATTTTGGTTTTTCCTAAGAATGTTGTCGATTCCCAGACCTCATTGTTACAAAAAAAAAAAAAAAAAAATGAAAAAAAAAAAAAAAAAGAAAAGAAAAGAAAACATGTTAATTCGAGTATTTTGCTTTTCCAGCGGATCATAAAGTAAAAATACAGAAAAGCGAAAAACTCTGAAAATTCTTGGATTTTCCCCGTGAGCCAAAAAAAAAAAATGCGGAACATTAAGTTACGAATAGTTGTTAGTGCTTTTTGTTTCTTTATCAAAGAAGGTGAAAAAAGAAACTGGGGGAATTGGAAATCTGAAAAAGACGTTAGACCATCCAAACTACGCTATTGTTCAGATCGGCTTGAATAATTAGAATAGTTCTGAACATCTGTAGAAGTTTGCTGTCATTTGGAAAAAAAACATTTGTTAAAAACAACAAAAAAGTAAAATATCACCAAGAATATCAAGAGAATAAGACACCTGAAGAGGCTTGTTGTCACTCAATCTCCTGTAAAAGACCATCAGTTAACTCTGGTGTGAAAATTTATAAATTAAACGGAAGAAATTCGAACATAAGATATGTTTCTACTGTTAAAAGAGAACTTGAATTGTGTGTCTTTTTATTTCAAATGAGAAAAGAATTAAAAAGAAAAAATCCCTCGATAGAAAGTGAAAAATTATTAAAAAATCTGAAAGAAAAAGAGAATTAAAAGGAATTTTACAAGAGGTTAAAAATTGACCATTCTGACAAATGATATATGCACAAACTAGAAGCTGTTCTGGAAAAAATATGAATAAAATTCTCAGGAACTTTGAGATACAAACAGATCACCCAATCCCGGTCAGAGGAACAGATCTAATTAATTAACAGGAAGAAAAGAACTTGTCAGTTCGTGAATTTTGATGTTTCGACGACAGATGGAAATCAGGGTGTCCCAAAATAGATGCAACCCATTAATATGATTAATATGATTTGTTACTAAAACGAGAAACTCCATGCCAACTGGTGTGAGTTTATGCTTGATCTGGATTCTGTATGGGTACAGTTGAAAATCCTTCTTTAAGATTCTTCGCAACGATGCATGTAAAAGGCTTGGGAACGTCTTCGGAAGGACCTTTTCGGACTCCTTCCGACAGAATCTCTCATCACATCTACTCTGTCAACTTCCTGCAAGATCTGCGAATTTCTGCTTTCTTGTTGAAGTTCTTTACTGACCATGTGACTTGAAATTTGGGTACCTAACAATTTGGTTTTTCTGGGGATAATTGTTAAAGTTAAACTTTCTGAAAAATTTTGCTTGCAGTTTTGAATGATTTTGTCTCCAAATAAGAAGTAGCGCAAAATATTTTTTCGTCTCTTGTCCAAGGCATTGAGATCAAGTATGAATAGTCGTTATACTATTTTCAAATCTGAAACAAAAAAGAACACAACATTATTATTAGTAGAGTTATTAGCAGTCCCATGGGTCCTTTGTATTTTGAGACACTCTATACTTGGATCTTGCCAGAGAGCTAAATAAAAGGCTGTAGAACATGTAGGCGATGTTGATACCCACTATAAATAGATTGGAAAAGAGGTTAAATTAAGTGGAGATTAGAGGAAGAATAGAGACTATTCGAGACCACAGGACTGTTGAGGTCAACTAGAGTACCTAGAAAATTCCTGAACAAATTGAGGAGACTTGTTATCATTCACAGAGAACTGGCGTAAAAAAAACTTGCAAGAGATAAGAACCATGAGGATAGCAAGTGTTACTTATGGCGACGGAGACCGGTAGAACAGTAAATAACATAAGCGAATGAAACAAACTGATACAGAAGAAATACTAGATACAACTGGGTAGGGAAGGGATCTACTGGGAATTGTGACCAGACATTGATTATTTGACAAATGCTTTATGCACAAACCAGGATCTGTTCCAGAGAAAGAAATTCTCAAAAGAAATGGCGGGGTTTTTGAGTTCAAAGCGGATCAACTAATCAAGGCGAGAAGTCCAGACCCATTTGTATTCAACAAGAAACGAACGTGTCATCCGTTTCTGCAGACTATAAAGTTAAAATTAAGAAAAGCGAGAAACTACATTAATATCTGGACCTTGCTTGAGAGCTGAAAAGTGGCACATTGAGATGAAAGTAATACCAGGGATAGTTGGCGGACTTGAAACAGCCCACAAGAATCTAGAAGAGAGACTGAGAAAAAGAGTAAATACGATGATGAGTCCAGACTGTTAAGACCATGGCACTGCTGAAAAGAGTGCAAGAGGGCTGAGAAGACTCCTGTGATCACCACTCGTTACTACTTGAGGGAAAATCCATGGACTAAAATAATAAAAATACCAACACATGATTCAACAATACAAGAAAAATAGGACATTGAGAATTAGATTCACTGTGCACTAAGTAGTTGTTTTGTACACGATATAAATAAGTAAGTAAAAATGCAGTTATTTAGTTACAATCACGAATCTGGCAATGGATGGTCGCTCGCCACTGTATCCGCATGGAAAAACTCTGTCAACACCGCAGTAGGAGGGGTAGGATTGCTTATAGGACCTAGAGCATTGAAAACGCTAAATAGCATTGAGAAAATACAACCTAGAATGATGGCAGCTACTTTTAACGGCAACCCCAGGACAACAATTATCTCCTGCTACAGCCCTACCAATGTTAGTGAAGAAACTGAACTAGTCACCTTCTACGATGAGTTATCCTCATTAGTGCGTAGCATCCCGAAACACAACATGTTAGTCATTGGCGGAGACATGAATGCCCAAATCGCGAAAAACAGAAACAACAAATACAGCCTCCACAACACGTCAAATAGGAATGGGCAACATCTAACAGATTTCATGATAGAAAATAGATTAGCATGCCTCAATACAAACTACCAAAAAAGGGAGGGCAAGCTATGGACATACACGTACGCGAACAATACTAAAGCTCAGATAGACTACGTCCTTATAAACAAGAAATGGAAAAATAGTGCAATGAATTGCGAGGCATACTCCTCTTTCGAGTGTGTGTCCACCGATCACCGAATAGTCACGGCTAAAATACGGCTAAGAAGAACTCGACTCAGTTCTCAGAAAAATTAAAAATAGGAAAGCTGCAGGGCTGGACGAGATTCACCCAGAAGTATGAAAGACCAGACAATTCGACGACATACTGCTCCGACACTGCAACGCAGTATACAATCAAAATCCGATAGATAGATGGATGAAGGGATGCATACTCCCCTTTCCTAAAAAGGGGGACCTCGGATTAGCCAAAAACTACCGAGGCATAACACTTACATCCATAGCTGCCAAAATCTACAATGCCCTACTACGAAACCGCATAGAACCCAAAATCGACAACATACTTAGGAAAAAACAAAATGGCTTCCGAAGAAATAGATCCACGACCTCACAAATATTAACCATCCGTAGAATCCTTGAAGTTGTACGGGCAAAAAACCTACAAGCGACATTAATATTTGTCGACTTTACCAAGGCCTTCGATTCCATTCACAGAGGAAAGATGGAACAAATCCTACTAGCATACGGCATACCTAAAGAAACCGTAGCAGCAATAACGATTCTCAATAGAAACACCAAAGTAAAAGTACGATCACCGGATGGAGACTCAATACTTCGACATTGTAGCAGGAGTACTACAAGGGGACACGCTAGCTCCGTACCTCTTTATCATTTGTCTAGACTACGTACTTAGAACATCGATTGACAAAATCAAAGAGAATGGCTTCGAACTGACGAAGAAAAGAAGCAGAAGGTACCCCGCAAAAACAATTACCGACGCCGACTACGCCGATGACATAGCGATACTGGCAAATACAGCCGACCAAGCCGAAACACTACTGCATAGTTTGGAACGAGCAGCTGCAGGCATAGGCCTCTATGTTAATGCACACAAAACGGAATATATGTTCTATAATCAAACGGGGGACATCTCCACTCTAGAAGGAACCCCTCTTAAACTAGTAGACAAATTCACTTACCTAGGAAGCAGCGTCGGATCAACCGAAAAGGACATCGAAACGAGGTTAACGAAAGCATGGACAGCTATCAATAGGCTATCGATTATATGGAAATCAGACCTAACCGATAAAATGAAACGCAGTTTCTCCCAGGCAGTGGTCACATTGATACTGCTATATGGGTGCACTACATGGACGCTAACAAAACGGCTAGAGAAGAAGCTAGACGGTAATTACACAAGAATGCTGCGTGCAATCTTGAACAAGTCCTGGCGGCAACACCCGAGAAGACACCAACTGTACGGCCACCTGCCTCCTATCACGAAAACTATTCAAGTTAGACGAACCAGACATGCAGGACACTGCTGGAGAAGCAGGGACGAACTCATAAGAGATGTACTCTTATGGACCCCCACACATGGCCTTTCAAAAGCAGGACGACCAGCACGAACATACATTCAGCAGCTATGTGAGGATACGGGATGTTGTCCTGAAGACCAGCCTAGGGCGATGAACGATAGGGAGGACTGGCGAGAGAGGGTCAGGGATATCCGTGCTACCAGCGCGACATGATGAAGAGAAAGTAAAAGAGAAAGAGAAAAAAAGACAATTAATGGTGGCAGATTGGATGCAAGATTTTGTGAAAATGTCAGATAGACAGGAGTTTCTTAATAGAAGCATTTGTGTAATTTCATTGTTTTTTCAAATTTTATGTCGAATGGTATTTTCCGCTATTTTTATAGTGAGTTATTTCGAGAGAAATCAACTATTTTAAGAAAAGAAGCATTTTAGGTATATCATTCATAACAGTTAAGTTCAATACCACATGTAAATAGAAAATATCATCAAAAGTTTCAAAACCCACACGTGAATAGAATAAATCATCAAAGGTTTAACACCCACCATGTGAATAGATTAAAATAACCTAAAGTTTCACACCCCCACATAAAAAGAATAAATCACTAAAAGTTTAACTCCCCCAATTGTATAGAATAAATCACCAAAGGTTTCAACCACCCACGTGAATAGAATAAATCACTACAAGTTTCAACCACCCACGTAAATAGAATAAATCACCAAAAGTTTCAACCACCAACATGAATAGAATAAATCCCCAAAAGTTTCAACCACCCACGTGAATAGAATAAATCACCAAAAGTTTCAACCACCCACGTGAATAGAATAAATCACTACAAGTTTCAATCACCCACGTGAATAGAATAAATCCCCAAAAGTTTCAACCACCCACGTGAATAGAATAAATCACCAAAAGTTTCAACCACCGACCTGAATAGAATAAATAACTACAAGTTTCCAACCTCCAATGTGAATAAAATAAATCCCCTAAACTCCCCCCCCGCGAGAAAAGAATAAATCTCTAAAAGTTTCAATCGCACCCCACCTGAGTAGAATAAATCACCAAAAGTTTCAAAACCCCCACATAAATAGAATAAACCAAGAAAAGGTTTCACCCCCCCGCATGAATAGAATAAATCACCAAAAGATTCAAAACCCCCACATGAATAGAATAAATCACCAAAAGTTGCAAGCCCCCACTAGAATAGAATAAATCACAAAAGGTTTCAACACCCCCCACATGAATAGAATAAATCACCAAAAGATTCAAACCCCCACATGAATAGATTAAACACCAAAAGTTTCAAAACCCCCACATGAATAGAATAAATCACCAAAAGTTTCCCCCCCCCACATACACACACATGAATAGAATAAACTAACAATATTTTCCCCCTCAACATGAATAGAATATATCACCAAACGTTTCACCACCCACGTGAATAGAATAAATCACCAAAAGATTCACCCCCCACGTGAATAGAAAAAAATCACCCAAAGTTTTAACCCCACCCCTAAGCTAGTAGAATAAATCACCAAAATTTTCAACCCCGCCCCCACATAAATAGAAATGAATAGAAAAAATCACCAAAGGTTTCAACCCCCCCACACTTGAATAGAATAAATCACCGAATGTTTCAACCCCACCCAACATAAATAGAAATGTATAGTATAAATCACCAAACGTTTCAACCGCCCACATGAATAGAATAAATTAGAAAAAATTTCAGCCCCCACGAGAATAGAATAAAGCACCAAAAGTTTCAGCCCCCCACCTAAATAGAATGAATCACCAAAAGTTTCAGCCCCCATGTGAATAGAATAAATCACCAAAAGTTTCAGCCCCCACGTGAATAGAATAAATTACCAAAAGATGCAAACCACCAGATACATAGAATTAATCACCAAAAGTTTCAACCCCCGCCCATGTGAATAGAATAAATCACCAAAAGTTTCACCCCCCACATGAATAGAATAAATCACCAAAAGTTTCAGCCCCCACATAAATAGATTAAATCACCAAAAGTTTGAACCCCCACATGAATAGAATAAATCACCAAAAGTTTTACCACCTCACCACGTGAATAGAATTAATCACCAAAAGTTCCCCACCCCCACATGAACAGAATAATCACCAAAAACTGAATACAACAAAATATGATTTTTAATGATAAATCGAACAAATTGGATGGATGTAGAAATATCCGCTAATAAGCAAAACTGTATGAATTGGAGGCGCTTGTGGCGTGACGGTTATCGTCGCAGTGGAATTAACTCAACGAACCGAATACTCTGTCGGTGGGGCTAAGAATAGGCCGACTATATATTTCTGCTAAGAAATGAGCCTCCCCCGTAAAAAGGTACCTTACGGATGATTTCAAACTACATTTAATGGTGAGGATCCAGTTCTAAAGCACTGGGAAGGGTGGAGTCATCCCTTGTTGCCATGACTTTTAAGTTCACTCTGACTCGGATTGGTAGTATCTGTTAGAGTGTCATCTTTCAGAGTCAAATAGTTTTGCCAATTATTTGTATTCTATCGGACAAAGCGCAAAACACATCTTCTGAAAGAACTACACAAAAATGTAAATATGAACGCGATTCCCAAACTTCCAGGCTTAAAATAACTCAGACAAGTTGACTTATCGTTAAAATCAATCATCCAGTTAACGAACCGAATTCAAAGCTCTTTGTATTTCATTTCGCGCGAACGTCTGAATCCTTCTCTTCCCTCTGTTAAGGTTAAATAATAACACTGGACTCTTCAGCTGTGGTTGGGCAACCAGTCTAGGAGAAGGAAAAGCACTGAATTAAAACTTGCTTTAGTTGGCTGAAAAATAAACCTTGTTTCATATCCTATTCGTGGCGAACGAGTTTGATGAATACTAAGAAAAGAAAAATGATGCTTTATGGATATGTGACGAGATGATCAGGCCAGGCAAATATCATTCTACAAAGTACAATGTCAGGAGGAAGATAAAGAAGCAGGCCGATGAATTGATAGAAAGACAGCACTTGACAATGGACAGACCCATCTTTTTGCTGTGTCGCAGAGTACCGATCACGACCGAGATAGATGACAGGTGATTGTCATTGGGAGTATCTCTACACTTACCCACTTGGAGTGACGAGACTAATGAGGAGGGGGTTGATACCAAGCATGCAATGTAGACTTACAGTGAAAGCACCGTTTAAAGCTAGATCACTGAAGTTAACCCACCATAAGCCAACTCAGTACTTAGATGGGTGACTGCTGAGACACAGTGTAAACAATCTGAGGCCAGCAAAATAGACGAATCAGACAACTTTGGACTCATCATCGTGGAATAATGGTTTACAAATTTATGTCGTCCTTTCATTACTTCTAAATAATAAGTTCGATCAAAGCTTTCATTATGTATCTTCATTTCTATAAGGTGACAAATGTAACTGCTAGGCGAACAAATCATAATTAGTGAGTTGGATTATTTGCAGGTGAACCGAGTCTGAACTGAGTTAGGGCTTAGTAAATAAATTCCAAATATACAATACATTTTATTGTAAAATCATTTACAATCAGTTTCTATAGCAAAATAAGTTGGAAAAGATCTTCATAGCAAAATTATTTCCAATCTTGATCATTGAGAAGAACTTCTTTGTCTTTTTTAGATATCGAAACAATCTCATCATATTTACCCAACCCCTCCTCTCGGGCAGGATATGACACAAGGTCAATTTTTAAGCGGAGTTTAACGGGTTTGAATTCAGAGTATTCCTTCTCCTAGACTAGTTGCCTCACCAAGGCTGAAGAACCCAGTTTGTCCTACTATTTACCCATAGCTGGAGGGAGAATAATTGGATTCATACCTTTCCCAAGGGTATTAGTGCTATGTGAAATGCAATCAGTCTCGTCCAGGATTTGAACACGTGTCGTCGTGTCCATTTCCTACGACGATAACCATTATACCACGGGCACCTCAATTACACCACGGGCACCTCCTATATCAAAACAGTCTCATGTTGAGTCACCAAACCAGCTTTGCATTTTTATTGTAAAATCATTTCCAATATACATTTCTATAATAAAATCTTTACCGATGTATTCAAGAATAAAAATCATTTCCAATGGATTTTCATTGGAAAATAATTTCCACTGCATTTTTATAGAAAACTCATTTTTAATAGATTTTAGCAATAAAGTTATTGTCAATGAATTATTCTTGTCAAATCATTTCCAGTGCATTTTATATAATAATATTGTTGCCCAATGAATTCTTATTATACTTCCATTGTCCAAGGCATTTTATAGTAAATTGATTTGTTATGTATCTTTATTGTAAAATCATTTCATAGTAAAATGATTTTAATGCATTTTATTGAAAAATTATTTTTTTACGTAAAAAGTTATTCCTCATGATGAAAAAAAATTCACATTGAAAAAATTCCTCCGGTAATAAACCAGCAAGAAGCCATGTTGCTGCAAGATGTAATTAGTCATATAGAATAAAATTTTCAAATTTCAAAAGAAAAAAAGTAATATCCTTTGACTTATCAAAATGGTTATTTACATTTAATTACACATAACTGATTAGGTTATTCTTCAAGCCGATGTAACATCATTACATTGTATTATTGCTTTATAAAGGCAAGAAACAAAAATATTTAATCGGTAAATCTCTGAAATGTCAGTCAATCAAATTTTTTTAAAAAGGAAAATCCAGAGAAAAATTGACATTTTTTTCTTTTTTAAATGTGGATTTATTTGCATCGTATCAATTGTGTTAAATTAGATAAATTGAAGTCTTTAATGAATTATTGGTGAATAGAATGTTGTTCGTCAAATGATGGGCGACATTTTTATCCGGTAATTAATTCCAATTGTTGTAATTATTTTCTTTTATAACAAAGGAAAAATGCATAGAATCAATTACCATCGTCACTTTTTTTTACCATTTGGATAATATTTAGGAAATATTGAACAGAACCAACACACACACACACACACACACACACACACACACACACACACACACACACACATATATATATATATATATATATATATATATATATATATATATATATATATATATATATATAACCAGCCTTGTCGAGAATATGATCTATTCTATTTTCACACCCCTTCGACACAATGTTTCCTTTGAAATACTTAAATCTTGGTATCTTTGGTTGAGAAGAAAATTACTTTTTATAAAAACATTTGTTAGGACTGTATTTATGGGTGGGTAGTGTGTGTGTGTGGGGGGGAGAGATTGTGTAAAAAATATTGTATCAAAAGGACTCATATTGCGATTTACACAGTCGATAAATAAACGTTAAACGATATATTTTAGTAAAAAAAAGAAAAAAAAAAAAAAAAAAAGAAAGTTAAATACTATCGTTTTTATTCATAGCAAAAGGATATGGCAAAAAGATCGAATTTATCAGTACTTAATTTTTGTTTAATATAGAGAAATTATTGAGTATAAATATGAAAACGTTTTAGGATATTTCATAAGTACGACATAATTGCAAAATTATTTAAATATTATGACCGTCGCTTTTTGATGACAAGAGTAGTAGTACTTGAAGTAGTAGTAGTAGTAGTAGTAGTAGTAGTTGTAGTAGTAATAATAATAATAATAATAATAATAATAATAATAATAATAGCCTTAATGATAAAGCGAAAAGAAAAAAATTAAACAGAAGAGAAATAGTAACTAAAATGAAATGGAAAAATGAAAAGCCTAGAAAAATTGAAGAAAAAATATTTGTAACGAATAGACAGACGGCCATCAAATGAAAAGAGACAACTACAACAATAGCAACAGCAACAACAACAAGAGTCAGAGAAAAACAACAATAAAAAACACAACGTAAACAGGGGGGAAAAGAGGAAAAAATAACAAAATTAAATTAAAAAACACCCTCAAAAGTTTTCGATAGGAAACAAAAGAAGAAGAAGAAGAAGAAGAAGAAGAAGAAGAAGAAGAAGAAGAAGAAGAAGAAGAAGAAGAAGAAGAAGAAGAAGAAGGACGAGGAAAAAGAAAAGAAAAGAAACGAATTAATAAGTCGGAGAGGAAAAACACAGAGAGAGAGAGAGAGAGAGAGAGAGAGAAAGAGAGAGAGAGAAAGAGAGAGAGAGAGAGAGAGAGAAGCGGATAGTGTATTAATAGTAATAATACTACTACTAATAAAAGTTGTTAAATTTGTCAAGTCACACATTTTTCTTGCAATCGCAGTTAATAAGGTTTCGTATATGGAGTGAACGGCAGATTTCCCGCAGCGGAAAATTTTGCCATGGAAAAAAAAGCAGCATTTGTTAATTTGGTTAATTTAATAAAGACGCGATGTTTCATAGAATGCATTGCTTTTGCAGAAAAATATTACCAAACGATACTTTTAATACTGGTCCAGGAAAGGGAGAGAGAAAGAAAAAACAAACAAACAAATAAACAAACAAATAAACAAACAAACAAACACAAAAGCAAAAAAGAAAAAGAAAAAAAGAAAAAAAGAAAAAACCCAAACGCCGCTAGTATGATTTTGAAAGGTTTCTGCTCCTCCTTCTTGCCAGACAGTAGTCGTGAGAATTGTTTGTGACGGAAAACATGAATGTGTCCGCTGTTTGGTTGGGTTGTGTTGGAGGTTGGCATATGTGCGTGTATGCATGTTGTTCTCCAAAAATTAAAAATGGATATGCCAGTGAAATTTTCACACACACACACACACACACACATATATATATGACTACCTTTTTTATTTTCTAATATGTCAACTTTTGGTTGTGTGTGTGTCTGTCTGTGTGTGTGTGTGTGTGTGTGTGTGTGTGTGTGTCCACGAGAGATTTATGGTTCCACTCCTGGGCCCGCGTGGGGGATATTCAAATAAGCTAAGGTATAATCTATTATAAAGATCGGATTTTTGTACGTTACCGTGAAGATGGAAAAAACGGCACATTGTAGTAAGATTTCTGATTGCACAAAGCGTTATTATACATAAACTTACTAAGTAAATAAAATTCCATTCCAATTTCCAATATAACAACAACAACAAAAACAACAACAACAATAATAATAATAATAATAATAATAATAATAATAATAATAATATCCAGGCCAGATGACCAGTCTTCGTTTTGATTAATAAGAAAGTATCTGTTAAGCTCCGATGTTTCAGTGCAAAAACGGCACATCATAACGAGATTTTTGTAAGAGGAATATTAAAACACTATAACCTGGAGAATCCAATTTGGCAATTAATAAGCGTTGGGTCAGCATTCGCATTTCCACCGATCGTTATATTCTCTCTAAAAAGTAACTATTCTCAATTAATTAGAGAGCATTTCAACTTATTTGCAATTAATTAGAATATAACTATAATAGAGGATATTTTAACATTGACGTTAATGACCTATTCAGATATCATTTTAGTGAATAAACGCGTGAGCGCGCGCGCACACACACACACACACATGCATATATATATATATATATATATATATATATATATATATATATATATATATAAAACGTTCATAAGGAACGGGTAATAGATATTATTGTTCATGATCGAATATATTTATGTATTCCTCTTTGAAGGTTATAAGAAAGTGTATTTTCCATAAACAGAATCAGTTTCGGTTTCTTTGTCTCGTATCATATCGATCTTCGTAGGTTTTTTTTTAATGCCAAAGCTATCCTTTTAAAAGAACATCAATTTACCCCATAGCAAGGAGCAGGGAAGGTACGGGTTCATACCTTTCTCATGTCCTAAAGTCAAAGTAAAAACGTGACTACAGTTCGAAATCGCTTTCCAGTCATATGTCCCAGTTCATATGTCCCAGTCTAGTACGTTAGCCACTATGTCACAGAGACTCTTCCATACACAATATCACTCACCCATAACAATTTTTGAATTAAAAGTTAATTTTCTTCAAAGCCAAAGATAAGAGGATTTTATTATTCTAATTGGAACCTTATACAATCAAAACAAATATGATTGTATAAGGTTCCAATTAAACTAAGTCAGCTTGGTCTATAAAATACACCGACTGCATCTCTACAGAAGAGTAAGACCCTCCCCCACTAATGAGTGTCCTGATATATGACACAAAATAATCTGTGGGTGAAGCTCCAGTAATGCTGGAGCTTTGGGGAACTCGGAGTTCTACTTCAATACTATTGCTCCCAGGTCCTCTCCGACCCGAAGTGATCGCACCTGCCTGATAGGGTCCTATCTAGGGGTCAAATAAAACTATTTGGCATTTAAACTGAGTGCAAATATATGACTTTAGTTAAATTGAATTGTTTGAAATAGAACTGTTTGATCATTTAATTCTGTGAAAAACAAATGAATTATGATTAATTAAATTATTGGAATTACGTAGCAATACTTGGAACAATTTAACTGTGGGCAAATGAATGAATAGTATTAATTAATGTTAAATAGCAATACTTGTAACCACTTCACTGTGTGCAAGCAAATGACTGATGATACATTCTTCCATGGTTTTAAGTATTGCTGTGTGCTGACAAATGATTAATGGTAAATAAAAATATTTGTGTTTGGAATACTTGAAACCATTCAACTGTTTACAAAGAATGATCTCAGGGTCGTTTAAAAATGTATCTAAAAAATGAGTTTACAAATCATATATATTTAATATATATGTAAAAACCGGACTTGGCATTAAGTAACCCATAAAAGATGATATGCCATAAAACTAAACCAAACCAAATCATATATATTTAATATGTATGTATAAAGAGGATTTAGTATTAAATAACCAGCAAGGGTTGATATGCCATAAAACCAAACCAAAATTCCAAATGAAAGAGAAGGTGCAGTTGATCATAGATGACTAAAAAAAGAATTTGCTCGGGTTGCAAGAACTTTAACTTAAACTGATTAGATGGGGCAAAAAGCTTGGATTCTGACGTCTCGTTTCAAATCAAAGATGCAAATTCGACGAATTGCACTCGGAGAGTATCAGGAGTGCTCGGTATCTCACAGTTCAGTGTGGTTCATCAATTTCATGACCTCACGAAAAGCATCCAGTGCCACCGAATTTTGCCTTACATTAACAAAAATATTGCAAAACTTTTTATTCACCTTAGCATTTATCTCTTTCCTGGGAAACACATGCTACACAAATACCTCAAAATATTAAGAAATAACCACGGACTTTTTATCAGTTAAACAAATGAAAAAACTATTCAATCACATACAGATGGGTTTATCATTTTTTTATAAAGTTTATTTTATAAAGAAGAACTGGTAAAAAAAAATGCTCATATAAAATCATTTTCTTAAAAAAAAACCAAAAGTCATTATTTTGAAATTTGTGTTTCGAGCTGTAAAAAACGTCCACTGGAAAATTGTCGGTGCTAAATATGTAACACTCTAAACTTTTCTGTCACAGGGTGCGCATATTTGGGTTCAATATTATCACAGGTGAAACATACTTGGTAACAATAAACTTTTCTATCACAAGGTGCACCTATTTGGGTACAATAAACCTTTCTGTCACAGGGTGCATATATTTAGGTACAATAAAGTTTTTTGTCACAGGGTGCACATATTTGGGTGCAATAATACACATGCGTGTGGGTGTGAGCATGTCTACATGTGTATGTATGCATGTAGATGCAGAATATATAAATCTATATGCCTGTGAGTGTTACTGTATCTATATGGATGTGTGTAAGCATAGGTAGCGTGTATATATGTATGTATGTGTGCATTGTATTATCAAAAGGATACCTAAACTCTGGGGTTTTTTTTTAAATTTAATGGCATACCATCTATGTGGTATGCCATTAAATCCACCATTGAAGAAGAACAGCTGTGTGACAATATAACGCCTAGCTGAGGATATAAGGGGTTTAAATACTTTTCCCGGGGGTTTTCGTCCAAAAGTGAAAGTGTGATTGAACTGCAAACTCGATAACTTCGAAGCTACAGTCCAACGCTTAGGCCATTACGCCCCGGGGATTAACCCCGATTAATTAGGAGGGTAGACAGATCTTAATAGATGATAATATAGAAAGAGAATTATCTATCAAAGTTCATAATAAACTAAGATCTTTCCTCAGATGTTAGTAGAGAAGTGCATTATTTTTTAAAAGTATTTTAGTTGGTCAGCATGAGTAAAACAGTTTTATTTTCCGGAAGTCCGAACTGCATATATTCAAGGAAGCAATCATGAGATGGAAAAAAGAACTGTTATCAAAAACAGTGGTTGTTGTACTGCCCAAGCCCCACACCATTTCTCTTGTCCGTTGGGGTTAGTCATTTAGGGAACATAAACAGAAGAGTTAGAAGCTGACCGTTGGAGAAAATAGGATAATCGCAATAGTGAGAGACCAGCGTTGGAGTCTCCCCACCCGGTCATGATGAATCAGCAAAACTGTCATCAAAATATTCGGTCATAAAAAGGTATTGTCGGATTCGTTTTTACTTCTTTTTATCCCTGTGGAGCTGACTCGTAGCTTGTGAAGTTTTGACCAAACCCCAGACCGATAAATCTTTTGAGGCGAGAGAGACATCGTCTAGCCGGTGAGACTGATCAGGCCACGATAAGTGATCATCATAAATGGACACGTACAATTTTTTCTTGCTTTATAGATGAAATTAAAATAATTTCCCTCGTGACATAAAAAATGGTGGATATTTATTGTAAACCTGCAAAATATTGCAGTTCATAAAATTGGAACCTTAAAGTAGAAAAACCAGAAAAAGAACTGCCGAAATCAAGTGCCAAATTCAGTATTCATAAAAATTAAGTTGTAGTGTGAGGAAGAATTTTACATCTATATTCACCTCAAAATCTAATGTCCGAATCACGACTTTAGGGTTCATTCTAAGGGCCAAATAATTCTGTTGGTGATAATTCTAAAAATGATTTGGAACATCATGAACACAATTATTCTTGAAATATTGATAATATGATTAAGAATGAAGTGTTTACCTATTTAAAACGATTATGAAGATACATTATTATCTAAATATAATTGGAGACTATAATTGTTAAACTGACAACGGTTATTTATCTTACAATAGTGACATTCCATTCAACTAACCAAGCAATAATCTCAATGTTCGTATTATACAAGAAATATATAAATAGAGAAAATAGAATTACTTGATCAAAATATATTTTTCAAGAATTATAAATACAAAATAAATCCTTAATGTACTTGATATAACACTGAACTGCATCTGGTGGTGAGGCTTCTGTGCTGAAGTTCGGCTGACTGGAGAGACACCACTGACATTACTCCCAGGCTCACTCTGACCCAGATTGGTTGTAATTGTTAGGGTCCAGTTTACGGGTCAAAAGGTATGCTTGACATGATGTTTAGATTGATTTTGAACAACATTGATACATTGCCTCTTAAAAACATCAATATTGCAACAAGGTATGATATGTTTATCTGGTTAATATATATATATATATATATATATATATATATATATATATAGTGAAGATAGAAGTTTGTACGATATCTTACTGGAGACGATAACTTTTGAACTATTATTAGTATAAAATATTCAGCGAACCAACCAACAAATAAATACATAATCCATATACATTTAGGGAGTATATATATATATAAGAACGAAAAGGAAAATTCCCCTCGTTGCTGTCATTATAAACCATTGTGAAACCATCATCAGATGTATAAACAAAAATTTTGTTTTCCCAACCAGAAAATAAATTTATAATGAGTGTTGATGCATTTTTAATCCCAAATCAATAAACATCAATAGCCGTTGACATTAAGCACACAAATTGGATCTCCTCGGATTATATGAAATATATATATATATATATATATATATATATATATATATATATATATATATGATACTGGTCACGTGAAACTTAGAGTCGTGAGGTTTTATTGTTTGGAGTTTTTGTACATAGAGCACATCTTTTTCACTCTGTTTTTAGCATTGAATTTTATCTTATCTTATCTTATATATATATATATATATATATATATATATATATATATATATATATATATATATATATATATATAAAGGTCAGTTAAAAAGACTTGTATAGCAGAAAAAACTTTCATACAAGAAATGGATATGCGACTTTAAAAGTTCATTTTTCGTCTCTTCGATTATAACTTATCAACTTAAAAAAAAAAAACTTTCAAAAGAACTTTTTTTTTCAAAACTTTTACTCCAGACAATGATCTAAGGTCTAAACTAATTAAGAACAATCAAAAAAATAAAAAGTATGAAAGAAATGTCCTTATATGTCTTTATATATATATATATATATATATATATATATATATATATATATATATATATATATATATTATTTTATAATATAAAAAGAATCTAAATTGCGTGTTCTGGTTTTGTTAATTTAGTAAAATTTCGAAGCGCAGTGTATTGCCGAAGCCTCCATGTTTGGGGGATTCAAACATATGTTAACAGAAGAAATTTGTCTTGAGTGCAAATGAACTACACCCAACAGTTCAGAATATATATATATATATATATATATATATATATATATATATATATATATATGACATTTTTGAATATTAACCAAGCATCCCTTTATCGAATCAGCTTAGTTGGGTGGAGCTGTAGAATACGCTAACTTCAACTCTCCAGAGGGGTAACCCTCTACACATACGAGTGTCCTGGATATGATACTAAACCATTTGATAGTGAGGCTCCAGTCAATGAACTTGGGGGAATGTCGAGTACCCTTTTATTGCCATTACTCTCAGGTCTACTCTGACTTGTAATAGAATTACCTGTGAGGGTCCCTCCAATGGATAAACAGAACTGTTCAATCTTTTGCTAGGAATTATTATTAATATTAATAGAATTATTAGTGTTAAATAGTCATACTTAAGCCATTTAACTGTGTGCAAACAAATTATTAATATTAAATGAAATTATTAATGTTTGATAGCAATACTTGAAATCATTTAACTGTCAGCAAATAGAACAATTAGAGTTAGATATCAGTACATGAAACTATTCAATTGTGAACAAACAATAAATAGCAATACAAGAAACTATTTAACTGTGTGCTGACAAATAAACTCAGGCTCATTTAAAAATGTTACCTTAAAACTATTCGCTTATAATTGATATATATATATATATATATAAGCAGGATTTGGTATTAAATAACTCAC
>OY757941.1:22253369-22273369 GCA_963585895.1 Sepioteuthis lessoniana
TTTAAATATCTGTGTTCAACAAGGAAGTGAAATTGTTTCGATGAATTAAAAAAAATTAATTTCATAAATTTTATTAAAAGTTTTCTTTTTTGTATTTGAAAACTCTTATTTCCATTTCTGTACTTTCTTCATTCCATTCCATTTTAAGAGACGAGCTATTAAAATGAATGCTAAACTGTTTAGGCCAATACAAGTTGCTGAAAGATTCTCCACAAATATATTGATAATAAAATATGGGGTTAATTAGTCTATTGTCGATTTCATAGTTAATTAAGTGGGCCGGCATTATCCAAACCAATTTTCATGAAGGAGGTGCACTTTTTTTTTCTTCATAGATAAACATGGTCCACTCACAAACTAAAAAAAAAATAGTCATACCAAGGAATTAAATTCTTTGGATTAAAAAAATATTTTTATTTCTTGGGATCATTCCTATATCTGCGAATGGAATGTCTTGCTGTTACGCGAGATTACGTACTATGAAAATCGATATTATTATAAATTGAAGAATATCTCCAAGAGTTAATTCTCTTGCCAAACGTTTAGCGTTGTTGGCGTGGCTTAAACTAAGCTATCTTTCTGCGGAAGGATAAGATCCATCATAAGAAAGGGTGTCTTGGGTATGACACTAACCTGCATCAGGAGATTATATATATATATATATATATATGTATATTTAGGCAGCATTTCTTCGTTAATGCAAATTTCATTGAACACAATAGACATTTTATGCCTACATATTCTCTTTTGGATCCGTTCGAATTCCCGTATTACTTTTATCGTATTCGGGGGGAATTGATTTAGGTATTGTCCATAATTGTATGTATCCCTATTCTCGAAGCACTATATATTAGAAACCTGCAACCAGCACTTAATAGAATTAATTTTCAAACCAGTGCTAACGTACTTAAATGTCTTTAGCTACTGGCACTATTTACAGAATTACATTTAAAAGCAAGCGCCATAATCTCCAACAGCAAAGACGTCCTTACACAGTAGTAATTTGCTAAAACAAAAGTTACATCACTTTTGTAACAGATTCTCCCCTGATGATGGCCCAAAGTCGGGCAGAAAGTACTAGGGATACATACAATTATGGACAATACCTAAATCAATTCCCCCCGAATACGATAAAAGTAATACGGGAATTCGAACGGATCCAAAAGAGAATATGTAGGCATAAAATGCCTATTATGTTCAATGAAATTTGCATATATATATATATATATGTGTGTGTGTGTGTGTGTATGTGTGTGTGTGCGTGTAAAGCAGAGAAATATTTCAACACAATTATTACATGTGCATATGCAATGATATCACTTCTGTTTTCATACTAACGCTGTGACGATTGAGCTGAGAATGCCCCGTCTGAATCCCTTGAAAATGAATAAGACCTCCATAGAAAAAAAAAAAGAGAAGTTCTAAATATGACACTGAACAGCATCTGATGGTGAGGTTCCAGCTCTAGAGATTTTGGAGGTGTGGAGTGACAGTTGCCATTACTTTTTCGTCCACTCTTATTCGGAGTGATAATACCTGTAAGGGTCCAATCAATGAGACAAATAATCAATGAGTCAAATAAATCTGTTTAAAAAATTATAGGTATTTAATGAGACCGCAAAAAATTAATTAATAAATAAAAACCTCAAAAATAAAACATCTTAAGAGAATAGGAATCTACGATGAATGCGATTCCCTAACCACTAAGCATAAAATCACCCGAAACAGGTTGACATAACGTTAAAATCAATCATTCTGGCTATTATATTAAATATGTTAATTACGGGTTTATAAAACAAATATTGTTATGTATATATATATAAATTGGCCGACTGTTGTTGAGGGCAACCCGAAGGCTCCCTTTTCATCAGCTACTACACCGAGGTGTAGGATAGGGTGCTACTCCTCTTTCTAGATTGCTCCACCTACTCTTGATATGTACCTTATAATGCAGAGTGATAAGCAAGGAGGCATCAAGTACCATGTTTTGAGTCTTTGGTATGACTCGACCTGAAATTGATCCCCGCTCTACTGGCAAACACTCTAACAATTATACCAATGAGATTGCTTAAACACTCACCCCAGCAGTGAAAATCTCATCAACACTAAATGTAAATAGTCTTTAAATAAAAACATCCTGATGGTATCTGATTGATTGATTGATTGACTTTAACGACATGTCAACTCGTCTTGGGTTATTTTATGCCTAGAGATTAAGGAATTGCCTACATTGTACACTTATATTTCCATTTTTTTTTATCTTGTTCTTTTGGAGTGTTTTTACTCACAGTTATATGATATTAAGTATTTCTATCTAATGCAAATTATTTGCAAACAGATCTAACAGATACTACCACTTCGGGTCAGAGTTGAACTGGGAGTAATGACAATGAAGGACAAAAGTTTTCGTAAATGGGTCAGGCTTTGGTCCGTTCACCAAGAGTTTTCTATTCCCCAATGATAAATAGGGTCTAAAAAATGTTCGGCTTACTCTTATTGCGCTTTTAACTTGGACTCATTAGCCTTAGATTGTTTTGGATATCTGCTGTTCGTCATAGTTGCTCATTTAAATATGAAACAAGGTAACCATTGCTTAACTTCGACGATCAAGAGAGAACAGGTACTTTCAGCGTGACTTTATCATATGTCTTAAAATTTAGTGAGCTTTGCTTTGTCAGGCACATATTCTTCAGGTTACTTACAGTATCTGGTGTTACGAAGTGGTCACCCAGCTAAGTACTGTACTGGTTAATAGTTGCTTAACTTGTTATTTATGAATCTTTGCTTAATCTAACAGACAGGCTGTTTACAGTACTTGGTGTTACTAAGTGGTCACCCAGCTTAGTACTGTGTTGGTTAATCGTTGCTTAACTTGTTATTTATGAATCTTTACTTAATCTCACATATAGGCTGTTTACAGTATTTGCTGTTACTAAGTGATGAATCGCTGCATAAAGTCAGCAGTCTCGTGCGAACAATCGGCACTTGTTGATCGCTGGCAAAAATTCATACTTAGTGGTAATTAAAGGAATGTTTTTTAACAAAAAATTGCTTTTTCTCTCTTTCTGTCTGTCTGTCTGTCTGTGTCTCTCTCTCTCTCTAACATTATTGTGTTTCCTGAAGTTTCCGCGGAAATAAATAGGAGGCATTACTTTCGAAGCGCCCCTCGTCAAAAAAAGAAAAAAAAAAGGACAAAATGGTCTTTCAGTGACGCTATGAATTTATGGCAATCTTTTTGTGTAAAAAAGAAACAATGAAAAGTATTTGAATTGTTACTCTCCATTGCTTCCAGGTAATTGATAAGCTTTCTATGAAATAAATAAATAAACTATAGGGCTCAACTGTTAATTTTTTGAAATAAAAAATTTGTATTTTAATTACGCGATTTTGTTTTTTTCAATGTGACATAGCAGTGCCATAAGTGTTTATAGCAAATGGTGGTTTGTATTGTTTGTAAGTGCGTTCTACTGAGATGATGAGGCCCATAGCTATAAGAATCGTACAAGCCATTGGGATTGCTTGGAGGAGAACAGGAAAGCTGTTGCTACTGCCTTGGGCATATTCTTCAAGATTGGCACCTTTTCAACAATTGTTTAATTCTTTAGCTTCCTTGTGAAATAAAATAAAATATTTATTGTATTTTTTTTTATCGTCTGGTATTGGAAGAATTCTTAGGCACATTACATTATTCGGCCCACCTCCTTTTAATCGTTTGCTTAGTCTTCTGCAGTGACAGATTGTGTTTTGGACTTCTGAGCACAAAACAAAATGTAACTGTCCCTTTAGGACAGTTACATTTTGGGCTCAGAAGTCCAAAACAAAATGTAACTGTCTCTTTAGGACAGTTACATTTTGGGCTCAGAAGTCCAAAACAACAATCTGTCACTGCATAATAACATCAATTCTATTGATATATGTGAATCTTCATAAAATACTTATTTCTAAATTCTTGGTATAAAAAATAGAGAGAAATCTATTGGTTTATTTGTTTAACGGCACATCAAATCGTTTAGGGTTATTTAATGCTGAAACTTGATTAATTTGTTAATGTTTAATCATAATGATTGTTTTCAACATTCCCTTGCTTTTTTATTGCACATTTTTGTTTATAATGATTCGAATTGTTTCAAGTATTCCTATCCAATGCTAATAATTCATACACAATTACATGGTTTCAAGAGACTATTCCTTTTTGATAATAACATTTGTATGCTAAGTTAAATGCTTTCCATTGAAGCTAAAATAAATATTAGAAGCACAATAAAAACATTTGATAAAGCGAAATTTCAGCAGCAAAACTCCATTTTCTCTCAGTCACTTCCATTGGCAATATCTTTTCACCACTAATAAGAGCAGACATATGTAAGGTGGATGCCTCGGGTGGTGTTAGCAAGCTAGACTAGCAAACTCTTATGAGTGAATTTGAGTCTCATTGGGTTGCCTATTCGTACTGCCTTGAGCAACATATGAACAAAAAATTAGTCAGTTATTACCCCACTCGTTTAGTTTATTTGATGTTATTTGTTTAACGGCATATAAACTCCTTATGGGTATTTAATTACGTTTTATGCAAAATTTATTTGTAAATGTTTGATAACAATCATTATTATATTTTCTACTTTCCATTGCAGACCTTTTAAAACTGAACTTTTCTTTTTATTTGACGACTATCATTTGTTTACACACAGTTATTTGATATCAAGTATTCGTATCGAATAATTTGCACACAGTTGTAAGGTTTCAACTAACTAACTAACTAAATAATAATAATAATAATAATAATAATAATAATAATAATAATAATAATCAACCTTATGATAGCTTCAATAACTATTCTTAATACTAATAATTTGGATACCATTAAATGATTTCAAGTATTCCTATCTAACATAGATATAATTTTTTTAAATAATAATCTATCTATATACAGTTATATAGTATTCCTATTCAGTTTATTTAAAACACAATTGTTAAATACAATAACGATTTAGAGCATGAAACCCTTTAATAAACATTCCTATTTAATACTAATAATTTTCTTACAAATCAATTTGACCCATAGATGAGACCTTAACAGATACCACCACTGTAGGTCAAAGTGGTCCTGAGAGTAATAGTAACGAAGGGGTATACCACACTCCCAAGATTTCCAGAGCTACAGCCTCACTATCAGATGCAGTTTAATGTCATACTCAGGATCCCCATTTTAGGGGTGGGGTCTTGCTTCACTGTAAGAGATACAGTCTGCATATTCTAAGCTCCGTTGACAGGACTAAATTTTGTTTAGTGTTTCGACGCGGTAGAGTTTGGTAATAAATAATACATAATAATATCAGTTTTCATCATGTAATTTTCCGCTGTAAGAACTCCTGGTATCTTTTGTCGCAAATAAAATGATTTTTTTATAAATCTTTTAGGGCTATTTATGGACAGTAGTGTACCGTGTGTACTCGAGTAATGAACGACGCCAAATTTTTAGAACTAAGAATGTGTTTTTATTGCGTGTAATGAATGATCTTTAATTTTTACTTATGCTGACAGAAATATTTCTTCAACATCCAATGACATAAAGAGAAAACATTCAAACATTTATTTATACTTTCAAAACAACTGTCTGCCCAGTCGGCTGAGCTGGGGCTGTAGCATACACGGACTGCATCTCTGCAGAGGGGTAAGCCTCCCCCCCAACGAGTGTCCTGGATATGACATTAAACAATCTGATGGCGAGGCTCCAGTAATGCTTGAGCTTTGGGGAACGCGGAATACCCCTTCATTGCCATCGGTCCCAGGTTCACTCTGGCTCGGAGTGGTAGCACCTGAAAGGGTCCAATCAATGTGTCGAATAGAACTGTTTGTCATTTAAACTGAGTGCAAACAAATGACTAATGTTAAATTGAACTGTTTGAAATAGAACTGTTTGTGAGTAAACAAATGAATGATGTTTAATTGAATCGTTTGTGATACATAGCAATTGTTGAACCTTTTAACTGGGTGCAAATGAATGATAAGTATTGAATAGAATAACTAGTGTAAAATAGTAGTTCTTATAAACACTTCACTGTGTGCAAGCAAACAACTGATGTTACATTGATACTGTTACATAGCAATACTTGAAACCATCTGTGAGCAAACAAATGATTGAGAGTAAATAGAAATATTCGTGTTTGATAGAAATACTTGAAACCATTTAACTGTGTACAAAAGGATGACCTCAAGCTCGTTTAAAAATGTATCTACAAAATGAGTTTACAAATCATATATATTTGATATATATGTCAAAACGTGATTTGGCATTTAATAACTGACAATGGTTGATATTCCTTGAAATCCAACTGAACCAAACCAAAACAACTGTAATACAATCAAAATTAATGCAATAAACAAAGTAGTCGAGATCTTGATATTGTCTTCCGTGTTTACTTAGATCGTCCAAAGATACTAAAACTGCACCACTGATACACAATAGGCTTGATATTTGTACATGATATATGTACAGGTATCATAATTTGTAATCAATGTTAAGTAAAAACTTTATTATCTCAACTAACCTATGTTTAGGTTTAAGCTATGCAGGAGAACTTTCGATCGAAGTTACAACATGGTTAGTCATAGAAAAAAAGTTGGTTTCGACGTTTTAAAAACATAACTCCAGTAATGAACGACCCCTTGATTTTGAGGTGAAAAATCAGTCTTATGACATAGTATTGGGTGGGCTTTGGTGCCGATGACTTAAAGATTGGGTCTTCGTATATTTGTCGTATTTGAGTACCAAAACTTACCGCCACAATTATTAAAGAACAAGGAACTTTTAGCAATTCATAAAAAATAACAGCGTATTTATTGCAGAGCAAACTTAATAGAAAGAATACAGGAATTACAAGAAATACTGAGTACTTTATGGAGAGAGAAAGTCTGATCTTGTAATTGAAGAGTTCTTTATAGAATGAAAGTTGTTATATAAAAACTTATTTCAAAACGTATGGAACAACACGAGATTGGGGGGGGGGTAAAAGTCCTCCCTCTCTATCAGGAGGGGTGCAGAAGGTTTTGTTATTTATTCGTAGTCGTAGGTCATCGATCATCGGTTGCTGAGGTCGATTATGATGATTGTGAGCTGCGCATCTGACTCCGTTTTCTTCTTCTTACCCAATAAACTTGTCTTCTTTTGTCTATGGAAGGTTGCAAGAGAATTAAGGACGGAAGGAAAGAGACGAGGATACCTTTTAACTCAAACTTTATTTTAGGGCTTAACGACTATTATGGGGTGAGGCGTCTTCCTGTACCTGTAGAAATAGTCGCGTCTCCCAGACAAGGTGTTGAAATATATTAAAGTCCTTTTCGATGCTAAAAGTTTGAAGTTCATCATTTGTCGCGTGGGTGTTTTCAGTGTGCTATTCTTAGTAGAGACGGCTAGCTAACAGGACATACAACCTGCCGCTAAGCCGAGGACTTGGGGAGCACGTGTGTTACTCAGCTTGCAGCCAGTGAGAAAAAAAGTCTGTCAAGTACCAGTGGTGGACGCTTCGCGGGAGAGGATTTCTTTTTGGTTCCAGGAAGTCTATCTTTCAGGCATGCACTGATTTCTGTTAGAGGGCTTCTAGGAAAACGTTATTTTTGAATGCTTTATTTTATTTATTTATTCATTTATTTATTTATTCATTTATTTTTAATCACCGCAGACGCACCCACACGTTCATGCTTCTTTTTGAGTTCGAAAAAAAAAAGAGAAAGAGAATTTTGACTTTGCCACGCGTTTCATAATGCTACTTTGGTCGCGCCACTAAGTGGTCATTAGCAGTGTTATTTTGGACAGCAAGTGATGTAAGTGCCCCTTTAGATTAAAGACAGAATATTGATGATATATAGAAATAATTCAAGGTAGGATAGCTCTTCAGATTGTAAACGTAAGAAAAATTTCGAAGTTTTTTGTTTATATATATATAGTTTTTTTTTTTTTTTTTTTTTTTTTTTTTTTGGTGTGTGTGTGTTTTAACGTTTTATGAAGACACTGTGCTGTTCAAACTGCGTCAGTTATGCAGTTGGAATTTCTAGCATGCAGAATAATGTTATGTTCAAGAAAACGTTTGGAATTATTTCTAGGAAGTAGTTAGACTTCCTTGTGGATTTATCTTCCTTGAACATCTTTGTGTAGTGGGAATGTATCAATGATTTAAAGATAAATTCTTAATTGGAGTTTGTCGCTGGTAAAATATTTGTGTTGGGTTTCTAATGTATCCAGTTCTGCGTTGAATTTGGCCAGCGCTGGATTTGAAACAGCGCTGGGTTTTGAGATTAGTAACACAAACATAAAGCTAATAATACCCTCTGCTGATGAACTCATGTTAAGTTGAATGCTAGTGACATGTTCAATTATTACCGTGTAGTATCAGGCTGAATCTTGTTACATTACGAATTTTTGTAGATGATATCTAAGGTTTTATGCCGACTTTCGACTTGTACTTTGTCCTCGTTTTCATTCAGTTCTCTGCTTGTTCTTCTAAGTTTTTTTTAATTTGAATTTTTATTTTAATTTTTTTTTACATGTTTAATCTGTTGCTTCAAACTGAGTGAGTCGCTAATTGAATCTGTTTTTTAAGGCAGTTAAGTGTTTTTAACAAGTTATTCGCTAACTGAAATATTTTTATGCTGTTCAGTGTTTTTAGTTTAACTACTGTAATGGCTATCTCATCGAATTATGGGTAAAACTTAATGTGACTTTCCAGTGAATTAAATAGCATTTTTGTCAGCTTTGAGTGACCGTGGTAATTTGAATTCATTGAAGCAGCAGTTTGTCATTAAGGGAAAAATATTCGATATAATGTCAGTAAGGTTGTGTTTCTGTGGAAAGTATTTGCTAAAAACATCTTTTGGTAATGGAAATTAGTAGCCACATGGAAGTTAGTAGACTAAGTTTCGTCCTTTGTGTTGAAACTCTGTTGAGTTTCAGGTTGCGAAATTTAAGCAATGGAAAATCTTTGTTGTTTCTTCGGAAAGTTGAATGCGAAAAAGCTTTTCATTTTGTTGAAGAATCTGAATGTGTGTGAAAAGTCGAGTTTTTTATTTATTGAAGAAATTACATATGTCCGAATGTCGGTTGTTTACCATGTTAAAAACTTGTACTTTCTAATCGGAAGATTGCATTTTAATCTCACGTCGTAAGGTCACCAATTTGTGGGATAGGATCGAATAGGTTTTGAGGGTTTGACTTCGAATATTTGTCGTATCTTAGTACCAAAACTCACTGCCACAATTATTAGAGAATGAGGAACACAGTTCGGACACTTGTAGCAGAGAAAATGTAATATTTGCTCGTGCCAAACAATATAAAACAATTACCCCCAAAATTAACAACATATTTATTGTCCGAACAAACTTAACAGAAATGATACAAAAATTACATGAAATGCAACGAGCAAATTATGAAGAGAAAGTATTATCCATCAGTTGAAGAGTCATTTCTAGGATGAAGATTGTTGTAATAAAACTTCCTTCAAAACATGGAACGACAAGAGATTTGTTGGGATAAACAGCCTCTCTCTCTCTCTCTCTCTCTCTCTCTCTCTCTCGCCCTCCCTGTTGTTATTGATCCCTGAACAGAGAGAGAGAGAGAGAGAGAGAGAGAGAGAGAGAGAGAGAGAGAGGCTGTTTACTCCAACAAACCTCGTGTCGTTCCATGTTTTGAAGTAAGTTTATTACAACAATTTTCATTCTAGAAATGACTCTTCTCCCTGAACACACACACACACACACACACACACACACACACAGAGAGAGAGAGAGAGAGAGAGAGAGAGAGAGAGAGAGAGAGAGAGAGAGAGAGAGTTTTAACGTTGACACACGTTTCATAATACTACTTTAGTCACGCCTCCCAGCGGTCATCAAATGTGCTATTTTGGAAAGCAAGGGATGTAATCCCTACAGACTTTTCACTCACCCTGCCTGCTGGGGCTATAAAATACGCCGATGGCACCTCTGCAGAGGGGTAACCTCGCCAATAGGGCCACCTATTGGTTGTGGGTGGTGACCCGTAAGGTGCTAGGACAGAATCCTGGTGATTGAGCAGTCATTGATCCGGTGACAGAGGGGCCAGTAACTTGCTACACACCACATTGGCCCTTACTTGGTCAGACGGGCGGTCGGAGAGGCCCGATCCGATCAATTGGCTTGTCCCCTCATGCTCTAGCACACATATGTTTATTTTCTCTCGAACGTATAATCCAATCTGCTCTTGAGGAAAAATTCCCAATCTTTTATCTTATACATTTTAGATGACGGAGACTGAAAGTCAATTGTGCAGAGAGGAAAAGTCTTCAGACAACTCTTAGATTGTAGAATGATAAAAACCCGAATCTGGCAGATGCTCAGAGTCTTGCCCTTTACATAAGTATACTGGTATTGTATCCTCGTCTCAACCAAGGTGAATTGGTTTCCTCCTTGAGTTATTCCCAACATAAGTTGGATTCCGTGGTGGGTGGTGGAGCATAGGACCAATGAAAAATAAAGCACTACTTATGTCGTTCTTCTATAAAAAAAAAAACGAAACTTTTGTGATACAACAAGTTAAGCGAAGATGAAGTTATCAGTAGGTTTCCAAGATTCATTGTCTTGGAAGCTGAGGACGACTCTCCACTAGCAAATTTATCTGCATTTGTTATAGCATAAAACGGTTAAAAACTGAAAAATGGAAACCTCCTTGTGGGGGTGAAAAGAAACATGTGGATTTTCTGCTGAAAAAGAAGATTTTTCTTACAAAAAAACTTTAATACATCTGAGAGGGTGGTGATAAGTCAAGAGCTCTCTTCGTGTCCTCTAGAGGAGATAAGGAAAGAATTGAGACCACAAGGAGTGACAGAAGTGAAAAGAGTCCCAATAAAGAGAGATGATAAAATTATCGGAGCAAACAACTACATCATGACTTTTGATTTGGCAACAATCCCACCAAAAATGAAAATTAGCTAAGTGTAGAATAATAGAATGGAAAGTGTAGAATAATTTATTGCCAATCTCCTCCGGTGCTATAAATGCCAGAAGTACTGACATCACAAGGATAAATGTAACTGAAGGAGTGTGTGTGGAAAATCTGGAGAAAAAGATCCTGACCAATTTATAGAGGAATGCCAAAAAACTCACAGATGTGCAAACTGTGATGGAGACCCCCCCCCCCGCCACCGGTGTATGCAAAAACTTGAGAAAAATAGAAAAGAAAAAAAGAAATCCCGTCCGTAAAATACAGCAAAGACATATCTTTCCTAGAAGTACGGAAGATAGTCGACGCTACAAATAGAGATAAAACATTTTCTCAAGCAGTATCCTCGGTAACCAGTACATAACCGATAAGAAAATACTAAAATCTTGCCCCAAAACTGCCACAGTTTGGATCAGTTGACTGGCCAAACTTTATCATAAAATATAAGAGCAGAACTCGAGGAATTAAAGGTGAAAACAAAATATGAAACGTAACTAAGTGGGGAAAAAGGTATCAATATACCGTCGACTCAATCGGATATCTCCACCCAAGATACACCACAAGACAAAAACACGGTACCAAATAACAAAAATCTACCTACGAACTACACTGAACACCCAAGCAAAATAGTCCTGACTTGAATCTAATCAAAGAAAGATCCAGGGAAAAATTTTCCTGTTAAACAAACTGAATGACAAAAAAATTAAATTAAACCGGATACAGAACAGATTCGAGGGACTTGAAGTAATGGACACAGCAAACGAAAAATCCGAAACCAACAAATCAACCAAACAAAAACCGATCAAAGACAAAGCATGAACTCAAACTAATCAGCCATAGATCAAAAAATCATCATCATCATCATCATCATGTCATGCCACCAACACGGATATCCCTGACCCTCTCTCTCCACTTCTCCCTATCATTCATCGCTTTTGGCAGGTATTCAGGGTTACATCCCGTATCCTCACATAGCTGCTCTATGTGTGTTCGAGCTGGTCGTCCTGCTTTTGATTGGCGATATGTGGGGCTCCATAGGAGTACATCACTGATGAGTTCGTCATTGCTTCTCCAGCAGTGTCCTGCGTGTCTGGTTCGTCTAGCTTGTATAGTTTTCGTGATGGGAGGCAGGTGGCCGTATAGTTGGTGTCTTGTGGGGTGTTGTTGCCAGAACTTGTTCAATATTGCTCTCAACATTCTTGTATAATTGCCGTCTAGTTTCTTCTTTAGCCGTTTTAGTTAGCGTCCAAGTAGTGCATCCATATTGTAGTATCGATACAACCGCTGCCTGGAAGAAACTGCGTTTCATTTTATCGGTCAAGTCCGATTTCTATATGACCGAGAGCCTATCGATAGCTGTCCATGCTTTCGTTAGTTGTGTGTCGATGTCTTTTTCGGTTGATGAGACGCTACTTCCTAGGTAGGTGAACTTGTCTACTAGTTTCAGAGAGGCTCCGTCTAGTGTGGTAATGTCGCCTATTTGGTTGTAACACATATATTCAGTTTTGTGTGCATTGACATGGAGGCCAATGCCTGCGGCGGCTCGTTCCAAACTATGCAGTAGCGTCTCGGCTTGTTTAGGCGTATTCGCCAGTAACGCTATGTCATCGGCGTAGTCCAAGTCGGTAATTGTTTTTGCGGGGTACCTTCTGCTTCTTTTCTTTGTCAGCTCGAAGCCATTTTCTCTGATTTTGTCGATCGAAGTCCTAAGCACGTAGTCTAGACAGATGATAAAGAGGTATAGGGCTAGCGTGTCTCCTTGTAGTACTCCTGCGACAACGTCGAAGTATTCTGTGTCTCCATCTGGTGAAGTACTTTCACTTTGGTGTTTCTGTAGAGAATCATTATTGCTGCTACGGTTTCTTTTGGTAGGCCGTATGCTAGTAGGATTTGTTCCATCTTTCCTCTGTGTATGGAATCGAAGGCCTTGGTAAAGTCGACAAATAGTAATGTCGCCTGTAGGTTTTTTGTCCGAACGCCTTCAAGGATTCTACGAATGGTCAATATTTGTGAGGTTGTGGATCTATTTCTCCGGAAGCCATTTTGGTTTTTCCTAAGGATGTTATCTATTTTGGGTTCTATGCGGTTTCGTCGTAGGGCATTGTAGATTTTGGCTGCTATGGATGTAAGTGTTATCCCTCGGTAGTTCTTGGCTAATCCGAGGTCGCCCTTTTTGGGAAAGGAAGGATGCATCCCTTCGTCCATCTTTCTATCCTATTTTGATTATAAACTGCGTTGCATTGTCGGAGCAGTATGTCGTCGAATTGTCTGGTCTTCCATACTTCTGGGGGGATCCTGCAGCTTTCCTATTTTAAATTTTTCTAAGAACCGAGTCGAGTTCTTCTTTGGTGAACGGACCTAGTTTAATGTCTAATTGCTTACTGATAATTCTGGTGATCGGTTCATTCGTTACTTTCGGTGGGTTTCCTAGTAAATTTTCGAAATGCTGTTTCCACTGTTTTACTCTTTCTTGTTGGCTTGCAGCTTTCAATTTTGCTTTGGCTGTGCTCTTCCTTTTACTCACTTCGTTTATTGTTTGCCAGGCTATCCTAGATTGCCTATCTTCCACCGAGTCTCTAATCTTATCTATCTGATTTTGTGTGTATTCTGTCTGTTCTTTTAGATATATTGCTGCTAATTGATATTGTGCCTTTTCTAATTTTCGGGCATTTGTGATTGTTGGGTTCTTCCGATAGCTTTTGGAGGCAGTTTTTACGAGTGCACGTTTTTATCTAACCGCTAACGTTTCCCAAGGGACTCTATATTTAGTTCTAGGTTTTGTTGGAATACACTTTGATGCCGCCTCAAGGTGTGCTTCAACAAAATTCTCATATTCGTCATTCGGGGTACCTTTTTCTGTCTTCTCTTGTAGTGTTTCGAATCTGTTTCTTAATTCTAATGCATATTTGTCTCTAATATCTCTGTTGTTAAGTAGAGCCCAGTCATAGTGCTTAGTTGTCGCTGTTCGTGTGGCGTTTTTTTCGTAGGCTTAGTCGTAATTTGGCCGTGACTATTCGATGATCGGAGGACACACCCTCGAAAAAGGAGTATGCCTCACAATTCATCGCACTATTTTTCCATTTCCTGTTTATAAAGACGTAGTCTATCTGTGCTTTACTATTGTCCGCGTATGTGTTGGTCCATAATTTTCCCTCCCTTTTTTAATAGTTTGTATTGAGGCATGTTAATCTATTTTCTATCATGAAATCAGTTAGATGTTGTCCATTCCTATTTGATGTGTTGTGTAGGCTGTATTTGTTGTTTCTGTTTTTCCCGATTTGTGCATTCATATCTCCGCCAATGAATAGCAGGTTGTGTTTCGGAATGCTACGCACTAGGGAGGATAGCTCCTCGTAGAAGGTGACTAGTTCGGTTTCTTCACTAACATTGGTAGGGCTGTAGCAGGAGATGATTGTTGCTTTGGGGTTGCCATTAAACGTGGCGGCCATCATCCTAGGTTGTATTCTCTCAATGCTGTTAAGTGTTTTTAATGCTCTTGGTCCTATAAGCATTCCCACCCCTCCTACCGAGGTATTGACAGAGTTTTTCCATGCCGATACAGCGACCAGCGTCCATCCATTGCCAGTTTCGTGATATTTGATATCCTCGGTGTGCGTGTATCTGTGTTCTTGTATGCACATTATGTCTATCTTATGTTCTACGGCCGATGCAGTTAGCTCTAGTAGTTGACCTATTCTATTTAGGGTTCTAAATCCAGTGGAATTATCATGGATTAAAAACAAATATCAATGAATTGCTTCTATTACTGACACAAGAATGTCCTACATTTACCCGCCTCCAGGAAACCATCCTTAAACAAGGTGACAATATTATCATCAAGAGTTATAGGTTGTTTAATTACATTTACGACTCCGGATGAACGGCTTCTGGAAGAACATCGGTTCTGAGCAGAAATGACATACCACACAACAAAGTAAATATAAAAATAGATATCCAAGCAGTTGTCACCAAGACCACCAAGCTGTAAATATATGTTCAATATATATTTCACCAAGTGATGACTTAGATGAAAATAAAATAAAGAAGATAGTTGATCAATTGCTCAAACCTTTTGTCTTATTAGGGGGATTTAATAGTCACAATACTCAATGGAGACGCAAAGATACCAACAAAAAGGGTAAAATTCAGAAAAGATCATCTGTGAAAATGATATGTGCCTTTTTAACAATGGTGCACTAACATTGTACTATTGCTGTATCAAAGAGACTTTTCGACCCCGTTATGACCCCGGCGTGGTAACAAGTTGATGAACGCGAAAACTCTGTGAAACTACTCAAAGGTTTGTTTACTACTTGGTAACTAGTAAAGAAAGGGAGGATCGAAACATGGGACAACTGTGTTAACTATGTTAAGCAACATATCCTAGTGAGAAAAAGATGAACTGACAAAGATCTTGAATTTTTTCCTGGTTCTAACAAACTTGTCCTTCCGTTTCTTTACATCTTCGTCGCTAGTGTTCAACTGGCGTCTTTACCTTATCCCTTTTCGCCGTTAACTCCCCAAAGACATTAGTCATCCCTTCACTTCCGCCTGTCGTGTCGGGGTGGCGAGGATCATCCGCTTCCTCTCACTTCCGCGCATGCATACAAGGATTTCGGACCTCCAGTTTTCCTTAGTCATTTTGTGCCTCAGGATATTCGGAGGCTGTCTGCTTTATTTATTTATTCATTTATTTATTTATTCAATTTTTTATGAGTCGTTCAATTACGTTACAACACATGTCAACCCATCTGGCGGAAATCACTCGGCCATTGATTTAACTATATGTGACCCACAGTCTATATGAACTTTACTTGAAAGGTATTTGATGACAGTTGTGGTAGTGATCACTTTCCAATCCTTATCAAAAGTACAAAACCCAACAGTGAAAAAAAAACCACCCTGCTGGAAGATAGACTTTGCTAAATGGGAAACATTTATGGAAAAATGTAATATAGAGACAACCCCATATAGAGACAACCCCTGACATAATAGAACACTTCATAGAAACAATAATTGAAAAAGCAAAAATTGCGTTCCTAGAAACTGCACACCAAACAAATGTAACAGACCCTGGTTTGACAATTAATACCAAAAAATCTATCATATTGTGAAAAGCAGCTCTAAAGAAGTTTCAAAAGAGCCAACCAACTCCAATCCGATAGAGTATTGGCTAAATAGAGTAAAGGCCCGCAAGGTGATAAAGGCAGCGAAAAAAGAATGCTGGCACAGATACGTTAGCGAATTGAATTTATCCTCTAAACCAAAAGCTGAATGAAGGATGATCTGGAAAATTGCCGGTAAATATCAGGCAAAGCCAATAAAACATATCTCCAAAAACACTTGCGCAATAACTGACAAAAAGAATATGGCAAATTTACAAACCGAAACATTTTCCCAAAATTCATCTAGTCAAAACGAAAAGCCAAAATTTATAACGGTCAAACAAAACGCGGAAAAGTACAAGTTAAACTTTCAATAAAAAAAAAAAACTGGAAAATTACAATAGGCTATTTTCACTTAGACAATTAAAAGATGCTATAAAAAGATCTCATAATACTGCAGTAGGACCGGATAAGGTCCACTACGAATTCTTGAGACAACGATCATTAAAACTGCTCCTAAAAATATATAACATATGATATATAAATAAAAATATATAAATATAGAATATATAAATAATATATAAATATATAAATATAAAATGCATGAATAAAAATATATAGACAAGGATCATTAAAATTGCTCCTAAAAATATATAACAAACTATGGACAGAAGGTAAGATTCCTGATATATGGAAACAAACGACAATAATACCAATTCCAAAACCAGGAAAAGACAACTCTGATCCACAAAATTATAGACCAATTTCATTGACAAGTTGTTTGTGCAAAATAATGGAGAGGATGATAAATGATAGATTGGTTTGCTATCTGAAATCCAATGGCCTTATTTCCTATCTACAATGTGGATTCTGAAATAAAAGTACAACAGACCATTTGGTCGACCTGGAAACAACTATAGGAGAGGCATTTATTTGGAACGATCGTCTCACTGCTATATTTTTCGATCTGGAGAAGGCCTACCATACTACATGGAAATATGGAATAATAAGAGACCTGCGCGATCTCGGTCTAAAAGACAGACTTCCACACTTTATCAATGGATTCCAATTAGACAGGAAATTAAAAATCTGCCTTGGATTTATTCTCTCTGATATGAAAAACCAGGAAGAGGGAGTTCCCCAGGGCAGTGTATTGTCCGTGACTCTGTTTAGCATAAGAATAAACTGTATAACCAAATGCTTATCTCCCGGACTGAACGAATCTTTATACATAGACGACCTCTTAATATGTTACAAGTCAAAATTTATTCACACCATTGATTGCAAACTCCCACAATGCTGAGATAAAATTAACAAATGGGCAATAGAAAACGGGTTTAGATTCTCTAAAACTAAGACTAAATGTATCCATTTCTGTCATAAGTGAAAACTACACGACGATCCTAGTCTAAAACTTGAAAGGACAGAAATTCCAGTTGTAGACGAGTACAAATTTCTGGGGTTAATAGTTGATGAAAAAAATAACCTTTATTCCCCACTTGAAATATTTGAAGGCTAAATGCAGTAGAACACTACAACTCTTACGTGTGATGGCGCACATGTAGTGGGGAGAAGATCAAAACACTCTACTGAAGTTATATAGGCCACTGATTAGATCGAAACTAGATTTTGATAATTTTATATACCAATTGGCAAGAAAGACCTATCTAAAAATACTTAACCCGATCTACCATGGAGGCCTGAGATTAGCACTTGGAGCCTTCAAAACATCTCCAGTTGAGAGTCTCTTTGCAGTGGTTAACGAAGCACCGGCAAATATCAAAAGCAATAAATTGGCTCTCCAGTATTAAGTTAAATTAAAATCACGCCCATCTAATCCTGCATATGATAGTACATTCAACCCAAAATATAGGGAACTATTCGAAAGGAGTGAAAGGGCTATAAAACGTTTTGGCCTTCGGATGGAAACAATATAAGAAGAAGCAAGAATAAATTTATCAAAAATACATCATACGATTATACCAAAAATCCCACCTTGGACCAAAAGGACTCCAAAACTAATTCTTACTTTGTGCAAAATCCAAAAGACTAAAACTTATTAGCTAATTTTCCAAGAAGAACTAGAGAAAATTAAAGATAAATATCCTTGACATTCACACATTTTTCGGATGGTTCTAAGCAGAAGATATGTCGCAGTATACAATAAAAAATGATTAAATACAATTTTAAAAAACCTCTCAAACGATACCTCCATATTCAATGCAGAAGCGTCGTTTGGCGCTCGATCTGATTTAAAAATCAAAAAATCAAAAATTCAAAAATTCATTATTTTTTTCTGATACGTTGTCAGTGTTAACATCTTTACAAAGCAATAAACTTGAAAACCTACTAATTATAAAACTCTTATGTAAATTAGAAAAAATCTCAGATGATAAGGAAATATTGCTATATTAGATTCCAAATCACACATGATTTAGAGGAAATGAGCAAGTTGATAAAAGCAACTAGATTTGCCTTAAATATGGTTGTTGAAATACGGACTTAAAAATTAAAATAAACAAATTCATAGAACAAAAAAGAAAAGTATTTGAAGACGTTGAAACAAACAAACTTTCATCAAAATGACTTGATTCGGCGTTAAATAACCCGAAAAGGATTGATACGCCGTAAAAGAAAACACCTAAACAACCAACCAAGTTTCTTTTCACGATCATATATGAAATCAAATAGACTATTAATAGAACAGTAAGGAGTCAAAATTGATTGATTTGAGGTCATATAACAGATAAAATTTTTGACATTAAAACCTCTTGGTGTTTCGGGCCCACTCAATCTGCCATTAGTTTCTCCTAGTGATGTGTTGGCGGTTGTTGATATGTGTGGAACAAAAATAAACAATGACGTCATAACCTTCTGTCTGATGCAGAACGGATATGTGCAGTTTAATCTTTTTCATGTCTAAGTCATAATCCTTGATATATGCTAGTTTTATGAAAGATTAGCTGACTCTGTTTAAATCCTATATTCAAATTGTATTACACACACACACACACACACACACACACACACACACACACACACACACACACACATATATATATATACATCTTATCTCTCTCTCTTTCTCTCTCTCTCTCTCTCTATATATATATATATATATATATAGAGAGAGAGAGAGAGAGAGAGATGTAAGATGAATGAAAGTGATAAAATAAATAGAAATATTTCTTTTATGTCATTTATTTTTTGATTGTTCCCAACTCATTTCGTTTTTAGGTCATCGTCGGGAGAAAAGTTTTTGTGAAAAATGAAAAAGATTTTTAGAAAGTTTTTTTAAATTTTCTTAAAGGAGTTAATATGCTGTTATAGAAAAGAACGAAAATTTTCTGGACTGAACACGCTGCCAAAAACAAAACCTTGGAAAGTCAGAATTGTCATTTTATTTTAGTCTAAATAATTATAGATGCAGAATCGAATTTACAGATTAGAACAAACTAATACTTGTAGAACAACATTTCATTTCAAACGGTCAGGATTTTCACAGACATGCAAAGGTTTATCATTATAGAAAGAATCGAAAAAAGAACCCAAAAAAACTCATTGGACAATATCACGACGATAATAAAAAAACGTATGAAGATAAATGGATAAATCGTTTAAAAACACTGACGCCAAATGATTTGAACATAAAACATAATAGCGCTGCATTGAAATTGGATAGACAGACTAAAGGCGACACAGAAACAACTAAAATCAATCACACACATACCCACGTGTGTCTGTGTGTCTGTGTGTGTGCAATCGAAACAGAATAGATAGAACAAATAAACAAAACACCTGAAAAGAATATTTGATTCATTTTAAATTTCATGATAAGCAATACTTTTCAGAAAAAGTATTTTTTTTTAGTCCCCTGACTTTCTTCCATGTTTTTATTTATCTGATTTCTTCGCCACAAGGACGTGAAA
>OY757941.1:22278369-22518369 GCA_963585895.1 Sepioteuthis lessoniana
ATTGATAACAGACTCGAAAATTATATAAAAAAAACACACACACAAAAAAAAAGACTAATTACCGAGGTCAGTATCTGCAGTGAAAATATAAGGACAAACAGAACAGCAATAACAAGGAAAGAGAAATGGAAGAAAAACAACTCTTTGATATTTTAAGCGATAAACTGGAGAAATCTCACACAATAAGACATGGACACTACCATGAAAGGGAAACCTTAACAGAGAAACTGAATCTCTTCTACAAGCTGCACAAAACAACGCCATAAGGACCAATTTTGTTAAAGCAAAACTAGATAATACGCAACAAAATGGCAAGTGTAGGTTATGCGGTGATTAAGACGAAACGATTCATCACATCATAAGCGAATATTGCAAACTAGCGCAAAGAGAATCCAAGACTAGACACGACTGAGTGGGGAAGGAGAGTTCATGGGAATTGTGCAAGAAATTGAAATTTGAACATCATTCCAAATGGTACATTCACAAACCAGAATCTGTCCTGGAGAATGAAACACACAAAATTCTCTGGAATTTTGAGATATAAACAGATCACATAATCCTGGCCAGAAGACCAGAGAGAGAGAGAGAGAGAGAGAGAGAGAGAGAGAGAGAGAGAGAGAGAGAGAGAGAGAGAGAGAGAGAGACGGCTGCATTGTGAATTTTGCTGTTCTAGTGGTCCACAGAGTGAAAATCAATGAAAAGGAAAACGAGAGACAAATACTTGGACCTTGCCAGAAAACTATAAAAAAACTGAGGGTGACGGTGATTTGTTCGCCCGGAACGATCCCCAAAAGTTTTGAAAGAGAGCTGGAAGAGTTGGAAATCGGAGGACGAGCAGAGACCATCCAAACTATAACATTATTGAGATCGGCCTAAATATTGAGAAGAATCCAAGAGATCTGAGAAGACATAGTCTTACTCAGACTTCAATTAAAGACCATCAGCGAACGCTGGTGAGAAAAACTGGCATACTTACAATAATGAGAGTGACGTTGATACCAATTGTGATTAGTACACTTGGTACTGTCACCAAAGGATTGCTATAGGGACAGGGGGTTTGGAAATAACAGGACGAGAAGAGACCATCCGAACTACAGCATTGTTTTGATCAGTCAAGATACTGAGAAGAGTCCTGGAGACTTGAGGAGACTTGCTGTCACTCAAATACCAGTGAGAAACCATCAGCTAGCGCTAGTAGGAAAAACTCTCCAAAGAAAAAAGATCATTGTAATAACTCTGAAAATGAAAGAAATAAAAAAATTAGACTTATACATGGCAGCTGGAAAAACCTGTCGAACATGAAATATATGGTTCTACGAATTGTAATTAATGAGCTTTGAACTTGAAAAAAGCTAAGAGGAATTGGAGACAAAATGGAGAATCGAGACTACACTGACCTCATCATTCTTAAGATCAGATAGAACACATTGACTTCACTATGAAAATGATTTGAACAATGAATTTCTACCGTGAATATACAAGAAACGATGATTTTATTTTAAAAATGCATTGGACAATGATTTTATCATGAAAATACAATGATTTTACTTAAAAAATGAATTAGACAATGATTTTATCATAAAAATAATTTGAACAATGAATTTTTACTGTCAGAATACTATAAACAATGGTTTTACTTAAAAATGCTATGAAAATTAATTTTTTACAATAAATATTTATTAGACAAAATTTTCATTCTAACAATGCACTTGCCAAATCGGCTTGGGCTTATAGAATACGCCAATGGTATCTCTCAAACGAGTGTCGAGGATACGATACTAAACCTTTTGACGAAGAAGATCCGGTCCTAGATATATGGGGAATGTGCAGTACCCTTTCACTGACATTACTCCTAGGTCCACTTTAACTCTGAGTGGTAGTACCTGTTAGGGCCCCATCTATTGTTCAAATAGAATTATTGTTCTGAGTATAACAGTAAATTGTATCTGATGGAGTTTGGGGGAATATGAGGTACCCCTTCATTATCTTTACTCACCGCTCCACTTTGACCGGAAGTGGTTGTACTAGTGAGAGTCATATTCTATGGGTCAAATAGAACTGTTTAACCACTTAATTTGCTTATAAATGACTGATGAATGACTGAATTGTTAGTGTTCAATAGGAACACTTGAAATCATTTAACTGTGTGCAAATAAATGATTAATATCGAATAGAATTATTAGTGTTAGACAAGAATACATGAAGTTATTTAACAGTGTGCAAATAAATAGACTCTGCCTTCTTAAAAATTTTACCGATAAACCATTCGTTAACAAATCAATTATATAATGCATATTTATATAAGGAGGAATTGGCATTAAATAACCTGAAAGGGTTGATATGCCATACCCTCCCCCCAAACCAATCATCCAACCTGAAAATCCATCGAAAAATGATTTTTAATCTGAAAATTCATTGGATGAAAATGCATTGGAAAATGATATTAAAATAAAGATTGAAATATCCCTACAATTCGGTGGATACAAGTAAAAATATATTAGGACTAAATAATTGCTCCCATTTTCTTCAGATTTACTAAAAACAACATATATTTTATGTGAAACTTTTGATTGACTTTCAAAAAATTTTTATGATTCATGAAAGAGTGTATTTGTTGCTCAGGTTATTGCCAGCACATAAATGCATTCATCCCCACCACAGACAGACACACAGACACACACAAACACGCACACTCTGATTTTTTTCTCTCTCTCTCTCTCTTTTTCTCTCTCTCACACGGTTTATTCATATCTATCTATTTATTCATATCTATCTATCTATCTATCTATCTATCTATCTATCTCATAAAAAGATAAAGAAAGTAAAAAAGCATTTTCATTACCTATCCCAGAAAATTCCATCTGTTCGAATTTAAGTGAAAAACGAAGGCGCAACTGTCAGTCTAAGGGAAATAACTCTAGTAAAACTAGTAAAAGTTATTTTCCTTGAAAGTTCTTTTAAATCTATTTTGCAAGAATTTTTTTTACTGTGCATTTGATTTTTAATCTTTAAAAAGTTGCAATTATTTTTCTTTCAAAAAAATTACGAGTAAATGTTTAATTTTCTATAATCTTTTTCTGATAAAGATATAAGGAACATTGCCTTTTTGTTCATCGTTTTTCAAGTTACATACAGATATATTTAACTACTAACAATATGGCCACTATTTCGTATTGTAAGAAATCACTTATCCTGATTTTTAAAAAATCATTAAAAATCAAGCAATGGTCCCATTTTAATGAAATTTTCAGTGCTGATTCATTAATGAATGAATTATATAATGCATTAGTTATTTCATAAAACATCAGCCAAATTTTCTCAGGTCATCTCCCAATCCCCAAACTATGTATGTTGTGATATTTAATTGGTAGGGATATATGATATTACTTTCTGCATATTATAAAAATATAAAGTCTAAAAATGTACATGGAATAAAGGAGGAAAATTGGGAGTTGTTAGAAGAAAATAGGACTACAAAAGTTAATATTAAATTTCATTTTTTTAATAATAATTTGCTTTAGCCTTTAGCGTACTTTTCTACAATCAAAGGTTAAATCTTGTGGAAATACCGTACTTTGGTTTTGGTTATTATTTCCCCCACCCATTTATTGTTGGTTTATATTTGAAAAGGCAAATGAAGTATGCGATGTGAAACGACGCGGATAAAAGAACATTCAAAACAAAGCAATACAAACAAAATTAAATTTATATATCAAGAAATACATGAAAAAGGAAACATTACAAATATTCTAATATAGTCTGTTGAATATTCCTCTGTGTGTGTGCGAGTGTGTATGTGTGTAACTAATATGGATGTTATTAAAAAAAAAAGACTAAATATTGAAAGTGTCCTGTGGACTATAAAATGTATGTGGACTTAGCATTTCATGTATGGTATCGATATATAGAAATATAGCAACTTGTGCATGACTTCTCCCATGTTGGTTGTTTGTATCTTTCGGGGTTTGACGAAATTTCTGTGGTGGTGTTCGAGGCTGGAGTAAGTCTAATCGAAAAGGCAGAAAGAAAAAGGTTGCAGAATGTATACATTCTTGTGGGGTTGACTGCTGGAAGACAAAATGTAAGAGAGTGCGTGTTGTCTGTATGAGTCGAAATGAAGAGAGTGAGTGTGTGCTTTCTCTGGAAGTGAAAATGTGAAAGAGAATGAGTGTTTGAAGATGAGAGTATATATAGAAAATCCTTGCCATACAGTTGGCTCCAAATACGCGGGACAAAATCGAAGCTGCGGACGTAGTTGTGAACAACAACCACGTGACCCCCCGACCAATAGGTTCCCGAGATTCATTAGTTTACCGACGTCCGCCATCCCTGCCTCGGGAACAAGTGGCATCACGGCCATTCCAAAATACAGGAGTGTAAATCCTATATATATATATTTTATTATTTATTCCCTACAATCTAAATATTTTATCAAATAAAGAATATGTCTATTAATCGAAAACTATACATTTTAAAGAAAGAAACTTGAGGCACTTGTTTTACTTTTTAAAAAGATATTTTAATTTATTTTTTAAGATATAAAAAATGTAAGACGACTAAAAGTATGAAAACTACGTAATCTCCAGTTTCGTCCCTTTTTATTCGGGTTAAATATTTTAGTAAAAATGCAAGGAATATCAAAATTTTGTTATAAAAATAGAAAATTTTTAAAAAGGTAGAAATTAATGTTTTATGGTCAATAAGATTATTGTCGATTATTACCTGATAAAATATTAAATATTTAAAAAGTATTTAAAAATATTTTTATTTCACTATTTTTACAAATTAATAATAAATCAAAAATGATTATTTCATTGAGTTTTCTTAATTGTACATTCAAAAACTACGATAACGTTTTTATTTTATCTTTGCAAGATTTAATACAAAATATATGACTTATTGTTGAAATGATTTTCTATGCTTAAAAAGTTTTTTTGTGTGTGGTTGGCCTTCCTTACTAATGATTATTCGCAAGAAACTGGAGCGCTTCTTAGTATTTACATAGTAAAATAAACGGACAAAATGCCTTGTCCTTAATACCATAGTAGATGATATAGTTATCAACGTGTAAGTAATATTCTTACATAAATCGGTTTATTATGTTTCTAGTTACTAATTTCATTCAAAAACTTTAAAAAATATTCTAAAATTTTGATTACACTTTTTATTTTACGTAATTTCGATTTGGGTAAAGTCATCGACTTTTGGTGAATTTAGATCTTTGAAATGTATGAAGAATTAATTATAAATGTAAGGTTATTTTGCTTTTAATAATGATAATCATGATACTACTATCTTTCAAATAAAACTAAAACTTAACCTTTGATTATAACTTATTATTTTTTAAATTCGTTTTAACAAAAAAAGAAAGTGAAATATTTAATCCCGTGATATAATGAACGAGTTAAAGTAGGCATCTTGGCCAGGTGAGAGGTGAAAACTGGATTGCAACTTATTATTTTTAAACTGCGAAAAGTTTCTTAAGTGTTATATACTTATGAATATTAATGGATATGTCCCATTCTTCATATTATTATGTACCCTACCTATGAATATTAATGGGTATGTCCCATTCCTCACTGTGAGGCGGGGGGCGCTATGGTAATTTACTAAGCATTTATGCTTAGATGTGGCACAAGGCCATATGAAAGGGGCACCCAATGAGACTCGAACTCATTAGTGTAGGTTTGTTAGTCGAGCTTGCTAACCATTACACCACCAGAGGCGCCTTGGGGGGGGGCGCTATGTGCTTATGAAGTTGTTCACTTTTAGCAGTCGGTTACCTTCTTCACGCCGCTGATGAGTATTGTATTTATTTTGTTAATGTTATAAAGATTTTCATTTAATTTCCCACCTTTGGGTTATTTCTCATTCAGTAACCTTTTGATCGGTTACAACCATCAGATAACTGTTATTGTATTATGCATATTTACCCAACCCCTCCGCTCGGGCAGGATATAACAAAAGGTCAATTGTTTAAGCGGAGTTTAACAGGTTTGAATTCAGAGTTTTCCTTCTCCTAGACTAGTTGCCTCACCAAGGCTGTAGAACCCTGTCTGCCCTGCTATTTACCCATAGATGGAGGGAGAATAATTGGATTCTTACCTTTCCCAAGGGTATTAGTGCTATGTGAAATGCAATTAGCCTGTTCCACGATTTGAACTCGTGTCGTTGTGTCCATTTCCTACGACGATAACCATTACACCACGGACACCTCCAAACTGTTATTGTATTATAGACAGCCAAATAGTTGCAAGTAGAACTACCAAATTTCCGATGCATTTTTATAAAAGATCATCATCATCTTCCGACAGCACAGATTCCTTTGACTTTTTCTCACCATCTATCCCTATATTGTTCATCGCACTGTTTATACAGAGCCGTTGAATATAAGTTCTTACTGCTCACCCAACACTGGTGTATCCATGTGTTAGAGTTCAAAGGAATGAGTTTGTTATTACTTCTATAGTCTAGCATGTCTTGATCGTCTATCTTGTGTGGTTTATGAGATGGGAGGAAAGTGGCCGTACAGTTGCTATTTTGTGGGGTGCTGCTTTCAGGATTTATTCAAACAAGCACGCAGTATCCTTGTGCACTTCCCTTCAAGCTTTTTCTCTGAGCATTTTGTTAGAGTCCAAAGGGTGTGACCATATAGTAGTACTGACACGGCTAGAGCTTGGAAGGATTCCCGTTTTATTTTATCAGAGATATCTGATTTTAAAAAGATTCGCCAAGTATATTTCTATGTTGTTTTAAGAAGTTAATATTGTGATATAAAAATTTTAAGGAGTTTGGCAGAGATATGTTTAAAAAAAATATGTAAGAAAAGATTAATCGATTATTTCTTGTCTAGATTGTTAGTCTTAACTGAGGCATAAATATTCTGTTATTATTTTACATTTCCAACTTAAAATAACAGAAATAAAACTAATTAATGATTAATCGGTGTTGTGCCAATTCGTCAGAGCCCACCTGTACTCTGAGCTCATGATTAACAATAGAAATTAACGTCTACGGTGAGGGTACCTCTCAGTCAACGCACTTTGACGATGTGTCCGTACAGTTTGATTAACAGATTAAAAAAAAAACTCTTTTATTTTAGATTCTCTCATTTTGGATTCTCAGATTTTAAATGAATAATAACACAACAAAAAATGGCACAACGTAGCAAGATTTGTTTTTTAGTGTTAAAATATATTGAAACAATAAAGCCTTTTTTCAGTCTTCTTATTTGTCATGAATCTACAATTTAAAATACAATACAAAAATCATACTCACTCAACATAGCTTTTGTATACTATTACTCATTAACAAAAGTAATATATATATATATATATATATATATATATATATATATATATCAATGGCGACTCTAGCCTATTTTTGCTACTCGTGCACCCACCCGCCCTCTGTCAACTTCAGTTTCCAACCCGTGGTCCGTGGACCCAAAGTAAGTCATCATAGTTGCTATTGCGTGATTCTCCATTGTATAGCACAGATTGACAAACGTACCTTGCATGGTGTTTTTTTTTGTAAACAATCAAGATACTATATAATTTGTAGTCTTGTTAATACAGTAGATAAGATAATTTTTTTTCCTTTCAAAAGTATAGAAGAAAAGAGAAGATGTTCATTACTATGACGAAAAAAATATGTTTATTAGAATAAAGAAACTGATGACAATATACACAGACACAGCTAGTAGTTTCAATTTCGCTTAAAATAAAGATTATTTGTTGAAAATGTATTCAAATAAACAAATTTTAGTTACAGAATGTAATATATGCAACATTCATTAAAGAAATAGACATCTGTTAGTGAAAAAACGAATTAAAACACGCCGTTTAACCAACATTTACCATAGCGATGACGATGACGTCGGCGACTGCTCTAATCTGCTATCCCCTCTCTCTCTCTCTCTCTCTCTGTGTCCCTCTCCCTCTTCCCAATATATCTATCAACAGTCACACGTGCTAAAATTTTTGAGCACAGTGTAAAGGTTGCTCTTGCTATTGGCTACAGTCAAAAGTGTATTTCTCTAACATTACTGTTATTATAAGGGTCTAGTGCCTGGCACGGATCGGGCGTTCAACTTTATAGCCGATTTTATGGAATGTTCAATGAATCTGACGGTGGCCGGACAAAGACCATCCGTTCAAAACAGCATCGTTGTATTATTCCCAGATATATTTATGAACTTTTGGCTACTTAGTTATCGAAACTTGAATAGATACGTAATTTAATTGAGATCAGACGAAGTATGTTTGCTTGAAATTAATGGATGATTTTTAATCCATTTTGAATAACATTGACCGAGTTATTGGTTGTGCCGGGCACGAGTAGCACTAGTCCCGTCTCCGCCCCTGATATATATATATAAACACGCAATGTCTGTTTCAACTCAACCTCCCATTTTTGTTTTACTTGGTTTATAATAAATTTCAACATTAACTTTTTTATCCCAATACTTGGAAAACTCCTCTGTTACAATATTGAACAGCAGTTCCTTTCGAAGACATTCACCCAAGATAGCCCAGTCAGCTGGGGCTGTAGAATACACCGACTGCACCTCTGCAGAGGAGTAACAATCTGATGATGAGACTCCAGTGATGTTGGAGCGGAATGCCTCTTCTGCAATACTTGAAACAACTTCACTGTGGGCAAACAAATTAGTTCTAACTCATTTAAAAATAGAATTATCAACAAACCATTAATGTATAAACAGGATTTGGCATTGAATAATCGTCAAGGGTCGATATACCATGAAACCAAATAATCTAAACTCAAACATAATCTTTCTGCTTTCCTGAAAATTGAATGCGAGAAACTCAAAATGTAGCAGAAAATCTTATGGGTTTTTATATTCAATATTGATTTTAAATTGCTTTACTTAAAGAGTACTGAGTATCTTTCTTAGATTTTACTCAGTCATATAACATAATTTTATCTTTTTCATAACACACAAACACACACACATACGCTTACACACAAAAGCACACATACACATACGCACACACATGTACGCTTTCACATAAGCATACTCACTTATATGTATATATATTAACAGAGGCTTCCCTCAAATGCGTGTACTTTCAAGGGCATCTATTTATTGATATTCACAAGAGGTGCTTCGACTAATATAAAACTCACTGAAAAAGTTGGCCAAGAATATTTTTAAAAAAATTGACATTTTATTAATTGTTTATTTCTCTGTGTGTAAATACAACTTAAATCTCGATGTTCTTGAACCACACACACACACACACACATGTATATATATATATACAGTAACATAGTCTTACGACAGGTGTTCTTAGTATGATACTAAACTGTATCCGGTGGTGAGGCCTAAGTTCTATAGCTCTGCATGGTTTGGAGTCACTGCTTTCAGATCCGCTCGGACACAGGTTTGTATTATTTATTATGATCTCTTTTATGAGTCAAATAGATTTGAGATAATGATTAAAAATAGTTTTGAACTATTTTTGCGCTTAAAACTAACTTGGAAGTTTTTACTTATTGAACATTGAATCATTGATATTGACAGAAATAGTTAATTGTCAGCAAATAATCATTGTTAAATAGGAATAGTTACTTAAAACCATATGACTGCCAGGAAATTGCTAGTATTAAATAGAAATGTGGCAGTGATTTGGCGTACGAATTCCCTCAAAGAAGTCAATTGGCTGACCTGAACCAATCAAATCCATCGGCGGAGGGATACAAAAAGCCGGACCTTCGGCGATAAAAAAGGGAATTCTCTCTCTTTAATAAGCAGTCGCCAAGGAGTTAACAACACAGAATGAGCTACTTACCGTTACCAATCTTGAACGGACAGGCCAAATACGTGTACACACAATTTTTTTTCGCCACTAATTTCCCGGCTTAGCATTCAGAAAATCTTTTTTTCACTGTTTGTCAGATTTGAACAATATCATTTTTTAATGGTTTAGAGGAGGCTCCTATTTACAACATAAATTCAATATCAAAATTTCTAACGTGTATAAACGAGTTATCTTTTCTTTGTTTTTATTTTCTAATGTTAACTTTGAAATGGTGCTCACTTCATTGAAACTTGGGCCCAAACAGTTATCTCTCATGCTTAATATCATGGACTTTTCTGCACCTCCACTTGAGGAATAATAAAAGTAAAATACAGATGCTATACTCTGATATTTGGTAGAAATGCCGATAGATACTTAAAAAGTATTTTTATGGGTACCATGCGACTTATAATATAAATTCTAATTCTCGACTTGACATAGAGCTTAATGAACGTATGAAGTGACCTTTTGGTGATTAGAAATAAGGAGTCACTGAATAGATATCCACACACACACACACACACACACACACACACACACACACACACACACACACACACACATTAATCATATTCATAGAGGCTTATATTTCAAAGCTAATTAGAAATGGGTTAAACTTTTGGTTGGGTTAAAAATCACGTTTCCTAGGACATTAAACGTTTTAGTGGGCACGAACGAATATCTAGTTCGATCTGATGAGATTCTAAATAAGAAAAGATTCATCCTACAAAAGAACCTTTAAAAGCCTTCTGTCTGAAACATAAACATGTCTGGTAATAGAGATTATAAAAGTTACTGATTCAATGTTATTTTGTTAACTTGAGTGCCCAGAAGACATGAAAACATATATGCAGTATAATTCATAAATAAGTACACTTCTAACAACTGAAAAATAAAATTGAAAATTTGATTTTTTTTTCTCAACCAAAACCCCTGGGTTTCATAATTTCTAATGACACATTGTACAACCCCCCCCCGGATATTGTTAGGTATTATTTGAGTAACAGTCTAAAAATAAGTAAGGATGTTTTAGAAAAACTTATTTCATAATCTAATAACTTGACCAATTCTCATTCAAATGATATCAAATTTTATCAGGATGTGCAGAAATAACTCAAAATTCTATGTTTTATGTTTTTTTTTCTTTTTAGATATAGCAATGTCATTCATTGGAAAAGAAAAGGCGTTTACTCTAAAAATAGTTTGGTTGGGTTTTATGATATGTCAACCCTTGTAGGTTATCTAATGCCAAATCCTCTTTATACATATATATTAAATATATATGATTTGATTTAGTTGGGTTTTATGGCATATCAACCATTATAGGTTATTCAATGCCAAATACTCTTTATACATATATACTAAATATATATGATTTGTAATCACATTTTCTTGATATCATTTTTGAACAAGCCTAAGCTCATTTTCTTTTTGCATAGAGTTAAATGGTTTCAAGTATTTCTATCCAACACAAATAATTTTATTTACTATCAAATTGTTTTAAGTATTGCAATGTATCAGTAACAATTTAACATCAGTCATTTGTTTGCACACCCTTAAATGGATATACATATGATTTGTAAGTGAATAGTTTAGAGGTAATTTCATTTTTAAATGAGTTAGAACTAATTTACTTGCACATTAGTATTACTATTGTTTCTACACAGTTAAATGGCTTCAATTATTGAATCTAACACTAATAATTCTATTCAATATAAATCATTTGTTGGCACACGGTGAAGTGGTAACAAGTATTGCTATATGACAGTAATTATTCGATTCAACGCTATTCATTCCTTTACACACATACATATTGGTTCCTACCACTCCGGGTCAGAGTGCACCCGAAAGTAATGGCAGTGAAAGGGTACTCCGCATTCCCCAAATCTCCAAGGCAGGAACCTCACCATCAGATGGTTTAATGTCATATCTGGGACACTCATTGGAGGCTGGTTTCACCCATGAAATAGTATCCAATAATTATTACCTTTTCAAAATATTTTCTTAATTATAATGAAATATAAATAAGAATTAACTGTACGCCGAAAATTCACCAACAAAAATTACCTCGTTCATTTCTACTCATATCACAAAAAGAAAATACCCCCCCTCCAAAAAAAAATTAGGATTATTCTTGGGTCAAAATTATTAGTTTGCGTCGTGTATATCACGTGAACAAAGTTGTTTAAGCCGTGGTAGGTAGCCACCGTAGTTGGTAGTATAGTGGTAATAAGTGCGCTGATACGTTGTGCATTTCTTTACTTTGTGTGTGATTTGAAAGCCACAAAGATGAATGTGCAAAAGGTGAAGGTGCAGTTGATCACAATGCAGTAACCAGATAGTTAAAAAGATTTTTCTCTGGTTGCCAGAATTTAAAGGATCGGATAAGATCAGGCAGACTTCAAACCGTGGATGCCGAGACTATACTCAAAGGATCGGATAAGATCAGGCAAACTTCAAACCGTGGATACTGAGACTATACATGAAGGATCGGATAAGATCAGCCAGACTTCAAACCGTGGATACTGAGACTATACTTAAAGGATCGGATAAGATCAGGTAGACTTCAAACCGTGGATACTGAGACTATACATAAAGGATCGGATAAGATCAGGTAGACTTCAAACCGTGGATACTGAGACTATACTTAAAGGATCAGATAAGATCAGGTAGACTTCAAACCGTGGATACTGAGACTATACTTAAAGGATCCGATAAGATCAGGCAGACTTCAAACCGTGGATACTGAGACTATACATAAAGGATCAGATAAGATCAGGTAGACTTCAAACCGTGGATACTGAGACTATACTTAAAGGATCGGATAAGATCAGGCAGACTTCAAACCGTGGATGCTGAGACTATACTTAAAGGATCCGATAAGATCAGGCAAACTTCAAACCGTGGATACTGAGACTATACATAAAGGATCGGATAAGATCAGGTAGACTTCAAACCGTGGATACTGAGACTATACTAAAAGAATCGGATAAGATCAGGCAGACTTCAAACCGTGGATACTGAGACTGTACATAAAGGATCGGATAAGATCAGGCAGACTTCAAACCGTGGATACTGAGACTATACATAAAGGATCGGATAAGATCAGGTAGACTTCAAACCGTGGATACTGAGACTATACTTAAAGGATCGGATAAGTTCAGGTAGACTTCAAACCGTGGATACTGAGACTATACATAAAGGATCGGATAAGATCAGGCAGACTTCAAACCGTGGATACCGAGACTATACATAAAGGATCGGATAAGATCAGGCAGACTTCAAACCGTGGATACTGAGACTATACATAAAGGATCGGATAAGATCAGGCAAACTTCAAACCGTGGATACTGAGACTATACATAAAGGATCGGATAAGATCAGGCAGACTTCAAACCGTGGATACTGAGACTATACATAAAGGATCGGATAAGATCAGGCAGACTTCAAACCGTGGATACTGAGACTATACATAAAGGATCGGATAAGATCAGGCAGACTTCAAACCGTGGATACTGAGACTATACATAAAGGATCGGATAAGATCAGGCAGACTTTAAACCGTGGATACTGAGACTATACCTAAAGGATCGGATAAGATCAGGCAAACTTCAAACCGTGGATACTGAGACTATACATAAAGGATCGGATAAGATCAGGCAGACTTCAAACCGTGGATACTGAGACTATACATAAAGGATCGGATAAGATCAGGCAGACTTCAAACCGTGGATACTGAGACTATACATAAAGGATCGGATAAGATCAGGCAGACTTCAAACCGTGGATACTGAGACTATACATAAAGGATCGGATAAGATCAGGCAGACTTTAAACCGTGGATACCGAGACTATAATCAAGTGAGTTACACTCGTAGAATATCAGGTATTTCTCAGTCCAATGGGATTCATCACTTTTACGATATCTGCAAAAGCAACCAGAACTGGCGAATTGTGCCTCGTGTTATCCAAATATTGCCAAACTTTTGACTCAACCTACATTTTAAGAGACCTATGGGCTAGGGCAGTAGAATATACAAACTGCATCTCTGCAGAGAGGTAAGACCCCCTCTCAACAAGTATCCTGAATATAGCACTTAACAATCTGATGGTAAGGCTCCAGTCCTCGAGGGTTGGGGAATGTAGACAACTCCTTCATTGGCATTGCTCTCAGCTACACTGACTCGGAGTGGTAATATCAGTTAGAGTTCCTTCAGTGGGTCAAATAATCCTTTAACTATGCGCAAATAGATGACTAATGTTAAATTGAATTGTTAATGTTAAATCACAATACTTGAAACAATTTAACTATGTACAACCAATAATTGATATTGAATAGAATTATAAGTGTTCGATAGGAATACTTGAAACAGTATAACTGTGCTCAAATAAAAAAAAAATATTTATATTAGATTGCAATACTTGATGCAGTTTAAAAGTATGCGAACAGATGATAAATTCAGCGTAGAATTATTAATGTTACATTAGAATACTTGAAACCATTTAACGATGTGCAACCAATAACAACATTTAATTGTGTGGAGCAAATTAGCTCTAACTCATTTTAAATGAAATTACCAAAAACTATTCTCTTACAAATCATTTATAACCATTTAACTGTACGCAAACAAATGACAGATGTTTAATTAAATTGTTAGTGTTATATAAGAATACTTGAAACGATTTATCTGTATGCGAAGAAATGATTAATAGTAAATAATAATTATTCGTGTTAGATAGGAATACTTGAAACTATTTAACTGTTTGTCAACAAATGATCTCTGGCTCATTTAAAAATGTTATCAACAAACTAACTGTTTACAAATCATATATATTTAATATAAATCAATAAACAAGATTTGACATTAAATAACCTCATTGGGTTGACATATCATAAAACCCCGACCAACCTTGAAACCCTTTAACAGTTGGCAACAAATAATTAAAACTTAAATTTATTCGCTTTAAATAACAATATTTAAAACCATTTAACTGCATGCAAACAAATGGTTAATACTAAATCGAATTATTCGTGTTTGATAGGAATACTTAAAACCATTTAACTGTGAGCAAAAAAAGAGCTCAGGCTTACATAAAAATCACCTGCAAACACTGTTTATAAAGCATATATATTCAGTATTTGTATAAACAGGATTTGTCATTAAATAACCGACAACAATCAAACCAAACCATCCCTAGTTTTTAAGATATTTTAGAATAAGTAACCGCCATCATTAATATAATGATTACATTGCAAATTTTCTTAAAACCCAGTGGCTTAATGGTTAAAGTTCTGGGCAGCGGTCTCGAAAAAAGCCAGTTCGTTCTTCACTCTGACTATAATGTTCACTTTCATACCAAAACTTTTGGAGAAAGGCATGAACTCCCTTACACCCGCAGCTAAAGGGTTAAACAGTTCAATTACTGTTCTTCTACAAGGATGACCTTGGTATTAAATAACCCACAAATGTTGATATGCCAAGAAATTATTTTTTAAATTCCTCTAATATCCCATTTTTTTAATACCCATTGTTTCGATAAAATCATTAAGAAAAAAAAGATAAAGTTAAGTTGGTGATCTTAGTCGAGCGTGACTCGAAGGCTTCCTTTTCGATGGCTACTACACCAAGGTATAGGGGAGGGAACTACACTATTGCTCCACTTTACCCTTGATCCTTACCTTATAATGCTGAGTGTTAAGCAAGGCGGCATCAAGTACCAGTTTTTGAATCTTTGGTATGACTCGACTTGGGATTGAACCCTGGTCTCCCGGACCTTTGGCGAATACTCTACTCATTGGGCCAATGGCCCGCTTAGATGAATAAAAAAGGGCTTCATTTTAGCGAAATCGAAAAACTGAATTCCATAATTCTGTCAATGAACTCAACTATAAATATATTTGTCATTTTTAGTTAAATTTTGCCTTCAAGTCACCACAAGCCGATCGAAAACAACTAATTGTTTTGCTATGCTTATGACTTGAATAACAATTGATTTCAAAATTTGTCCACAAAATCACTTATTAATATAACTGACCAAATTTATTCAAGTCATCACAAGCTGATCTAAAACAACTTGGATCATAATTAATAAACCAGACAACAAAACTACATCAGAAGTAGGTGTTTATATTGTTCTCTGTAAGAATTGTAAAAATATATACATATGTCAAATATTTAGTCATATATTTTTCTATACACTTACGTATACACTCAGTTGACATGTAAAATTATATCCGAGGATAGCATTAATTATCTAACTTGAAAACTGAAATATATTCATTATTGAATTTTATAATATATTCCCCTGGCAAAAATATGGAAAACGTTTCTTCCGTTATTTCTAATCCATGGAAAAAAAATTGAGGCAAAATCTATTTTATTCTGTCTGGATTCTTGGAACGGATATCAAACTGATTGAATTAATTCATTTTAATTAATAATCGTGATCTTTTCAAAATGAGGTGGAGAAAAAACACGGAATCACGAAATTAAAAAAAAAATAAAATAAAATAAAATAAAATAAAATAAAAGAATGTTGAATAATTAAGAAGAATACTTTCCTTGTTAATCGCTGTTCGAGAAAGATGGAAGCAGTTTGATGGAAAATATTGTTTTTTGTTAAGTCGATGCCTTGAAGAACTGAGGCTGTTATAAAAGCCAGTGGGGTGAAGGTAATTAAACACAGATAATGTTTTCACACACACACACACACACACACACACACATATATATATATATATATATATATATATATATTATCCCCCATAAATAAGTTTAGCTCTATCAAAGTTAAGTTTCTTTCAAACCCAAGATATCTGGATTTTTATGATTTCTTATGGAATAAAAATAATCTAAACGGATATAAGTTAGTATTATTTATTACCAAACTCCATAGCTTTGAAACTCCGCAACGAAAAATAAAAAAATCCCATACCTTTTCAACATAAGACAAAATTGTTTAATTAAGGCGCATTTATTTTTTAACTGTTGCGTATTCATATTTTTGGTCACAGAATTTTCATTTTGTATATTCTGCAAATAATTATTATAACCATCAGCTAATGCTAATGTCAGAGACTCTCTAGGAGTAAAATAATAATAATAATGATAATAACAATAATAATAATAATGGACGTTTTAAGTGACTAATAAGCAACATCTCACACGAAAAAAAGTGGACGTGGCTAAGAAATCTTAAGAAAGAAATAATCTCTTCTAATAGCAGCACAAAACAACGCCATAAGGATCAACCATATCAAAGCGAGAATAGATAAGACGCAACAAAACAGCAGATGTAAGTTAAGTGGTGAAAGAGACGAAACGATCAATCACATAATAAGCGAATGCATCAAATTAGCATAGAAAGAGTATTAGACAAGGCACGACTGGGTGAGCAAGGTGATCCACTGGGAATTGTGCAAAAAGTTGACCATCGAACAAATGGTGTATGCACAACCCAGAATCAGTCCTGGAGAATGAGTCACACAAACTCCTCTGGGATTTTGACATACAAACGGATCACCTAATCTCGGCCAGACGACTCGACCTTATAATAATAATAAAAGAAAAGAGAGAACTTGCAAAATTGTGGACTTTGCTGTCCCAGTGGACCACAGAGTAAAATTGAAAAAATGCAAAAAGGGGGATAAGTACCTCGACCTTGCTTGGGAATTGAAAAAGCTGTGGAACATGAAAGTGACAATTATACCAATTATAATTAGTGCTCTTAGTACAGTCACTTAAGGATTGGTACAAGGACTGCAGGATTTGGAAATAACGGAACGGGTGGAGACTGTCCAAACTACAGATTTTTATGAGATCAGTCAGAATACTGAGAAGTGTCCTGGAGACTCGAAGAGACTTGCTGTCACTCAAACTCCAGTGAAAAACCATCAGTTAATGCTGGTGTAAAAAACTCTGAAGGAGTAAAATAATAATAAACAAAAAACAAAAATAAAACAAAAACAAACAAATCGTAATTATATCAATTCTGGTTGAATAGTATTCCCCAAGAAATATTAAAATCCTAACATTTCTGGTTTAGAAGAAAATCAACTTTGTATAAAAAGTTATTGAAATGGTCGATACGCATGTATCTGTCTCTTATAAGAAATGTGTATGCAGTTTATAGAATTGACAAGTTTTACAACAAAATCTTTTGCTGATTACAACATTGGAATGCCAAGTGAGGATCGAATTTACTTGGCTTTGGGGGATTGACATTTCTGCTCGACGTCAGACTTTTCAAAATTAGACAGTGTGCTTTTTGGAAAAATTTTTCGAAGCGGAAGTCAGCCTGAAGAGCCGTTTGTCGTCAAAAGCACGTAGACAGATGAGGAGACAATGACTGTGACTTTGAACCCGTTTTCTCACTATAAAGAAATATAAAACCAAAAAGTTTTTTTGTTGGTGCTTGGTCTTTTTAATTTTAATCTCCTTAAGAGATTAACAGAGGGTATATATTCTAATCATTGTGAAGGAGAAGGGACTCCAGAGAAATGACAAGTCTGTAGTGAAGACAACACTTTTTGGAGAAGTTAACATCAAAATCAAAACTGGAGAAAGAAGCTCCAGCATCAAACTTCTGATAACTTGTAGGTATCCTTTGACAGGGAAAAAATCTCAGAGAAGGTTTTCTGGAATAAAAACCTGTAGTTTGCATGGTTACCAGTTATCTTGTTATACTTGTCACAGGGCTGTCACTACGTAGACCCAGAGAGTGGTATAAGTGTCGTACAAGCGTATGTCACAATAATTCAATGACGTACTGATATATTTTTTAACAATTTGAATTAGTTATTAACCAAGATGTTTGAGTCATAATTTTTGATGGTCAAGATGGCTGCCTTCTATCAAGATGTGGCTGTAATCGTCATATTCTAGACAGAGCAAAGGATTTTGGATATAACTTTGAACTCGTCACACTATCAGTCACTTAAAAAAAGAAAAGAAAAAAAAATACTTCATCTATTTGGAGCATTTGGATGAAAATGTTCAGTTTAAATTCTTCTTTATCAAAAATCTCATAAAAGAAAACTCATAAAGAATCTCATAAAAGAAAACCAATGGTAGACAGACTAAACTGGTAAAAATGAAATGACAGTTCTTTTAATATATGTTTCAATTTATTTAATTTATATACAACTAATATCGTTTGAAATTGTTTACATGTACAGATGAGTATGCGCACAAGTTTCAAAATAAGGAGTATAGCAACCACACCTAAATCCCATGTTAATACACAAGATATACTCCTGGGCGATAACACAGGGCTGTATTTCTACTCAGACACGATCGTAGACTTTGCGAAAACCATCCTGTGACACATTATTCTACACCAAAGATTTTCAAGTTCTTATTTAAGTATGTACAACCCACAAGCATCTCCATAGTGGAACCAAAACAAAATCTGTATTGTTCTAAAAAGTGTTGTATATATTGTTTTCTGTCAGTAAATTTCCAAATTTTGATGCCAGATTCTGAATTAATTCAAATATCTTTATCGGATTTTAATCGACAATATTCATCGTTAAATAAACCCGGAAATAGTTTGAGTACAGCTAATTAAAAATGACGACGAGGAACAGGAAAATTCAAAAAAGACGTTAAATAATTTGGTGCATATCGCACGCATATTTCTTCGTTTCAAAATAATGCATTTATTTCTTTGGTGAGTCACAGTTTCTCTGGTGCAAAGTTTAAATCAGCTGAATCTAAGTTCATCATTGTAATTGTTTAAGCGATTTAAAAGATTTTTATCTCATAATTTCACTAGCTTGTTACTTGTTACAACAGTAAAAAATCATTTAGATTTAGACAAAGAAATATGAAATAAACACAAAGTTTGATCTGAATTTGGTATCGTATGTTAACATTTGAAAGTAAAATAATCATTAGACTTTTTCTCGAAGAAGAAAGTTCTCTCTTATCCCTAGACCGTTGATGGGGCGATTTCTTTTTGTTTTTCCACTTGGAAACACAACATTGCTTAAGTGTGCTCCGTACTAAGGTTCAGCACTCTACTTAAGAGTTGTCTTTCTCAGTAACTGCTTGGTTCATCAAAGCTAGAAAACTCAATCTGCCCTACAGAAAGCAAGAAAATAACAATATTCCAAGTTTCAAACGTCAAGTTTTTAACTTTTTAGTAAATTTTGAAAAATCTTGAAATTTGAAGCGTACATGCTGAGATCATTTTTTTGTTGAAATAATAATGATAAGAATAAGAATAAGAATAAGAAGAACGGCCAGAATACTGAGAAGAGTCCTCGAGACTTGAAGAGACTTGCTGTCACTCAAACTCCAGTGAAAGACCATCAGCTTACGCTGACGTGAAAAACTCTTATGAATGAGTAAACAACAACAACAACAATAATAATAATAATAATAATAATAATAATAATAATAATAATAATAATAATAATAATATTAAAACACTGACCATTAATTTGTTGAAAAGTTTTCTGTTAAAAAAAAAGTAATTCATGTTCGTCGAAAAGATTCTAAGATTTAAGATATCATGATGAAAGTATGAAATGATAATTTTTTTTTCAATACCTGAATTGACATTTGTATATTCTAACGTGTATATTCTAACATGTGTATATTTCAACGTGTATATATTCTAACATGTGTATATGTTCTAATATGCATATATTCTATATTCGGACAGAAACTGAATAGTGTGTTGGTTTGATACTTGGAAAAATTCACAGGGATTAAAACTGGAAAATTCTGGAACCGTCACAGATAATCTTGTAAGAACTTGACGTCTTTTAAGACAGAAATTGGACCAAAAATGCATATCGAAACGAAAATGATTTGCCCAAGCAAATGAAACAAAACCGAAAATGTAAGTGAATATTTTTCATTCAACTTTCGCAATTGATTTAGTCAAATCGGTTCATTATCAACAAATCTGAAACTGTTTATTGTTAACACTTTGTATCACGTTTTGGAATATCGCAAAGTAGAAAAGTGTAGGTATCTAGTGTTTACTCGTTAAGCTTTGCTAAGTCTGGCACAAAGGCCTCAAGTTGCTTACAGTACTCGCTGTTCATAAAGGGCCACCCATCCAAGTAGTGATAAGATTCATCATTGCTTAACTTTTTTTTTAAATTCTTTTTTTTTACTAGGCTTCGCTGTTGTACATTAAATAGCCACCCATCTCTTTGGGCGCCCCATTCATTTGGCCCCGTGCCACATCGAAGCAAAGAGCTTTGTAAATTACTAAATAGCCCCCCGTGCCAAGATTCGTCCATTAATATTTATAGCACAAACATTTTTCATTAAAATTTTTTTTCTAAACAAAAGATAACAGAATTTTTCTAGAGTAATTTTATAAAATCAAAACAAATATTATTTAGTTTTATCTATTATCAAATATTATTAATGTTGGTTGGTTGGTTGATTTTACAGCGTATCAACCCTTTTCGTGTCATTTAACGCCGAATTAAATTTCAAACAATTCGGTTTAGAATAGATTTTATTTACAAACAGTTAAATGTCAAAACAGTCCTATTTCAAACAATTCAGTTTAGCATTAGTACACAGTTTAATTCTATTTGACCCATAGATAGGACCTCGGTCTACCACTCTGGGCCAGACTGGACCTGAGAGCGATTGAAATAAAGGGGTACTCTGCATTCCCCCAAGCTTCAGTATTACTCGAACCTCACCATCAGATTGTTAATGTCCTTTCCAGGAAATTCGTTGCAGTGGGCTGTCTTACCCCTCTGCAGAAAAGCAGTCGGTGTATTCTACAGCCCCAGCCGACTGGGCAACTAAGTATTATTTATCATTAAATATCATTAAGTATTATTTATTATCAAATATCATTTAATATCATTTATAATTTAGTATTATTAAGTATTATTAATTATAAAGGACAACAGCATTTAAACTTTGTAACAAAAAATATGAAGATATGGCCCCCCTAAAAAAAAAAAAACTATTTAGTCAGTTATATTTTTAGTTACAGAGGTGTAGCAAATTTAATTTTGAATGTCCAGGTTTAAAAATTAAACAATTTTTGAATAAGAAAAAGGATGAGAAATTTTTCTTTCAATTATATTCAATTTTGACTCTTGGAAATTATTTGATACAAATTATGAAATCTATTTTACAAATATCCTCTGTGATCAACTTTACAGAGTTGGATTTTTTAAAGAATGACTTTTAAGCAGTTCTTTACAAGTTTCATTAGAAATTATAAAATTCTGATAGCTTTGGTCTTGAAGAAAGCTAAATTTTATTAAAAGAATTGTTGCTGACAATATATATATATATATATATATATATATATATATATATATATATATATATATATATATATATATAATTTTGTTAGTCGTTGCTAATAATACTTAAATAATTACTAGATTGAGAAATTAAAGCTCGATGTCCTTAGGACTGACACCCCGTAAATACAGTAAAACGATCACACTAAAGTTGAAATAAACGAAAGCGTAGACTAACTCACGACTTGGAGTTTCACGGAATCTGTCGAGTTACTTTTAACCTTGTCTATCGTCTGAAGGTTACTGAATTTTTTGATTGTGGACCACAATTTATCCCAGGAAGCCATTTATGTTTTAAATTCACGCAATTTTTATGTATGTATTCTGTTCAATTTCCAGGGGCACAGCAAGTATATATATATATATATATATATATATATATATATATATATATATATATATATGTGTGTGTGTTTGTGTGTGTGTGTGTGTGTGTCTGTGTGTGTGTGCTTGTGTGTGTGTGTTTGTGTGTGTGTGTGTGTGTGTGTGTGTGTGTGTGAGAGAGAGAGAGAGAGAGAGAAGGATAAATTCCATTGCTATGGTAACATAAAGCATTATGTTATAATTTTTTTTCTTGTGATTGAGAAATAAGATTTAATGATATATTAAACTAGATAATAAAAGTATATAGACGGGTCAATGCACCAACTGACACAAAAAAATTGCCACATTTTGCTTTTTTATGGTTTTATGTCAGGTTGGGTCTACTCTACATCATACTAAAAGTTGGACAAGATTGTAGTATGGGAAAGTTTCAAATTTCAAAGTTGAACATTTTCGACTTACAAGCCATTTTCTATTACGTTTTAAAATGCTACCTCGGTTAGTTTTCATGATAAAGCAATAAATCTTGCAATTTTACCCATGTTTTCAGGGTCAATCTTTCACATGAAATGGTTACCAGTGATGTTGAATCACCCCTTATACCATATCTATGGTTACCCCTACCCCACCCCGATTCACATAAATCATAATGTTTTTTCAAAGTTGTTCACACTTTCTCCTCCTCCTCCTCCTCCTCATCATCTATGACTGGAGAATTTTTCATATTGTCACACCTTGGCGATGTCCACATGCACTGATACATTCTAGTCCATGCCTTCCATACCTTAGGGTATTGCATCCTTCCTAACAGTTGAAGTGAATCATCTGAATCAGTTAATCTGGAGCAGGACTTTTGTCTGTCATCACTGGAACAAGTTTGTCCTCGTCTACCTTCCATCCCCACTCAGATGATGCCATTTCATCACTACATCCCATCCACTCCATAACCTGGTAGTAATTCCGCAGAGAATGAAATCTACAGGCAGAAGCTGTTGGAGGGAATCGTTCTGGCGTGACGAACATCTTTGCCCTTGCAACTTTCTTGCAGAGCATATTGTATCTGATCGACGCTAGTGAGTCCTTCTGATCTCCATTGAACAGAGCTATCATTGCCTTAGAACCATTGGTTTCCACAACATCCTGCGTTTGCTTTGGTCGAGAGAATGCTTTTGAACAGTCTTTCATTGTCTTTTCTCTGTTGATGATTCGCTGGAACCTCGACTTCTTTCCAATTTCGAACACCCTGGAAACCGAATCGCACCCTGTAAAGGCATGCAGAAACAATAGGTCATTGCAAACTGCTTTACCAAGTACCTGTTTGAGAACCTTGATATTATAGACATAGGATTTCATCTTGTCAGAGCGGAAATAGAGTGCAGTACATTTGGAAACATCTGTATGAAACAGCCAGAGAACAAGAAGATCTGTGTCTTCTCCAATAAGGCTTATCGGTCTGAAAGCAGACATACTGATGGCTGCCTTTGAAATCTCAAGGTCAGCAACTCCTTCTGCTTGAATAACATCATATCCTTTCTGCTTCATTCGTTCCATGATCAGCTGGATCAGTGCCTGCTTGTTTGCCCCAGTCAACAAGAAGTCGTCCTTTATCCCAGAAAATATTGTCGCCTCGGTAATCTTCACCTTGTTTATATTCAGCTTTCGACTTCGCCTCTGATGTGCACAGTCCTTTATACTTGGTCCAACCTTATAACCATAAAACACCACAGTCGCTCTTCCAAAGTTTTCGACAGTGAATGAGGTATAATCGTCTGCAATCGAACTGTAGGTGCTCCCTCCTTCCATTTCAGACGGTGAAGTAGAGATCCTCCGTCTTGTACGTTGTGCTCTGTGACTGGAATATTTTGCTGCACACCACTGTCCGATTTTGTTTTAACATAGTTTCTGATTGCTTCGGCAAGTTGTGGTTTGTTCGTCTGACGCAAGAGGCTTTTTCCCTCAAACAAAGACATCGGGTATAGACACAGTTCATAGGACATGACATCATCAAGCCGAAGATTTCCCGTCTAAGAGACCACGAGGAACCTCTGAAACAGGAGCACTGGGTCAATGCTACGATCTGCAGACACTTTCACGTTCTTGCTGGATGCTAGAGTCTTTGCATTCAAACTCCGTTTGTGAGAGTAGGGGAACACCGATTGTCCATCCATTTCTTGTACAATATCTCTTCCGATTTCGAAGAGGTCCTGCACATTGACGCCTTCATCCTGAGATGATATTGCGTAACGATTCATCATTTGAAAACGGTGTAACACTGTGTAGTTTTTCTGCAACTTTTCCGAGATCCATCTCATCTCTTTTCAACCGAGAGACAGAAAGCTCCTTATGTTGTTCACTTGTTACGTAACTTCTTCCAGTAAGATCTTGCGAGGCAAGGTTGTAAAAGGATGACACAGTGGATGACATGGCCCAAACTGTTCTCTGGTGCCCGGACATCTCACCCCCTCGCGTCAACCCACCTTGGCTTTTGAGTGAGCGCATTAGTATCTGCTCGATCACAAGATCGGAGCCAAGACCAGCCCACTATTGGCTGCTGCGTCGGATTACGTGAAATCCAGGGTGGAACTTCTGATATACTTCAGGATTGTCGTCTTTCAAGGCATACATCTTCTGGAGATATAGACGAGCCGACTTCAAATAATTCGAATGGACAGCGGCTGCGAATATTGGCAGGCAAGCTGAGACAGCACTGAGATGCATCTCCCCAGACCCCATTCGATCAGCTGAAACAAGTGCCCTAGCTATACTTAGCATGTTCTGATAGTTTATCCATAGTTTGCTGGTTTTGGTGGTCGTTGCCAGGTCATCCTTTTTCTCAGTTGTGAATTCTGTCTATGCAATCTGATTCCAACAATGAATCTAAATAATACTCGCCAGTCTCCATCAACATGTAAAATCGCTCAAGTTCCCCCACTTGGTCCAGAAAACCAGATTCATCCTCCATGATTTTGGCAACAATCTGACGTGTGAGACACTAATCCACCAGCAGGTGGCCACGAAATGCTCGTTGCACTGCCTTTCCGCTCATCATGTGTACGGCGGCATTTTCACCATATACTGTCTTCCTGATCTCCTTGAGTCCAGTGCCATCCATCAAAGTCCCAATGGCACTCAACACATTTATGAAGGTATGGAAGGTGCCAAACAACAGTATCATATCCCTAATTGGACTATCATCTGTAACAGCATTCACGATTTCAGACGCCTTCGAAAATAGCGGTTGATCAAAAGTTATGATAGTCGGCATGTTGTGCTTTGACGATAGACTGCATAGGTAATCTAGGGTGGACAAGAAACAGGTTTTATATCCTGGGTTTATGTCTATTATTGGAGGAAATTGTACCGAAGATTTTCCCGGATATTTGCACTCCTTATGCAGCAGGTGAATCATGCCTTGCCAAGTTGGCGTACTCTTGTGGAAGCGAAAAGACATTTCCCCCCAAAATGTCCATTTTGCGATCACAGACATCAGATGTGTATGGGATCGACAGAAATTCTAAGCAACGGTTGACATACTTTGAAAAGCGATAATCTATAATGTCGATCTTCGTCATTTCGACAAGTTTCAAGTCGGCCGTTTTTTGTCGTGGTATACCATGACTGACTTGCTTCCCTGGTGTGATGGCTGCGATCATTCCCATCCCATGGAAGGTACCCTTTCCGTCCAATGTTATAATGTTATGATCCATGTTGTCTCCTGCAAACAATTGGGACTGACCAAGAATGTCCATGTCCCCGCCTAACACATCTGGAGCAAGTGAACATGCTGCGTTCATTTCAAACCTTTGTACCTCTGGATATGATGAAGCAAATCCCATGGTTGAAATACTATCAATCAAGAATTGTGATCAATACGTGGTGCATTTGCACCGCGACACCAAGCTGTAGAGGCACCATAACAACTCTTGAGCGCACTGCTTGAACGACTGCTTGTCCGATGCTAGCAACCTTTCTCGACGTGTCCTTCCCAACAAACAGATGTTGCAACAACAACCGCAAACTTACTGGGATAAAATCTAATGCGGCTGCTAGTTTCAGTTCGGCGGTTGTTGGATACGTATCCTCCATTGGAGCAAGTGTTGTCTTGATATCAGTTTTGATGAGTGCAACACTACAGGGTGGGCCAAAAAAGAAGAACATCCTCCTCTTATTTCCAAAGCGACCAGGTTTTAAGATCAAATGCACATCATATAACCTCGGATTCATACCGAAATTGCTGCACTTTTTGGCCCACTCTGTAGAAGTGGCTGAGGGAAGGGGTAGGGGTAACCTTAGATATGGTATTAGGGGTGTTTCAACATCACTGGTAACCATTTCATGTGAAAGATTGACCCTGAAAACATGGGTAAAATTGCAAGATTTATTGCTTTATCATGAAAACTGACCGAGGTAGTGTTTTACAATGTAATGGAAAATGGCTTGTAAGTCGTAAATGTTCAACTTCAAAATTTGAAACTTTCCCATACTACAATCTTGTCCAACTTTTAGTATGATGTAGAGTAGACCCAACCTGACATAAAACCACAAAAAATGTTGCAATTTGTTTATGATTGGGGTACTTTGGCGTTATATTGACTAGCATAATATGATTATTCAAAGGTAAATTGAATGATAATATTAAAATTTTGTTGAGCAATATATATTTTTTGAGAAACAAACAGATGTGAGTTCATGTGTATACAAAAGATCTAGTTTTAAAAGAACTCATCAATTATAATTGACTCTCTAGATTTAAAAAAGATTTCTGCGGGATATGTTAAAAAGTATGGATATATTTTAAATGATTTCATTCCTCTATAAAACAACTGCTGTGTCTGTTTGTTTGCATTCGGTTTCTACATAAAATTGTGTCACAAAAACTATCGCTTCATCCCGCCGGAAAAAAATATTCTTAAGAGTTTGATGAAAGTAACAATTAAAAAAAAATGACGTTAACTAGTCTGATTTTAGTACGTCAAGGCGGCATAAAGTACCATTTTTTGAGTTTTTGGAATGACTCGACCTGGGATTGAACCTTGTCTCCCGGACCATTGGCGATCACTCTATTAATAAGGTCAATGGTCCGGTTTCTCTTATAAATGAAGAAAACTTTTTAGTAGAAAAATAATATTGTTTTATAATTTAGATTTTATTTTTTTTATATATTACTTATTGTATTTTATTTTAATTTTGTCTTGATTGTTTTGTTGATTGCTTTTATAAGTGTTCTTTGCTGCGATAATATTGTTATGAAATTTGACCTTTTAGCAAAACTTTTATTTTTTTTTAATTAGAAGGTTATATTCAATTTATTTTATTAAGCATGTGTGCTTTATGGAGGGACTCATGGTACAACGGTTATCGTCATAGGAATTGAACTCAGTTACCTGAATTCAAATTATGAACGCTGTTTTTTTCATATAGTGCTTATACATTTGGTATGGATTCAACTTTTCTCCCTCCAGCAATGGATAAATAGTTGGGAAGACTGGGCTCTTTAACCATGGAATGCCAAATCCATCCTTGTAGAAAGACAGAAGTAGTACTATTTAAATCAGAGTTTGGGTGGGGATAAGAGGGTTCATACCTTTTCTAAGGGTATTAATCCAAAAGTTAACGTAACTGTAAGACAGAAGTTCGAACACGCTCACTAGGCATGCCACGGAGACTCCGCAACTCTAGGACAAAGAGAACTTTGTATACCTACCTGCTGTATTCACACCTGTTGTAGACCTGGGGAGGGATGGGCTCCGCCAGACAATTTCTGCCCAAGGCGCTCCACATGAATATGTATTTACCCAACCCTTACGCCACCAGCAGGATGCAACACAAGGTCAATTTTTAAGCCGAATTTAATAGGCTTTTGCCTTACTATTTACTAGAAAGAGAGTAGTTGGAAACATACCTTTCCCAAGAGTATTAACAGTATGTGAAATGCAAACGGTTTCGTCCAGGATTTGAACTCGGCTCGCGGAGTCCATTCCCTTCCGACAATTATCGTAACGCCAGAAGGGCCTTCTCGACAAAACCAGGTTACAAGACCAATAAAAACGTGTTTTCAATTAATCACCAAATTTTAAAATAGAAGTCGACAACGAATTATCGTAGGATTTTATTTTAATTCATGCAATTATTATGCATGCATTTCATATATACAGCTAGTATATATCTAAACCAGTTTGGTTGAATAATACGGATTGTTTCTTTTTAAAAATCTTCAAGTGAAGACATTTAAGTCTTCCCATTAGTCTTCTTACTTCTGGGTCAAGTTGGTAAAGAAAGAACCCTATATTAACCCAAGCGCTTTCGACCATTTCGCTGTTTGTTGCAATGAGTTTTATATTTATACGGCGTGGCTTATATTTATTTATTTTTATTATGAATTATTTATGCATTTGGCTAATTCTGTTAGGATGGGGTGTTAGTTATTGAATACGTTTAATATGTTTATGCTAGTGGTGAATGCTATTTTATTTATAGTTGGTTTTTGTACTTTTGCTTCGAGGATTTGTAAACGGTTTTTATTATTTTTATATATGATTTTTGTATGGTTAATTAGGATCTTTCTTATGTCTGGGAATTTGAATTTGTCAGAGTCTTTGTTATGATTTGTCATTATATCCTGTTTTATGGCACTTATATCAGAAAGGTGGTGAGTAAGGCGATGAAAGAATGTGGTTGTTGTATGGCCAATATAGGTATTAGGTGTTACAAGGAACATAAAATAAGTTTCCAGACTTTTTTCGTATGGGCACATTTACTGATAGTACACACATGAAACTCTAATCCCCTTCGAAGTAATCTCCTCCGGCTGCAATGCACTTGTGCCATTCCAACAACTTCTTGAAGGCCTCATGGAAGTCTTCTTATGTGAGCGTGTCAATGACCTTCGTCACAGCCTCTTTCATCTCCTCAATTGTCTCATAACGACAGCCTCTAGGCTTAGGGAATAAGCAAAAGTCACAGGGAGCAAGGTCTGGACTATAGGGAGGGTGAGCAACTGTCTTGATGTCCATCTTGGTCAAATAGTCTGTGACAAAGATGGAGTTGTGGACTGGTGCATTGTCTTGGTGGAAATGCCACTGCCTGATTTCAAAAGTGCTGGCCTCTTCCGACAGAATCTCTTCCTGAACTCCCTTAAAACCTCAACATAGTAACCCTAACCCTAACCCTTTGGCCAATCAACTCTGGTGTATTGACTTCCTTGCTCTTCCCACACCTCTCATCATCCCTCAAAGACTCCCTGCCTTCTTTTAATCTCTTATGCCATTCAAAAACTGATGCTTGATTCATGCAAGGTGGTCGAAAAGTAGTCGGAAGCATTCCATACGTTTCTGTGTCATTTTTTCCATGTTTAAAACAGAATTTTATTGCATATTATTCTTCTAAAGTGTCCTCACGTCCAGATTGCATTTTTGAAAATCACCAGCTGTGACAATCAGGCTTTAGTAGGGTGTATTCCAATTGCTGCTGTAGCTGTTCATTTGAAGCTGAAATCCTAAAAATTGGTCTGTCATCTCATGAGATGTAGAGATGTATAGCAATAACATACTGAACATTAAAGAGTCTACGACAACTTTAAATGCCTGTACAAAAAAGTCTGGAACCTTATTGAATGCATCATGTATGTTATTTTCTGAGAAGCATTCTCGAAATGGACATGTAAATTTATATACTATATCAGTTTGAGTTGGGGGAGTTTGTGTTATTCTTAACGATGAGGTTGGATGTTTTAAATTTAATGTAATAGATAATGGGTTTTATTTGTTTTTGAGGTTCAGTGGATTTAATATGTCTGTGTATAATGTTAGTTATTACTTGCTCATGTAATTTATAGTTTTTATGCATTTGATTCTTGTAGTATAGGGTTAGTCTGTTGGTATTGTTATTGATATTGTTATTTTTATGGATATAATGGAGATATTGCTTTATTTGTTGATCGATTAGTTTATTAGGGAAGTTATAATTAACTAGGGTTTGTTTTATGCTCTTTAGTTCTTTGTAAAATATTGTCTTGGGGGAGGATATGTGATAAGCTCTATGGAGTCATTTTTTTTTATAAGGACTATTTTTTTAGAGGGCATTCATTATGATTGTTAAGTAAAGTGGAATTGTGACTGGTTAATTTTTTTGTATACGGATGTAATGAATTTGTTGTTACTGGAATCAGTAAAAACATCTGGGAAGAGAGAATTTTTTTTTTTATCAATGTTGAGTTCGGTAGTGAACTTTAGTACAAAGTTTTTTTCAAGGGTTTGTTTTAGTTTATATAACTTCATTGTAGGATTGTTTGTCAATGAAGATATCGTCTACATAGTGGACACATATTTTGGGCTTTTTTATTGTGTTAAATATTTTATTTTCGATGTGGATTATGTAAAATTCGGACATAGAGGGTCCAAGTGGAGAACCCATTCTAATACCGACTGTTTGGGTGTATATTTTTCCTGAAGGATCGTAGAAAAGAGCGTGTGTTGAGGTGGCATGGAGAAGTTTTTCGAGGATGTTTGGTTTTATGGCAGGAAGAGGAATGGAGGAGTGATTATATACGTTTTCTATAATAATTTTTATTGTTTCTTGGACAGGTACATTAGTGGAAGAGGTTTTTAGCATCGAATGGTGCTGTAATGCATTTATGAGGGGGGTAGATTTTGAGATTTGTATGAAGTCAATGGTAGGTTTAATGCTATAGTTGCTTTGGATGTATGGTTGTATTATATTATTTATAGTTTTTGCTATATAGTATGCAGGAGTAGGGATTTGTGAGATTATTGGTCTGAGGGGATTTCCCGGTTTATGAGTTTTGATTTTTTCCATATATGTATCCAGGTTTGTTGTTTCCTATTATTTTCGGAAGTTTGATAGAGCCTATTTCTGCATTGTTGGCTGTGATGTTTTAATTTATTTGTTTTTTAAGTTGGTCAGTAGGGTTTTTTGTAATTTTGTAAAATTTTGTTTTGTCGTTGAGAATATTATCGATTTTTTTGTTGTAGTCAGTTTTGTTTAATAAAGTATATTTATTAGTTTTGTCGGCTATACGGATCGTAATATGAGTATTGTTGTAAAGTTGTTTAGCAGCGTCATTTAGTTCTAGGGTTAGTAGTGAATTTTGCTGTTGAGGATTGAATCTGTTTTTGGATTCTTCAGCTTTTAATTAAGTTACGAAGTTTTGGGTGAGTAGTGATTTTTTTTTTGTAGGTCTTGTATTTGTTTGAAGAGTATTTCAATTTCGGATATATATATATAGGAGTGGCAGTACCTAGCGTCAGGAGTGGCAGTACCGCCTTGAGCTACCGAAACTGTGTTATCACCCTGGTTGGCGGCTGATGAGGCTAGGGTATCGCACTTGCTTCCACACGTTGTATGATGAAAAAAAAAAAAAAAAAAAAAAATATATATATATATATATATATATATATATATATATATATATATATATATACCGGAGTTCAATCCCAGGTTTAGTCATACCAAAGACTCAAAAAATGGTACTCGATGCCTCCTTGCTTAACACTCAGCATTATAAGGTACGGATCAAGGGTAAAGTGGAGCAATCCGGGGAATAAAGTAGCGCCCCGTTTCACCCCGGTGTAGTTGCTATTGAAAAGGGAGCCTTCGGGTCACCCTAGACTAAAGTCTCCAACTTTACTCGTATATGTATACATAAAAATTTTTGTTGTAGGTCCAAAGAGAGAAAGAAATATTTTTAAATGAGAAGGTCCACGAAGAGATTTTTTAGGATTCATTTATTAATTTCGTACTTACATACATATATGTTTCCAGCTCGCTGCTTTCGTCAGAGAACATATATGACACAAGGCCTTGTTAATGGGTTACTCGACGAGACTTGAAATCACTCGTGTTTGCAGTTTATGTACATATACATAACGGTCGCTACTTTTTATAGGTCCAGGGATACCAAAATGCTACATAACTGTGCTAACATCTAGTAGTGTTTTCAAAATAGTCCCCTTGACTTGTTAATTCACTTGTTGAGAAATTAACATTAGTCGAAGCACCTCTGAAATATATGTTTTGAAATGGTGTGAAAGTTCTCCAAATCTTCTTCAAATTTTACCCTTGAAAAAAGAATAAGAAAATGTCACACAGAACTAGAGAGACTGGTGAGTACAGAGAGTGATGCACTTGAACAATCCAGTATTTTGCCCAAAATATTTTGTTTAAAAATATCTAAATTGAGTTCATATCTTTAAAAGATTGTCACTGCATAGTATAGATGGCTAACAAAAGGTCGATATAATTGTGTTATTATATAAGATGCTTTGATGTGCCTATGTCAACGTCTAAATTCTAAAATTACAAACAAGCTGAAATCTGATAGATTGATTTTAACGGCATCAAATGCTATTTTATGCCAAAAGGTTAGGGAATTGCCTTCATTGTTCCTTCATATTTTTGTGTAGATGCTTTTTTAAAAATTTTTCTTCAATCAAATAATTTTCAAGCAGATCTATTTGACCCATAGGGTCCCCCTAAAAAATACTAGCCCTGTTGGCCAGAGTGGACTTGGCCATGAAAGGATACTGCACACTCCTTACATCTCGAGAACTATAGCCTCACCATCATTGTCATACCCAGGACACCTTTTTTGTGGGGTGAACAAGTGATACAGTCCTAGCTGGTCGACAGAGTGTTTGGCATTTTTTTTATCATATCATTTTTTTTATCATATATATATATATATATAAGTTAGTGACCGTAGTCGAAGGCAATCCCGATGGCTTCCCTTTAAATAGCTACTACTCCAAGGTGTAGGGAAAGGCGCTACACCTTTCCCTGGATTGCTCCACTTTACTCTTGATACGTACTTCATAATGCTGAGTGTTAAGTATATATATATATATATATATATATATATATATATAGATATATGTGTATATCCCAGGTCGAGATACCCCCAAAACTAAAAAAGAATGGTACTTGATACCTCCTTGCTTAACACTCAGCGCTATATATATATATATATATATATATATATATATATATATATATATATAATGCTGAGTGTTAAGCAAGGAAGTGTCAAGTACCATTCAAGTTGAAGTAAACTGAAAGTTAGGATGGAACCCGAGACATTTACAATTGCTCAATCTATTTTTTTCAGCTACATGTTTTACTCGGTTACGCAAAGACTTTTGGCTGCAAATATGAACAGATAGCAAAAATATTTTTAAAAGCAATAGAATATGTATTTTATGGTGGTTTGTGCCTCATGGTTAGATTAACTCACGCCTCTACATTAAATGGAGTCCGCTTTTAGAGAGAAGCAGATTTCTTTGATATGTAAAGATGTGTACAGAATGGACAGACGCCTGACTTGTACTGTCATTATTTGCTAAGTGTCTCCACTGATCTTGTTTTTGAAGTCACTCCCAAAGCTTACTCTCCAAATGACTGACACGTCATTCCACGTGTCTCTGATTAGTTTCATCTGTTATTTAACTCTTTTCTCACAAATCAAAATGTTTTCATTTTCAATCAAGGCCATACCAAGTCAAGGCTTGGAAGCCATACCACAGGATTCCTTAAACGGAGGAGGATATGACTGATTGATTGATTTTGATGGCATGTCAACCCGTCTAGAGTTATTTTGGGCCAATAGGTTAAGGAATCACGTTCATTGTACGATCATATTTGATTTTTTTGTGTTGTTTCTTAAGAGTTTTTTTACACGGTTTTATCGAATGCAAATAACTCTTTTAAACAGACCTATTTCGCCTGCAGATACACTTACGGTTAGGGTGAACCTGGGAGTAATAGCAATGAAGGGGTACTCCACATTTCCTAGATATCGAGAAGTGAAGCCTCACCATTAAATGTAGTTTAGTGTAATAATTAGAACACTGCTTTTTTGAAGGAGGGTTTTACCTCTATGTAGACAATACACTCAGAGTATTGTGAGATGCTAGTCGTGTGCTGGTCTAAATAAATACTAACTTACAATTATTGAGTTAATTAGCAGCAGTAGCTATTATCAGGAATCAATTATTATTTCTTATTCGGTAGAAAGTACAGTACATTTACATGTATCGTCATGGTTAAAAGTGCCGTAAGAATTTGTTCCGTTTACCAAAATTTTTGTCGTTCCCCAATGATACTCGATTCAGAAAAATAAGCGGTGAAAAACTTTGCCCACACTTACTGTGTTTTAAACTGGACTAGTAAAAATCAACCAGAAAGTGATTTCAACATTCACAAAAATACTCAACAAATCTTAAAATACATTAGAAAAATACAATAGGTAATGGAATTTTGAAAAACAACAATTTTGATAATATTCAAAAGTTTTATACCACAATTTTATCATGTTTATAGTTTTAACTTTCATGCATTATTTGTCTTATTCTACCATGTTAGAATTTTAAAACAACTTTGTAATAATGAACTGATTTATGACACTCATCAACCCGTGCTAACAGCATGGATTCTTAGTTTCTCCTACTCATCCTACTTTACTGGTTATCGGTTTTAGAAAGTTCTTTTGACGACACTAAGTGTCCGCACAGAACTGATCGATGTAAGGCAATACTTGTCAGCCAATACTGGTGTATCCATGAGTAGGAATTCATAAAACAACATTGCTTATAATTTTGTCCTTGCTCAGGACTTGTTCATCTTACTAGGATGATTTGTGATAGGAAAGATAAGTGTTCGTACAGTATGGGGTGCTGCTTCCAGGTTTTGCTCAAAACAGTATACAGAATCATTATGTAGTTCCTATGTAGCTTTTTCTCAAAGCGTTTCGTTAAAGTCCAGGAGGTGCAACTATACAATAGTACTGACAAGGCTAGAGTGTGGAAGAATTCTCGTTTTATCTTATCAGAAAGATCAGATTTACTTACGATCGTTAACCTGTCAATAGCCGTTCATGGTTTAACCTCTGCAGATGTTGACAATCGCTTTCAATAGATGAAATATTGCTACCAAGGTACATGAACTGGTCTACTAATTTCAAAGACTTGCCATAAATGAGGAGATAGCACCATCTTGATTAAAGTATATGAATTCTGTTTTCATCTGAATTCACGTAGAAACTCTAGCTGCTGGCTCCTGGCTTTGTAGCAAAGATTAATCTTGAGCTGGTGAATTTGCAAGAAGAGCTAGATCATTTGCATAAATAATAGTTTCGCGGAATATCGTCTGCTTCTTGCCTTTTTTAGTGTAAGACTATTTTCTTTCATTTAAATCTATTGACATTCGTTGTAAAAAGCTTGGCAGGTTAGGAATAGAAGTGGTGTTCATGTATCTCCTTGCAAGACTCCAATAACAATGTTGAAGAAATCAGTGTCAACATCGAGTGATATTGCTTTCGTGTTTTTTTGTTGAGCATAATTACAGCAGTAACAGTTTTTTTGGGGAAAACAATATACTTAAAGTATTTGTTCCATCTTTTCTCTTTGTATGGAATCAAATGCGTTGAAGAAATCTATGAACAAAACTGTTTTAGTACGCGAAAAAAAAATCTCGAAACAACACTTTTGTTTGGAGATTCAAACAAACAATTATTTATGAAAAATATATCTGGTAATATAATTCTCTACTCTTTTTTTATATTGAAATGGTGTATTTAAGGAACGAACAAAAAGGCATTTGTTAAAGAATTTCTCCAAGCTTTTAATTTGCCAACATCAAACATAAAACAGAAAAACACCCACTGAACTGTAATATCCACTTTTAAAACACTATGATCTATTTATTCCAAGAAATTTTTATACACTTGGCTATTAAAAGCTGAACCATTAAATATTTCCTTTTCTCTGGGACAATATTTTTGTGATATTTTAATATATTTGTGGATACGAGTTTTCAGGTTCGGCAAGTAATCAAATGGTTGGTATAGCACTTAATCCAACAAGAATTCATATTTTGGATTAAAGTTATATTCTTTTGCATCAACTTTCAAATGAAGAATTAAAAAGAAAAAATCCTTTTAATAAGTTCCAAAATGTCAAAATCAAACGAGAGAGAAGGATTTCCTTTACTATATTTTTTCCCTCCAGTTTGAGGATTGTGACATTTTGTAACACAAGAAACTTCTGCTCAAATGAATATTTGCAATTTGCGTTTCTTCTTCTTCTTCTTCTTCTTCTTCTTCTTCTTCTTCTTCTTCTTCTTCTTCTTCTTCTTCTTCTTCTTCTTCTTCTTCTTCTTCTTCTTCTTCTCTATATATATTAAAAACAGGAAGCAGTTATTTAAAAGTATTGAAATTAATCAAGGCAATAAGGTCCCTCAGTGAGAGTCAAACTCATTACACTTGTTATGATAAACGAGATATGAATGATTCTTTTTTTTTTAGGTTCGAATATAAAAATAACTAAAACGTTATTGAATACGAACAATTCTCATAAACAATATAAAAATTCATATAAACCATATAAAAAATTCTTCTAAATCATATAAAAATAGCGGTCGAACAGAGCTTAAACGCTGTTGGCTGAGGATAACGTGATCAAGACGTACAAAATGTTCGGAACCACTCGGAGGTGAGATTTGTAAAAGCTTGTTGAGGGTAGAATCAGGGTGATCCGCACTGATTGGGAGAGAAAATACGACGTTGTGAGATCCGAAATTTTCAAAGAATCTAAGAATAAGACGTGGCTGACGATTCATCCCTGTTGCTAAAAAGATGTATTTTGCAAAAAACCTGCCAAAAGCAGTGACATCCGAGAACAAAGCGGATGATAACCAAGGAACAGTCTCAGTTACAATTGGAGAGCTCGGCAAACGGGGCATGTTAGGCCAGCTATCCAGCAAGTGTCTTCCACAAAAGAGAACTTGCATCACGTAATAAACAGACCTGGGTTATAACGGTAGGTGGAGAGAACGAGATTCCCAATAGAACGGTCTAAAGGTTAATGACTCCAGCAAACGAAAAACGGGATGCGAGCAAGACACAATTGCGGCAAAATATGGAAAAATCAATATGACTTAAAGATACATCCATCCATCCCGGTTGAAATGTTTTGGTTGAGCAATGACAGATGGAACGCACAAAAACTATTTCTGGTAAGACGTAGGAAGGGCTCTGCCAGGAATCACTCCACAGGACCCAGAACCTCATAGCACCGGTTAACACAATACCAAGTATGGTAGTCCGCACGCGTATTAAATTGTCGTAGGCGGATGAAAACGTTACATGGAAAAGCTTCGATGATATCATCGGCAAAATTCTCAAAATAGAAAAAAAAAAAAAAAAAATAGAATGTTGACAGGTGTTTAAGGACTAAGTCGACAGTTATGTTTCAGAAAGATTTGGTATCGCTGAAGTAAGAAAGGGGGTGTTGAACAATAAAGAATGAACTGCCAGGCAAGAGCTTAGGAAACTACAAAAAAAAAAAAAAAAAAAAAAATCGAAAACAAAAAGAAAAAAACGTTGCAAGTCAATGCAACTAGATGAACGTCAGTCTCACTCAGAACCCCAGGACATCATCAAAAAAAGGTGGAAAATTTACGTTGCGTTAACGGTCACCGAAAACGGAGGAAAGAGATATCTACGAAGAGAGAGAGAGAGAGAGAGAGAGAGAGAGAGAGAGAGAGAGAGAGAGAGAGAGAGAGAGAGGTCTTTATATCGAATTCGTTCGGCTTCACAAAGAAATTAGGAGACAAAAGAAGCAGCCAGTTCGAAGATCTCGTACAAGAGATCGATAAACACATACAGATTAAGCTGAGTAACCCAAACAAGGAAAAGAAGTTGATTCTATCAAATCTACAATAAAGACTAATTTCAGTGTTAAGGAACCAAGTTGGAGTTCAGGAAGTGATCAAATCAACGAGGTCTTTTTTCTGTTCAAGATCCGAACGGAGTGCTTTACATGGTTTAAAAACGTTGCTTAAATGTTCAGCGTCAATTATGGAAGATATTAAAACTAATATAGCGCAAAGATTGAGCTGCCGAACAATAGGTTTGGTTTGGTTTGTTAGGTTTTATGGCATATCAACCTTTGTAGGTTATTTAACACAAAATCTATTTTTATGTAAATAATCAGTTCTATTTCAAACAATTCAGTTTAGCATGAGTACACAGTTTAATTGTCAAAAACATTTCTATTTCAAACTATTCAAGCAGTTATATATAACAATTCAGTTTTGTGAAAGTACAATTTCGATGACAAAAACAGTTCAATTTCAAATAATTTAGTTTAGCAGAAGCACGCAGTTTAAATGTAAGTACAGTTTAATTGCGAAAAACATTTTTTCGAGCTATTCAGTTCTAATTCAGCTAATTCAATTTAGCATAAATACAGATTTTGTTTACACAGTTACATGTCAAAACCGTTCCATGTCAAACAATTCAGTTTAGTGTAAATACAGTTTCCATGTCAAAAAACAGTTTTATTTGAAATAATTCAGTTTAGCATAAGCACGCAGTTTAAATGTAAGTACGGTTTAATTGTCAAAAACATTTCTATTTCAAGCTATTCAGTATAATCAAACAATTCAGTTTCGCATAAGTATGCCGTTAGTTCTATTTAACCCATAGATAGGGCCCTATCAGGTGCTACCACAGCGGGCCAGAGTGGACCTGGGAGCAATGGCAATGAAGTTGTGCTCCGTATTCCCCAAGGCCCCAGCATTACTGGGATTTCACGATCAGACTGTTTAGTGTCATATCCAGGACACTCATTGGGGGGGGGGCTTACCCCTCTGCAGAAGTGCAGTCAGTGTATTCTACAACCCGAACCGACTGGGCAATACACAGAATTAAATGTCAAACAGTTTTATTTCAGATGATTCAGTTCAGCATAAGTACACAGTTTAGATGTCAAAACAATTCTATTTCGAGCAATTCCTTTTAGCATTAGGACGCAGTTTCAATGTCAAAACAGTTCCATTTTAAACAATTCAGTTCAGTATAAATACGCAGTTTAAATATATAAAAAAGTAAACGCCAACCACCGTTTTGTTCTATTCAACCCATAGATAGGACCCTTATCAGGTGCTACCACTCCGGGCCAGAGAGGACCTGGGAGCGATGGCAATAAAGGTGTACTCCGCATTCCCCAAAGCTCCAGCATTGCTGGAACCTCACCATCAGATTGTTTAGTGTCATAATCAGGACACTCGTTAGGGTGGGTCTTACTCCTCTGCAGAGAAGCAGTCGGTGTATTCTACAGCCCCAACCGACTGGGCAACTGAACAATAGAAGGGGTAAGGATTCCAAAAGAAGAAAACTCCATTTACATCAAGCAATTTAGGCATATATCCCTATTAAATACAGAGGGCAAAATTTTCTTCAGCAGTCTGTTACGATGGCCGGCGATATTCCTGTTAAAAAACAAATTCATTGACATCCATTCAAAAGAGTGGAATCTCAGACTTGCCTTAATGCATTGGGTATTCCTGAGTGTAAACGCAGCAATTGAAAGACGCAAAAGGTAGCAAACAAGAATTGGTAGTTCTATGGTTGGACTTAAGTAATGTGTATAATTAAATTCTGCGCAAGTTAGTGGCGGAGACACTTGCTATGTACGAATTTTCAAGATCAATAGTAGAAAATAGGGAAAGGAAGATCCGTTGGTAACTGAAAAGATGGCTTTGACTTTCCTGATGTCTAAGTAGCAATACCTTATACGGAAAATCAAGTGTGTTACAACTTCCTTTCAGCGATTTAGAACAGGGGTCGGCAACCTTTTTGGAGAGAGAGGGCCAAACAGATATGCAGTGTCATGGATGAGGGCCATTTTATAAGATATGTTAATTAATTTTTTGGTGGTTTAAAGAAAAACAAGGAAGTTGACATAATTTTATTTTAACAAGGCCCCTTATTTTACTTCAGGAATACAAAAAAAAAAAAAAAAAGAAAGCACACACACACACACACACACACACACACATATATATATATATATATATAAAACAACAACAAAAACAAAAAACAAAACCAACAAACACCGCAAATTCCTTGCTACAAACGAAATACTGTTGGAAATGGTAAATGATTTAATGAGACACTTGTTTCTGCTTATTGTGCAAAACTTCTCCACTTCAGGAAAAATATTTGTCGATGATTGGAGCAAAACATTATCTGGTTATTATCACACAACCTTCTTCTTAAATGACTTTTAGTATATTTCATTTTCGAAAAAAGTTGTTCACAAGCAAATGAACTTCCAAATAATGATATTATCAATTTCGCTTTAGTCAAGAGGATTTTTCTTGTAGCAGTTAGCAGTGGATTTGAGCTGAAATTTTGATTTCAAACATTCGTCGCACTGTAAGTCAATGTAATATCAATCCAGTGAAAGATGGCGGACCGAACAAAAATCACTCGAGGGCTGGATGTGGCCTGCGGGCTGGGGTTACCGACCGCTGGTCTTGTAAAAGAATATATTGTGACTAGAACAAGAAGGCAAAGGCAGTATAGAAACTCTATCAATGCAAAAGTAAGTGAAGCAGGTATCAAGGTGCAATCAGGTAGAAAAGGAAATGTCACAAAGGAGCTAAAAGTGACAGAAGAACGTTTGCGACAATCACCAAAGGACGGACAGGGTTGGATTATGTATTTAGACTACAATTATCGACATTAAATGGAAAGAACTGTTTCCGCCATTTACAAGAAGAGATTCGCGCAGGAGTGGAAGAAAGATTGACAAAGATGGCCAGGCTAAGCTAACAAAGACCCTGGATAAGCTGGGATGGAATGATAAAACAGAGAATGAAATAGTCAGACATATCATGCACCAATTATAACCAACTGAAGTTCCTGGTGCAGGCAGTATACGGTATATTGACTAGTCTCGCAAATCTTGACATGTGGAATAAAACAAAATCCTCAGTTAGTACACTCTAAATCAAAAGATAAATTGTGCCCTAATGGTTTAAATCTCGACGATTGAAGTTCAAATATTGGATGACAAGTGTTAGGGTAACATGGGAGCACTAACCTTGATGTATATTTATGTAAACCATCCGTTAAGGGTAGTATAGATTACGAGATTAATTATTCAATGGAGTACAGCTGGTTTGAATTTAGAGTTTACATTCCAAAATGGTTGCCATAACGAGGCTAAAAAGTTAGTCTGTCTTACAATTTACTCATACCTGTTAGAATTAATGTATTCATGCCTTTCCCAATTGTGTTGGAGTAAAGTGAAACGCAGTCTCATTTAAGATTTCAACTCGGCTTACTAAATCCATTTCACTGACGATAACCGTTGCGCAACGCCTGCTTCCTTGTTTTGGTAGTGCAACCGGTAAAAAAAGCACCCCCAACACGACTCCGGGTCCATAACCACTACCAGTATAGCAGGTTATCTCACCGTGGAGAATTCCATTTTCCTCATCGAAGACCATTACGCCAATATGCTTGACAAATAGGAACAAAGTGATAATGATAGATAGATAGATAGATAGATAGATAAAATGGAATAGATAAATTTTCCTTCTCCTTGAAGAATTGCTCATTAAAGCCAATTTATTTTACTAGGAAGATGATAGATTGATACCGTTCTCAAAGTCATTAAGGGGAAATGAATGTAAGTAGCTTCCACTGGAAATTGAACTCGTCTCATTGGTTTTATTTTCTGCGTTGTTAACCATAATGTTCCTTGAATCTCTGGATTTATTCAAGAAACTCGGGAGCGGTCTGTTTAGCATTTAATAAATGGAACTTCCGAACTTAACACGTATTGACTTCAAGAAAGGAGAGGAATGTGTATGTACACCGCTTCATATAGACTCATTCTTTTCCTTTATATTTATCTTTGACATTAAAGGCCAGCAGCAGCAGCAGCAACTGCAGCAGCTTTTGTATTGCGTTTAGCTGAGTCAGGTGTGATAAACTTTCAAGGTTGGTCTTTGATTTCTTCTTGGCCAACAACACATGATTGTTTGACGAACTGATTAGAAAGTCAATAGATGCACGTTAATCGAAGCATAAATTGCCTCTCAACCCAATCGCCTTCCATATAAATAATATGTATAAACAAACATATATCCGTACACAAACACACGCCCCCACGTGTGCACATACACATTCACGTATACACACATAAATATTCACGAATGTACTTACATATGAATATACTAAACGATGTGTGAAAATTTTGGGTTCCCGCTGAAACAGTTCGCCATAATGATATTGATGCTTCGATTTAGGGGGGAGAGGAGGATTTTGATTAATAATTCGAGGCTATCACCACGAAATACAGAATTTGCCCCTCTGTTGGTGGGGCTTAGAATACACTAACTGTATCCTGTGCAGAAGTTTAAGACCTCTCTCCACCCCAAAAGGGAGTGTTCTTGGTATGATATTAAACTGAATCAGGTGGTGAGGCTCCACTTCTGGAGATTTAGTGTGTGTGTGTGGAGGATTCCTTCGATATCGTTACTACCACGTCAACTCTGAATAGGATTGGTTGTACTTGCCATGGACCAATTTATGAGTCAAATAGATCTCTTTAAAATTATTAGTATTGAATCAGACTAATTGAAACAGTAACTTTGTGCAAACAAGTCCTGGCGGCAACACCCCACAAGACACCAACTGTACGGCCACCTGCCTCCTATCACGAAAACTATTCAAGTTAGACGAACCAGACATGCAAGACACTGCTGGAGAAGCAGGGACGAACTCATAAGTGATGTACTCTTATGGACCCCCACACATGGCCGTGCAAAAGCAGGACGACCAGCACGATCATACAATACATTGAGCAACTATGTGAGGATACGGGATGTAGTCCAGAAGACCTGCCAGAGGCGATGAACGATAGGGAAAAGAGGCGAGGGAGTATCAGGGATATCCGTGCTGGTGGCACGACATGATGATGATGATGATAAGTTACATCTACCGTTGAAGCTATTCGCGGTAGATGAGAGTGTGATTATTTCCCACTTAATTTGTGGAGATAGCCCCTGATCCTTAAGGCCCCAAAATATTTTGATAGAGCAGTCTGGTATCTAAGTTTTGGGTTAGAAAATGAATGTTTGTGGTTGTATTATCTTTGTTTCCAATTTCCCGCGGGGATTCCTATATAGATTCTTTCCCCGTCTCTTTGCTGTTCCATACGGGAAATGCATGCCTGATATACGACATTTCTCGAATTGCAGCGTCCGCCTAAGGGGCATTCGAGGGATGGGAACCCAGACGTGGGTTCTTGTAATTGTAGGAATAAAGAAGAATGCCCCTTAGGCGGACGCTGGGAAAATTCAAATTTATTATGACGACTTAACCAAGTTTGAGTCTCCATCAAATTGTACTATATATATATATATATATATATATATATATATATATATATATATTAGCTGAAAAACCTAGCATTTCCCGGGATAAAATTAATATCCTGAGACACATCTTTTTACAAAAATTAATTCTATCTGCTTTTTGTACAAATGGGTTCTGTATTAGTCGTCTAAATTTCTGAGACGAGGTTTGATGATTTTTATCATTAAGGGTTTTCGGACTAAAAAAGATGAAGGCAATAGTCCGAAAATCCTTAACGATAAAAATGGGTTCTGTCTCATTAATTTTCGTCGAAAACGTTTCAATTCCCTCACAAATTGGGTAGGTGCACCTGCAGATGCTAATTTTATTAGCTTTTTGGGTGAATTAAAACTTCATGTTCATTTTTAAGCTAAAAAATTCTGGGCCTATCTGGGAAGTGGTTGGAAGCGCTCCACAGAATCTTTACCCAGTATTCCTCCACACTTCGAATTGAAAAAACAAAAAAACAAAAACTAAACAAAACGAAAAAGAAAAGAAAAGAAAAACACTCTTTGAAGTCAAGGGAGTTCATATGCTAAGTTTTCATCAAGATTGGCTCCTCGAATAGAATGAATCATTTCAAAAACGGAACATTTTGGAGGTTTTCCTCCAAAATGTTCCGACCCCACTACGAGGATGGTGGTAGGGAAACTTCAGCAGATGTTAGCTTTATTTAATTTCAAGGTGGATTAAATCTTCCTGATCAGCGGACACTGTTGGGAACGAGGAAGAGAAAGGCTCTCCTAAACCCTCTTCCGCTCTTAATCAACTAATACCATTAGAACACTCCTTGAAGTGAAAGGAGTACACATGCCAAGTTTCATTAAGATTGACCAATTAGGTAAGGTAGACAAGCAAGGAACATATGATCATAATTGCTTCTAAGCACCTTTATCGCTTAATTTGCAATTAGATAAATAAAAAATTGTATTGTTTTTTTAAATTTTTCAGTTTCTTCAGATATATTGTCAATATCTATTTAAAGAAGGTGTTTTCCGATTTGAAAATGGGTTTTGAGAAATACGTATACAGAATTAGTTGTCACCCTGAGTGAATTACAAACGAAAGAGGCTTTTCATCTTTGGTTAGAATTTGATCATTTTCAAGATACACAGGAACAGCTGGTGACACAAGTCTGTATTTCCATCCCAAAACAGATATTTGTTGGTTTCGAAAAAAAAAAACAAAAAACAATTACACAAAATATCTAAGGAATTTGCTTTAAAATTTGGAATTCATGTTTGAATAAATAAGTGTTTATTTCTTATAAAAAGCACTTTATACTTTTAAAGTTCGAATACAGGCCCGTTCTCTTTAATTACATTATTGATTTTATAACAGAAAAGCCTTTCATACGATTTCATAACAGAAATACATTGAAAATTAAAGAAAAAAAAAATTGTATTTTTTAATAGTCTCCACTTTCCTCAACAATTATTGTTTTTACTGCTGACCGTATGTTTCTTGGTTAAATAAATGTAAAGGAACTTTTGGTCATATAAGAAATGTAAAGGAACTTTTGGTCATATAAGAAATGTAAAGGAACTTTAGGTCATATAAGAAATGTAAAGGAACTTTAGGTCATATAAGAAATGTAAAGGAACTTTAGGTCATATAAGAAATGTAAAGGAACTTTTGGTCATATAAGAAATGTAAAGGAACTTTAGGTCATATAAGAAATGTAAATGAACTTTTGGTCATATAAGAAATGTAAAGGAACTTTTGGTCATATAAGAAATGTAAAGAAACTTTAGGTCATATAAGAAATGTAAAGTAACTTTTGGTCATATAAGAAATGTAAAGGAACTTTAGGTCATATAAGAAATGTAAAGGAACTTTTGGTCATATAAGAAATGTAAAGGAACTTTTGGTCATATAAGAAATGTAAAGGAACTTTTGGTCATATAAGAAATGTAAATGAACTTTTGGTCATATAAGAAATGTAAAGAAACTTTAGGTCATATAAGAAATGTAAAGGAACTTTAGGTCATATAAGAAATGTAAATGAACTTTTGGTCATATAAGAAATGTAAAGAAACTTTAGGTCATATAAGAAATGTAAAGGAACTTTAGGTCATATAAGAAATGTAAATGAACTTTTGGTCATATAAGAAATGTAAAGAAACTTTAGGTCATATAAGAAATGTAAAGGAACTTTAGGTCATATAAGAAATGTAAAGGAACTTTTGGTCATATAAGAAATGTAAAGGAACTTTAGGTCATATAAGAAATGTAAAGGAACTTTTGGTCATATAAGAAATGTAAAGGAACTTTAGATCCTATAAGAAATGTAAAGGAACTTTTGGTCATATAAGAAATGTAAAGGAACTTTTGGTCATATAAGAAATGTAAAGGAACTTTAGGTCATATAAGAAATGTAAATGAACTTTTGGTCATATAAGAAATGTAAAGAAACTTTAGGTCATATAAGAAATGTAAAGGAACTTTAGGTCATATAAGAAATGTAAATGAACTTTTGGTCATATAAGAAATGTAAAGAAACTTTAGGTCATATAAGAAATGTAAAGAAACTTTAGGTCATATAAGAAATGTAAAGGAACTTTTGGTCATATAAGAAATGTAAAGAAACTTTAGGTCATATAAGAAATGTAAAGGAACTTTTGGTCATATAAGAAATGTAAAGAAACTTTAGGTCATATAAGAAATGTAAAGGAACTTTAGGTCATATAAGAAATGTAAAGGAACTTTAGGTCATATAAGAAATGTAAAGAAACTTTTGGTCATATAAGAAATGTAAAGGAACTTTTGGTCATATAAGAAATGTAAAGGAACTTTAGGTCATATAAGAAATGTAAAGAAACTTTAGGTCATATAAGAAATGTAAAGAAACTTTTGGTCATATAAGAAATGTAAAGGAACTTTAGGTCATATAAGAAATGTAAAGAAACTTTAGGTCATATAAGAAATGTAAAGGAACTTTAGGTCATATAAGAAATGTAAAGGAACTTTAGGTCATATAAGAAATGTAAAGGAACTTTTGGTCATATAAGAAATGTAAAGGAACTTTAGGTCATATAAGAAATGTAAAGGAACTTTTGGTCATATAAGAAATGTAAAGGAACTTTTGGTCATATAAGAAATGTAAAGGAACTTTTGGTCATATAAGAAATGTAAAGGAACTTTTGGTCATATAAGAAATGTAAAGAAACTTTAGGTCATATAAGAAATGTAAAGGGACATTTGGTCATATAAGAAATGTAAAGGAACTTTAGGTCATATAAGAAATGTAAAGGAACTTTTGGTCATATAAGAAATGTAAAGGAACTTTTGGTCATATAAGAAATGTAAAGAAACTTTAGGTCATATAAGAAATGTAAAGGAACTTTTGGTCATATAAGAAATGTAAAGAAACTTTAGGTCATATAAGAAATGTAAAGGAACTTTAGGTCATATAAGAAATGTAAAGGAACTTTAGGTCATATAAGAAATGTAAAGGAACTTTAGGTCATATAAGAAATGTAAAGGAACTTTTGGTCATATAAGAAATGTAAAGAAACTTTAGGTCATATAAGAAATGTAAAGGAACATTTGGTCATATAAGAAATGTAAAGGAACTTTAGGTCATATAAGAAATGTAAAGGAACTTTTGGTCATATAAGAAATGTAAAGGAACTTTTGGTCATATAAGAAATGTAAAGAAACTTTAGGTCATATAAGAAATGTAAAGGAACATTTGGTCATATAAGAAATGTAAAGAAACTTTAGGTCATATAAGAAATGTAAAGGAACTTTAGGTCATATAAGAAATGTAAAGGAACTTTAGGTCATATAAGAAATGTAAAGAAACTTTTGGTCATATAAGAAATGTAAAGGAACTTTTGGTCATATAAGAAATGTAAAGAAACTTTAGGTCATATAAGAAATGTAAAGGAACTTTTGGTCATATAAGAAATGTAAAGAAACTTTAGGTCATATAAGAAATGTAAAGGAAATTTAGGTCATATAAGAAATGTAAAGAAACTTTAGGTCATATAAGAAATGTAAAGGAACTTTTGGTCATATAAGAAATGTAAAGAAACTTTAGGTCATATAAGAAATGTAAAGGAACTTTAGGTCATATAAGAAATGTAAAGGAACTTTAGGTCATATAAGAAATGTAAAGAAACTTTTGGTCATATAAGAAATGTAAAGGAACTTTAGGTCATATAAGAAATGTAAAGAAACTTTAGGTCATATAAGAAATGTAAAGGAACTTTTGGTCATATAAGAAATGTAAAGAAACTTTAGGTCATATAAGAAATGTAAAGGAACTTTAGGTCATATAAGAAATGTAAAGAAACTTTAGGTCATATAAGAAATGTAAAGGAACATTTGGTCATATAAGAAATGTAAAGGAACTTTAGGTCATATAAGAAATGTAAAGGAACTTTTGGTCATATAAGAAATGTAAAGAAACTTTAGGTCATATAAGAAATGTAAAGGAACTTTTGGTCATATAAGAAATGTAAAGAAACTTTAGGTCATATAAGAAATGTAAAGGAACTTTAGGTCATATAAGAAATGTAAAGGAACTTTAGGTCATATAAGAAATGTAAAGAAACTTTTGGTCATATAAGAAATGTAAAGGAACTTTTGGTCATATAAGAAATGTAAAGAAACTTTAGGTCATATAAGAAATGTAAAGGAACTTTTGGTCATATAAGAAATGTAAAGAAACTTTAGGTCATATAAGAAATGTAAAGGAACATTTGGTCATATAAGAAATGTAAAGGAACTTTAGGTCATATAAGAAATGTAAAGGAACTTTTGGTCATATAAGAAATGTAAAGGAACTTTTGGTCATATAAGAAATGTAAAGAAACTTTAGGTCATATAAGAAATGTAAAGGAACATTTGGTCATATAAGAAATGTAAAGAAACTTTAGGTCATATAAGAAATGTAAAGGAACTTTAGGTCATATAAGAAATGTAAAGGAACTTTAGGTCATATAAGAAATGTAAAGAAACTTTTGGTCATATAAGAAATGTAAAGGAACTTTTGGTCATATAAGAAATGTAAAGAAACTTTAGGTCATATAAGAAATGTAAAGGAACTTTTGGTCATATAAGAAATGTAAAGAAACTTTAGGTCATATAAGAAATGTAAAGGAACTTTAGGTCATATAAGAAATGTAAAGGAACTTTAGGTCATATAAGAAATGTAAAGGAACTTTTGGTCATATAAGAAATGTAAAGGAACTTTAGGTCATATAAGAAATGTAAATGAACTATAAGTTATATAAGAAATTATCAATTGAAATTAACCACTAAAATTATTTGCACCGATTGTCGTATTTTTGAATTAAATGTAAGACATTCAGGTTAAAAGAAATAGGTCATACAAGTTGTCAAACGACCAACATCGAGGCGGGAAATAAAAAGGTTCGTTTTCATACCATGGTCTATTGTTGAGTAATCCCAATGTATATACGCAGAAACAGATTTCTTTAATTGTAATTAGATTAGATTGTAATTCGAGCGCTTGACATTCTTTTACTGAATGGGATTATCCTAAATTGTTTATAGAATAAATTTGATTAAGAAATTATGTTCAACCAGAGTAACAATGGTGAGCAAGGGGCGCCACTGATTATGATATAAACATTTTATTCGGTGTTCATTTCTGAGTTAGTAAATACAACTTCAGAGTTGATACTTTTTCAAATGCAGTTCATATATATATATATATATATATATATATATATATATATATATATATATATATATATATATGTCAGTAATATTTAGTCAGCGTCCGAAGACAGTGGGTGTGGATTATTCGCGTATAGAATTAGTATTTAAACATGTACAGTTATCTGATGAGACGGAGAGTATAATGATATTCTCCGCCGAACTAAATTTGTTATGACAATTTAAAAGGTTTGAATTTCATTTTAATTGCACTATCTATCTATCTATCTATGGTTGGTTAGATTTTATGGCATATCAACCTTTGTAGGTTATTTAACGCCAAATCCATTTTTATGTAAATAATCTGTTCTATTTAAAACAATTCAGTTTAGCATGAGTACACAGTTTAATTGTCAAAACATTTCTATTTCAAACTATTCAGTTCATTCAAACAGTTATATATAACAATTCAGTTTAGTGTAAGTACAATTTCAATGTCAAAAACAGTTCAATTTCAAACAATTCAGTTTAGCATAAGCAGGCAGTTTAAATGTGTGCCTACTGTATGTATATACATACACTGTGTATATTTTGTGTGCCTGTGTATATGTGTTTATAAAGCACATGTATATATGTAATTGTAATCCAGAAAAATAACAAAGTAAAAACACCCCCCCCCCAAAAAAAACAAACAATACACACACACACACACACACACACACACACACACAGCGCATCACTGTGAAGTTTTTAGTAAAACAATACCGCTGGAATGCTAAAATTTAAAGAATAAAGCAATTTCCAGTCCGGTTTGCATCTGAATATTTCTGACCCTCTCTTGCTACACCTCCCAATTGTTCTTTGCTTCCAGCAGGTCCTCAAAGCTACATTCCGTATTGGCACAGAGCGGCTGTACGTAGGTTCGAGCTGGACGTCCTGCCTTCGCTCGTCCATCTGAAGGAATCCACAAAAGTATATCACTTATGAGCTTGTCCCTACTTTTCCAGTAGTGTCCCGCATGTCTGGTTCGTCTAATTTTGATAGTTTTCGTGATGGGTGGTAGGTGGCCGCACAGCTGCTGCTTTGTAGGGTGCTGTCTCTAGGACTTGTTCAATATTACTCGCAGCATTCTTGTGTAATTGCCCTCAAGCTTTTTCTTCATACGTTTAGTTAGCGTCCATATAGCAGTATCGGTACGGCTGCTGCTTGAAAAAACTGCGTTTCATTTTATTGGTCAGGTCTGACTTCCATATGACCGATAGCTTATCGATAGCTGTCCATGCCTTTGCTAGTCACGTGTCAAAGTCTTTTTCTGTTGATGAGGCACTGCTCCCTAGGTAGGTGAACTTGTCAACTAGTTTCAGAGCGCTACCGTTTAGTGTGGAGATGTCGCCTGTTTGATAAAAGCACATATATTCTGTCTTGTGTGCATTGACATGGAGGCCCATGCCTGCAGCGGCTTGTTCCAGACTATGTAGCTGGGTTTCGGCTTGGGCGGGTGCATTTGCCAGAAGTGCTATATCATCGGCGTAGTCGGCGTCGGTAATGGTTTTTGCGGGGTACCTTCTGCTTCTTTCTTTTGTTAGCTTGAAACAGTTTTCTTTGATTTTATCGATAGATGTTCTAAGAGCGTAGTCTAGACAGATGTTAAAGAGGTATGGGGCTAACATGTCTCCTTGCAGTACTCCTGCTATAATGTCGAAGTAGACTGTGTCTCCATAATTTTGTAGGGTCTGCTTTAATATTGTTCATCGTGTTTTAATTATTTAAATTCTTGATATAAAGAAAATGACTATGAAATATCGGATAGCAATTCCACCTGACAGTCTAGATGACTTGGTTTCTTTTGTTTAATGGCATATTTAATGGCTTTGTGGGATATTTAATACTAATGACACCCCTGTAGAAGAATAGTAGTGGCAATATTTAACACAGAGCTGGGGAGGTGGATAAGGAGTTGTATAATATACTGTGTCGTTATTACCAACGAGGAACACGTATGTATATAAAAATATAAGATTATATTTTTATTTTTGGCGATGATACTTGTGTGAAGCAGAAAAGCAATGGCAGAGAGTTCGCGCACATGAAGGAGTTGTCGGGAGACGGAAGAGCCAGTGAACAACTGACTTTAGCCGAAATTCGGGAACTTACATAGTCTACAACTGTCACGTGACCTGCAGCAATTCCTCTTTTTCGTTAACTATGGTTACGCCCACGTCTCACTTCTTTGCTTTCCATTGGTTATGTTGTCTGCTTCCCATTGGCTACTTGCCCAAGCCCGGTTCAGTGGGCGTACGCATCTGCCACCATCACCGAATTCAACCACGTCCACAGGTCAAGGTGATATTCCGATATCTTCGACCGGATGCACCTGTTTCAACATTCACCATATTCACAGCACCTGTGGGCATGATGACATTTCGGCCATCACCTTGTTGATATTATCCTTCAGCGGATGCAGCTGTCTCAACAATAACAGATACACAGCACCTGTGGACATGATGACATTTCGGTGATCATGCCGGTCTTATCAATCGATCTGTTTACCACATCCGCCGTATTCACACCCGCAGGTCACGTTAATATATTACATAAGGGAGTTCAAACCTTTCCCAAGACTATCAATCCGATAGTGAGTGTAATAGTGCAACTAGAGTTCGAACTCACAGACCCATTCCAGCACATTAGCCACAACGCCACGGATAGTGTGTATCAGTTTAGAAACACATGGATTTGTAGTCGATCAAAAATGTCATATTGTTGAGTATGCGGATAATATCCATAAAAACGACAGGTCTTTCGATTGTCACATATATATTTATCTAACCTCTTCGCACATGCAGAATGTGACAGAAGGTCAATTATTTTAAGTAGAGTTTAACAGGTTTTGAATTTAGAGTTTTCCTTCTCCAAGACTAGTTACCAAGAGACTGTCTACCCTACTATTTACCCATAGCTGCAGAAAGAATGTTAGAGGCATACCTTTCCCGAGGGGATTAGCGCTCTGTGAAATACAAATGGCCTCGTTCAGAATTTGAATTCGAGTCGTCGTGTCCATTTCTTACATCGATAACCATAAGACTACGAGCGTCTCTTTTTGTTTGTCTCATATATATGTGACTGGGATTGTAAGAATGAGGAACCATATTCTCTGTTAGATTTAGGGTATTCTTCTATAGGCGCAGCTTTCAAATCACACACGGAGTGAAGCAATGCACGACGTATCAGCGTACCATCCACCACAATACTACCAATTATAGTGAGTACCTTATACGGCTTGAACTGTTTCGGTTCCGAAATATACTGCAAACAGGCACGCACCAAAATATTGCCAAACTTTTGATTCACCCAAGTAACTTTGTAAAAGTTATTAACACACATTTTTTTTCAAAATATCAAATTAATTTCTTCTAAGGATTTTCAGGTGAAGGTATTTGTTCTCCATCTTTTTGTTAATTTAAAATCTTTGATCCTCAGTGGTTTGACCTACATATGTAGCATTGTGTCAGACTAAAATCAGCTTAGTACATACTGGTTTATCTCAATCTGACCTGCAGGACTTCTATATATCCTTAATCCCTTTTTTTTCTTACTCTTTGGACATTGAGAGTTTGTTGAACATTTACTTTTCTATTTCTTAGGAATTTCAGTGTTTGGTTTTCATTTCAACCTCATCAAAATCCTTTGTTTGATTTTATTATCACTGTTTGCCCTTTCATTCTTTTTTTTTTTTTTTTGCTCTCTTTTAGCGTTGACTTGAATCTGTCGTCTGCTTTGAGCATTGATTCACCTTCATTTCACTTCAAGCGATCCGCACATCAAGATGGACATCAAACAAGTAAGATTACAATGAATTATTCTATTTTTATTTCTTTTCAGTAAAAAAAAGCTACATCTACGATTGATTGATTGGTTTCAACGGCATATCAACCTGTTTAGGGTTATTTTAAGGCTAGATATTAAGCAATACCGTTCATTATACGTTCACGTTTACATTTTTGTGTAATTTCTTAAAATGTTTTTGTCGCTCACAATCTATACAAATTATTTTTCAACAGATTCATTTGGCCAATAGATGAAACCCTTTAAGGTACTATTACTCCGAGTCAGAGTAGACCTGAGAGTAATAGTACTTCATACTCTCTAGATCTCCAAAACTGGAGCCTCACCATCATATCAAAGATATCCCTTTTCTTCTTTGACGATAATCATTACGTTACCCTACATAAAAACAAGAAATAACGAATATTGTTACATGGCTAAATTTGAATGATTCTTTCTTATTAGTCCTTTTAGATGAAACATTATTAATAATTAAATTTGGAACATTTCTTTTATAAAATGATAGTATTCTTGTGTTCTTATGAAAAGTACTTTCTATATGGTACTGTTATACAAAGTACTTCGCATAAGTATTTGAACAAGTAGAAAATATGTTTTTATTACCAAAGATTGGAGTGGCGATTATGGATTTTGAACAAGTGGAGAGGGATTCAAATAAATTCTTTGATGATTCTTTCAACATGAATCTGCTTTTTCCTTCATATTTATCAATTCTTCATTAGATTTTAGGAAGAGAAAAGAGAAATATTTTCATAAAACTTAACATTTAGAACTAAAAGGGAAAGTTCTCGTGGTGTCGAGGCTAACGTGCTAGATTACGACATCGTAGTAAGCGGGTTCAAACGCCAATCGCGCTATTACGTTCACTTTTGGACTAATACCTTTAGGAAAGGCATGAACCCTTTTATCTTTCCCAGATGTGGATTAAATAGTATCACTGCTATTCTTCTACAAGGATGGATTATGCATTAAATAATCCACGAAGGTCGATATGCCACTAAACAAAGAAACCAAAACAAACCATCAGAACTGAAAACAGGATTAAGTGCACGACTTGTTATGTTAATTGCAATAAAATAGGGTTCTTTTTGCATAAAGTTTCTGTTTCTAAATCTCCAAACCAAAGGGATTTGAAGAATTTTTTTTCTTCTTTCAGATACATATGTTTAATATCTATCTATCAAACTATCTATCTATCTAATGTTTTTCTTTCTACCTATCTATCTATCTATCGTATTGAAAAAACGACGGAAAACTGAACCTTTTTCTTTTAATTGTTGACACAAATTTAATGACACTTCAATGGCTTAGACACACATAGGAAGTGATTATTTTCCTTAGTTGTAATAAATAATCATTAACAAAGGACTAATCAGAAATTAGGAAATCAAATTAAGGAAAAGAAAATTCTCACACATTTTTTTTTGTTGTTGTATATCTGAGAATATTTTTTTTTTAAGAAAATTATGACATATCACTTATACCTAAGCGAACATTGACAACCATAATCAAGGAAAATAATCACTTCCTATGTTGAAGTTTCATGCAAATTGTATTAAAAAGTATCGAGAATAAGGCAGTATTTACCAATTCAGATATGAACAAAGAATAAAACGTTCATTTCCTTCAAAATAGTTCCCATGACATGCAGCATACTTATTCCAGTGAGATTTTTTTATTTGTCGAAGCTCCTTTGACACTCTGCTTTTGATATGATGTGAATCTCCTCTTTCGTATTTCTTTTAAGGTCCCCCATATCTTTACCCATGTGATTAATTTTCATTTAGAAAACAAGATAATATCAGAGCCAAAATTAAACCAAGGGTACCAGAATTATATGATTTCTAATGAAATGCTATACAAGGAAAATATATATCATTAGGTATTATTTATTACGAAACGCTATAGCATTTCAATATAAAAAAAAAACATTAAACAAACTTTACCGCATTGAAACGCTGGAAAGTAAAATAGAACCACACACACACACACACACACACACACACACACACACACACACACATATATATATATATATATATAAAGATCTATTTATTTTTGGACTGCTACGTCTTTTAATTTCTGGTTTGAGTTTCAGTGTTTTAAAGTTTTTAAATGATAAATAACACCTAATAAGTTTTAATTTGATAATGTTCCATTAGAAATAATAAAATCCTGTTATCGTTTGCTATGAATAAAATTAACTTTTATATTAAAGAAATTATTTGAAGTGCACATATATATGAGTAATATTGTATACGATATCTAGTTTAGCACAAGGCCACGTAATTATAGGCGATACTGGCAATGTAAAAAAAATTGAGAAAAATATACTCAAAACACTCGCTAAGAGAAAAGATAAAATAGATAATGGGAACGAATAAACTCGGTATAATCAGAACAATTAAGTCATTTACCAAGTTTTGTTTGGCACAACGCCAGAAGGATTGGTTTTTTAGGTTTTATGTCATATCAACCTTTGTAGGTTATTTAACGCCAAATCCATTTTTATGTAAATAATCTGTTCTATTTAAAACAATTCAGTTTAGCGTGAGTACACAGTTTAATTGGCAAAAACATTTCTATTTCAAACTACTCAAGCAGTTATATGAAACAATTCAGTTAAGTGTATATTCAGTTTTAATGTCAAAAAACAGTTCTATTTCAAATAATTCAGTTAAGCATAAGCAGATAGCTTAAATGTAAGTACAGTTTAATTGTCGAAAACATTTCTATTTCAAGCTATTCAGTTTACTCAAACAATTCAGTTTAGCATAAGTATGCTTTTAGCTCTATTTAACCCATAGATAGGACCCTTATCAGGTGCTACTACTCCGGGCCAGAGTGGACCTGGGAGCGATGGCAATGAAGTGGTACTCTGTATTCCCTAAAGCTCCAGCATTGCTGGAACCTCACCATCAGATTGTTTAGTGTCATATCCAGGACACTCGTTGGGGGGTGTCTGCAGAGAAGCAATCAGTGTATTCTACAGCCCCTGTCGACTGGGCAAGCCAGAAGGATGGAGCATTGAGTGAATATCAAACTCTCTAAATATGGTCTGCTAACCTAGTAAACAAACGATTACTTCAAGTGAGTTATTAGCTGATTCTTGGAAATTACGATACAAAGAAAAAAAATGCAATTAAAATGAAAGAAATTTTACTTGGAAATAATTTCATGTTCAAGAAGGTTTTAAATTGATGCAGTATCTGTTTTTCGCTTTTTGGGACGAGAGTAAGCACACACACACACACACACACACACACACACACACACACACACACACACACACACACACATACACACACACACACACATAAATACGCTCTTACGTTATGGACAAAGTGAGAAAAGCGCCGGTGACCTCATCGCTCGGCACCAAACACTCGTTATTCATCTTATCCCCACCTTTGTGATCCACAAACCAACTTGATAGTCGTGTCTTGTCGTCAGGTGGCTCATTTTTCACAAGTAAACATTAAACAAAATACACGTGCCAGGGACGAAGTTTGACTATTTTTTCTTATAACGGGTGGATCAACATACATGAGAGTTTGCGGGTGTAGCGGTAAGGTGATGGAGACAGAATGGCAAAATATCAACAAGTTCATTTCTCCACTTTTTTTTGCTTCGGAGTCGTGTTTAGCGTAACGGTTATCGTCTTAGGAAATGGAATCGAGGACTAGAGTTCAAATCTTGGACAAGGCTGTTTGCACTTCACTTCGTTCTAATGCTCTTTGAAAAGGCATGAATCAAACTCTTCCCTCCCAGCTACTGATAAATAGTATGGTAGACCGGGTTCTTTAAACTTAGAGGCAATCAATCTAGGAGAATGAAAACCACCTTTACTACGCTTAAAATTGTCCTTGTGTCACACCTTGCTCATGTCAGAGGAGTTGAATAAATAAATACTCTTTGTTTTTTTACAACACAACGAGGTGTCCTCAAAAGTGATAAACAAGCTAATCTCAGAGTTGTGAGTTCAATCCTCATTTGATACACAATATTAACAAAACTGATCGGCTCAATGATCACTTAAGATGACTGGCAACCATAAGCAACGTTGGGCTTGTTTACCAGGAAAGTCCAATTTTTAGAAGAGCGTCTTATGTTTTGTAACGATTTGCTGGCAAGACTAACAGACCATTTTCAATGGGTTTGATTCTCTCAGCGTGCCAGATTAAGCAAAAATAGGAAGTTAAGCAGTGGTGAACCTTCTGAATCTTGATGGGTAACAGCAGGTACTGTAAAAAACCTGAGGTCTGTGTGTAAAACTGTGCAAAAATTAGTAATAAGTTAAGCGATGCGCATGTTCAATACTTAGATAGGTGACTACACAGTAATAGCAAGTATTAAGAGCAACCTGAGGCTTGTGTTAGCCCAGTCAGCTGAGGAGGGAGCTGTAAAATATTCCGATTGTATCTCTGTCGATGGGTAAGACTCCCCACCCCAATGAGTGTTCTGGACATTGCACAAAACAATCTGATGGCAAGGCTCTAGGCCTGGAGCTTTGGGAATGTAGAGTACCCTTTCATTGCAATCCACTCTTGCCCAGAGTGGTAGCACTCGATAGTGATCAATCAATGGGTCAAATACAACAATCTGTGTGCAATCAAATTGTGACTGTTATATAGCAGTACTTGAAACCATTTAACTGTGTGCGAAAAAGATTTCAGGGTCATTTAAGAATGTTATCAACAAAATGTGTTTACATATATCTATCTATCTATCTATATATATATATATATATATATTTGGCATTAAGTAACCTACAAGGGTTGATATGCTATAAAAACCAACCAAACTAAAGTAGAGTAAGTAAAGGTTAATTTTTAGAAGCTAGATTAGCAAATCTTCACGAGTGAGTTCGAGTCTCATTGGATGCCCCATTCATGCGGCCTTGTGCCACATCTAAGCAAAAGGCTTAGTAAATAACAATCTGCAATAATTGATATGCCATAAAACCCGACCAAAACAAACTAGATTAAGTAAAGTTTAGTTTTAAGAAGGGCGACTCACGTTGCATCACCTTATCCATTACGCCACGAGGACTTCAGAAGGGCTCCTCAGGTGTTGTAATAGTAAGCTGGGCTAGCTCATCACTATAAGGGTTTTCGGACTATTGTCTTCATTTTTATTGTTATTTCCACAACGTTTCGGCCGATATGTCCTTCAGCCTTCTTCAGGTGTTTGTCGATCTCGGGAACCTACACGGAACTTCGAACTACGTTCTTTATTGAATCCACGGGGGGGGGGTCGCCTGTTCTAATTCCGTTAGCCATAATCGGGTAAAAGGGTTAAGTATTACTGTATTGTTACTCGCTTGCAGTCAGGATCGAACCTTCAACCCCCAAATGATTGTCTCCTTAGAAGCTTAGGAAACCAACGCCTATAACCGTTACGCTATGTGTCCAGCAACACTTGTTTCATTTTTAAATAAGTTAGAACTCATTTGTTTGCACATTAGTATTGCTATTTTTACTACACAGTTAAATGGTTTAAACTATTGCTTTCTCTAATAATTCTATTCAATATTAATCATTTGTTGGCACATAGTGAAGTGATTACAAATGTTGTTATTTAAAACTAATTATTCTGTTCAGTACCATTCATTCATTCATTTAGCATTATTCCTTCATTTGCACACAGTCAAATGTTTCCAAGTATTGTTATGTAATATCAATTATTCAGTTTAGTCATACAGTTATAGAGTTTCAAGTATTGCTTTTTGAATATTAATAATTCAGTTCAACATTACTTATTCGTTTGTACTCAGTTAAATGGTTCCAAGTATTATAACTAACAATTCAATTAAACATCAGTCATTTGTTTATACAGTTAAATGATCAAACACTTCTATTTTAAACAATTCAATTTAGCATAAGTCATTTGTTTACACCCTTCTTAAACGTCAAACAGTTCTATTTGACCCATGCATAGGACCCTATCATGTGCTACTCCGAGCCAGAGTGGTCTGGTAAGCGATGGCAATGAAGGGATATCCCGCATTCCTCAAAGCTTATCAGATTGTTTAAAGTCATATCCAAGACATTCGTTAATGGGGAATCTTATCATTTTGCAGAGATGCTGTCGATGTATTTTGCATCCCCAACAAACTGAGAAATGGGCATCACCATACCACTACCATTGCTCTGAATAATGACGTGAATAGAAATACAATATTGGATATATATATATATATATATATATATATATATATATATATATATATATATATATATGAGAAAAAACAAAAACCAGTCACATTAGGATTATAAATTTATTTCCATCCTGTTATGGGTTTTTGATATAAATCAAAAACACCAAAAAAAAAAAAATTAACAGAACTTCTTCCGATTTTATGGATAAAATAATTCAGAATAGACACTGGAAATATATATATATATATATATATATATATATATATATATATATATATATATAATCAATTTGAAGATACTGATCGTTAGATAAAATCTGTAAGATTTGTAAAACTATGACAGTGTTCAGTACTCAAAACTTTAAAAACAACGACACTGTAGAGTAAATATCATAATATTAGAATATGATATAGATAAGACTAATTCCTGACTCTGAGTTTCACGTTATCAGTCGTCAAGTGAGATACTTTTAATCACTCTATATGTGAAAGAGCGTATGTTTGTGTGTTTCTGTATATGTCTATATGTGTATGCGCGCACGCGCACGAGTGTGTGTGCATAGTTCAAGTTAAGGATAGTTCCTTGTTCTTGATACCATGTAACCCAGTACAACCTTTCTCATATCATTCGAGTCGAGATAATGAAGCGTTAATACATAATATAAGATTTGAATGAACTCATGAGATGACGACACTGAATGTAAAATTCGCGTGTATAAAAGCCAAATAAAAAATCGTTAATTCATAGATATAAGATATAAATTGACTGACGAAATGACAACATCAAATTTGACCGGAAAGTCGTGATAACATTCTACATAGTTTAAACGACTATTCTTTAAAAGATTGGTAACTCGTGTCGATAAATAAGATTACTGTTTGCGAATTGAAACAGTCGAGTTATGGCCAACAAATACACCTGTATATTTTTGACTTGAGAAAGAATAACTTTCTTTTAGGATTTTCCATTGAAAAATGTGGAGAAGGTAATTTCAGTGTGAAGTCGGTTATTCGCTCCAACTAATTATGACCTCCACCTTCAAGTTTGTTTCTTTCCATCTATTCAGGATATTCTGCTCTAGTTCCGTTAACACATACAACTGAGTCTTTCGTAGCCAAGTGCTAGGCTAATGTGAGAAGGAGTATAGCTCACAATTTGTGGAATGTCAATGTGTATCTAAAGGTGTTCCACAACTTAGAAAACTAACAGGTAATTCATTCGCATCTGCCCGTCAGATGATATCAACCAGAGCAAAGAAAAGAAAAATTAATGAAAACAAAAAAAAGAAAAATAAATAAATGAACGAAACATGTTTTGAAAACCAGAATCCATGTCAGTGGTGATTGCTTAGCGATTAAAGAATAAGGTTATGCTGTTTAAGGCGCTTGTAGTGTAGCTGTTATACTCGTATAAAGTAAACCCGGCTACCCGAGTTCGAATCCTGAACGATGCTGTTTGCATTTCACATAGAGCTTATATCATAGACAAAAGTATGGAACAAATTAATCTCCCTTCAGCTATGAGTAAGAATTAGGGCAGACTGGGCTATTTAACCTTGGTATGGCAGTTTAGGAAAAGGAAAACCCACGAATCGCGGTTTGGTAAGAATGGAGGATACTGTACTGTGTTTCACTAAAAACTGCTTATTAAAAAGAATAGATACTGCTGATCAAAAATATCAGGAATTGGCATTGACTTAATTTGGACTGCAGTATAGATGTATAGACATCACTTTATTATAGAAGTTTCTCAGTTGTGCACCAACCAGTTAAATTTCAAATTCCAAAATTTGAAAAATAACCAATAAAGGAAAAAATAATTATAAAGAAGTACACAAAATTGATTTTTAAAATCTTCACACCCTGTCAATAGAAAACTGGCTGGAATAAGTGTGTTGAATGCTAAGTGGAATATTTTGAAGACAACGTTTTATTTCTGATTTAGTAAATACAACTTATGCCTGGATACTTTAAAAAACACACCCTATATATATATATATATATATATATATAAGGAAAAAAGTGGCATTCTCCCAGGGTTTCTTTTCCTTAGAGCCCTTAGAATATGCTCTTCTAATTTTGTAAATGTGAAATTCGAGCACATCAAGAAGTCTTTTTCCAAACTACAATATTCTGTATCTTATATTCATTGAGCCAAATCAAAAGCCATAAATATCCACAAACGTCGATCCTACAATAACAATAAAAATAACATACGTAGCACAAATATTAACCTTATAAAAAGACACATAGTATTACCCACAAATTCCACAACTACCCTTATTAAAAGAAATTTAAACTACTGAGGTATAAAAACCGCAACCTGTGTAACAGAAACAATAAAACGGATATTAAAAGAATTTCTTTATGCGACGCTGGAATCTACTAAAGCCGTTGCCTAAATTGTAACAAATTATACATTGGTAAAATTTGTATAAATTTGAACAAAAAAAATTCAACAACATAAAAAAGATTTTAAAACTGGTAACACAACAAATTCCTTAGTCTCCCATAATATATCAGCCAACCAAACATTTGACTTCCAAAAATCTAATATATTTGCCTTCATCGACGACAGAGATAAACGTAGAATAATTAAAGTATCTTTTATATTATATTTTGACACAATATTTCAATGAAAACATTTTTACAAAATATTACCTTTTCTCTTGACATTGAAAAAAGTATAAATCGTCAAAAATTTGTTTTCTCAAATCTTGAACGCTGTTACTCAAAAAAGAAAGAAAATTCCACCTCAACATATAATCAATTTTCAAATGTTTTGATCTGTTGACTTTCATTTTTTAAATGAAAAATTTTTTTCCCTGATGATGACTTCCAACTGATATGAAGATTTTTCTCTTATGATTATTTTATATCTCACATCTAAAATAGTTTTGATATTCAGCATTTTGAAGTCGAAACACATTAGCATAAAACTAACAACACAAACAAACAATAAACAAAACATCAAAAGCACACACACACACACACACACACATATATATATATATATATATATATATATATATATATATATTGCGTTCGTTTCCTTTCTCCATACACCCCCCCACATATATATTCAAATAGAGGTGAATAAATATGGAATTAGTCAGGTAGTGAATGACACATGAGATATTTATTGTTGTCAACTCTTTGATATTAATTTACTTCTTTTATCAAACAATTTGTTTTCGTGTGATACATAATTTTACCTTCAAACAATCAGCACCAACTGTTACATTCTTTGTAAGTTTGTGATTTTTTAGCAATACTTCGTCCTGGGACATTTTTTCGTTTCAGCGCTGATTATCCATACATATTTTGACAATACTGTTAGTATATATTTTCTTGTTAAAACTCAGTTTATGGTTCTACCATCACTTTTTCCAACTCAATTCAGTGGCACCAATGTAGGACTTTTCATCATCATTGACGTAACAGACTTCTAGTGTGCTTAGTCTGATATTTTTCTAGGTTATATATATATATATATATATATATATATATATATATATATATATATATATTTACTAATCTAATATCTACCAGTATTCACGGTACCAGAAAAACACAAAAACCTGGCCAGGAACAAGAGATAAAAATAATTCGAATTACGGTCCAGAGAAAAAAAGAAAAAAGTTTTTTGGGGTAAAAAAGAAAGAAAAGACCAACCTCATCCGACTCCTTGAAAAAAATCAAGGGGTACTTAGTCAGTGGCCAAAAGAAAACCAAAAAACCCTCCGCGAATGCTGCAATGCTACAATTACTAAAGAGCCTCCTCATATTCCTGCTTAGTTCGTTCAAAAATTTCCCTGTTGGAGGAGTTATTAGATAATCTTATCTAAGATTATAGATAAGATTATCTAATAACTCCTCCAACAGGAATATGAGGAGGCTCTAAAAAATGACGGATATAGGGTCAATTTAGAATATAAGAATAGGGATAGATTATATTTAGAATATAAGAATAGGGATAGAATTGGAACACAAGGTAGGAGAAATAGACCTAGAAAAATTTTATGGTTTAATCCCCCTTACAACATGGAAGTAGTTAATAACTTGGGAAAGGAGTTCTTCAAGATATTAAAAAGAAACTTCCCTAGTGGGAGCCAATTACATAAGATATTTTATAAGAATTGTATTAAATTAAGTTACAGTTGCATGCCAAACATTAATGGAATAATAAATAGGAGTAATATAGCTAAATTAGGTACAAAGAAGCATAAGGTGATTGACAAATGCAACTGTAGGGATAAGGTTAGGTGTCCTCTCGAAGGCAAGTGTAAGCAGGAGTGTGTAGTGTATAAAGTAGAAGTATATAGTGATTCGAATAATAAGAGAGATAAAAAGATATATTTTGGGTCGACCCAAGGGGATTTTAAAACTAGGTACTATAACCATAGAACAAGTTTCTCGCACGAGAAGTATAGGTATAGCACTGCTTTATCTAGTTATGTGTGGGAACTTAAGGAAAAACAAGGAGTAGATCCGATAATGAAATGGGAAGTAATAAAGAAATGCCGCAAATATAGGGCAGGTAATAGAACCTTTAATCTTTGTATGGAGGAAAAATTGGTAATAGCAAATTGTAAAAGCAAGAATATGCTAAACAAAAGATCGGAGGTGTTAAATAGTTGTAAACACAAAAGGGTGTGGTTACTATATAATTAGGAATAGGTTATAGGTTTTTTTTTGTTGTTTTTTTGTTTTTTTCTGCTAACTATTATTATTTTTAATTTTTTTTTTATGCAAATTCTAGGATAGGTGGGGGTTTTTGGTGAATAAAAGCAAAGCAATTTCTCCTTAGAATAGTCGAGGCGAAACTTCCTGATGATCCGTTAAGGTGAAACTTTAGTAGAAGATTTTCGACTAGCGATTTAAGTTACTTCTCTATATATATATTTAGTGTGCAATGAATAAATATCTAAATAATTCATTTTGTGCGTTTGCTTTATTTGTTTCAGTTTGTTTGTCTAGTGTGCAGCAAATCAGAGTCAGTTGGACATTGTCTGTAATGAAAATTGTGCTATAACACAAATCACTTCTCCGAAAATGTGGAAACAGTATGCTGTACTGTTTGTCATTCACCGCGAAAAATTCAATTGAAAGATTTCAGAGGGATTGGATGTCAATTTAAGGAGAGAATCATATTCATATTGATGAAAACCAAACACCCAATCCACATCATTGTGTTTTGGGTAGTCACGAGTGCCTGGGGAAAGTGAGCAGACCTGAATCAAGAGGGTGGCAGCTGGAAGACCTTACGTTTGGCAATAAGACTCTGTGCTATGCCACACAAGCAGGAGGGCTCAGTATTGCCTGTCAGAAAAATTATGAGACCACATCACCTCTAACATCTATAACTTGCAATCTCCTTGGTTATTATGTGTGGAGTGCAGTTGAGCGAGAGACCAACAAACTCTGTGCAACACCAAAGATGAACTGAAGGCAACGATAACAGCAGCGCTGTTACCAAATAAAAAAAAACAGAAACTGTTGAAAGGACTTGTAGGGGAATCCGAAGTCTTTGAAGCCAATTGTGATTTCTTTAAATAAATTGAATCTTTATTATTTCCAGATATTTCATTTTTTTTTAATAATTTTCTTAAAACTATATGATAACGTGAGATGTCAGTTTTATTTTCATTCTTACGTAATTTAGGCAGCAGTTTTCCCATCGCATTATATATATATATATTCGGTTGGAAGGTATCTATCAATCTATCTATCTATCTCATTCTGTTTCTATCAATCATCAGTTTTACATAAAGATGGATTTATAGTGAATCCGACTGCATGAAAGAAACATGCGGAAAATTGGATAAATCAAATACTGAACTCAAAATTAGATGTGTGATATATCGTTCGGCTTTATTTAATCTCAAACTTCTTCAGACACACACACGCACACACACACACACACACACACACACACACATATATATATATATATATATATATATATATATATATATATATATATATATATATTACATGGTACAGTCTGTGGCCCTGGGTTTCATGCACTCAGCAATCGTCAAACTCTGTCCAACGATTGCTAATTGAGTGAAACCAAGGCTCACAGACTGTATCATGTAATATGACACACACACACACACACACACACACACACATATATATATATATATATATATGTTCTGTTATTGATATTGACCATTATTTAACAATTCTGCAACATTTGGTCCTCCTTTAATTCACCAAGTGAGCTTGTAAGAACCATAAATATCTTAGTTGTCTCAATTTCTGAGACGAAGCTTGTTAATTTTTATCATTAAGGGTTTTTGGACTATTGTCTTCATCTTTATTGTAATTTCCCCAACGTTTCGACTGATATGTCCTCCGGCCTTCTTGGAAACAACATGGGCAAAAACTTCCTTCTTTGGTTAACAGGATGGGAGTTATCCACCATTATGATAATGCCTGTCTTTCACACAGATTAATTGACTAAAGATCTTTTTAGAGGAGTTCGATTAGGAAAAATTGCTTCATCTATATTCACTTGGCCTTTATTCTTTTGATTATCACCTGATTTGGGGATTATATAATCATTTCGATGGTCTTAAATTGACATTAACATAAGAGGTTGAACACGAGTTCGTCTCATATTTTTCATTCATCTATCTATTTTGTAAAAGTTCTTAACGTCTTTTTTTCGTCTATCAATTGTCAGTTTTTTCCGTGATGTTTTATATTCTTTAGATTTTGACAACAATGATACTATTCGTGTTAATGTCCGTAGCTATGACAACAGAGAAGGCAACCCTGGTGTGGAGTTTGCACATTCTACAACAGCCAAATACAGATGTCATCACTGGGTGAGTATTAGATGATCAAAACTTATCGATCTTATCCTCATTCTATTCAGAGAAGATGAGGTTGAAACATATTTAAACAAATCAAATTTTCGTTGTTTATCGAATTTGATTTTAAACGGGAATATTTTTGGCTTTACTTTTATCTTCTAAAAAGATTTGTTTAGTCAAATTAAAGATGAAGTTAATATGGAATTTCAATTATCAGTTTCCCGAATTAAATAGCAATCACATTTGAGATCTGTTTTTCTGAGTTAAATTTTTTTGTATTAAAATGAACTTGCGGACCCTACGCTCAAACGATGTAAAATGCCGTCCTCATCCCATGTCTATCACAACAATCTTGTCATGTCACAGCGACACTATACAAGGTGTTTCAAAAAACTTGATATCATTTGAGCTGGACTGGGAATTTCAGAAAAATTAATCTAATTCGTAATGTAATAACTTGATCAATTCTTTTCAAATGATCTCAAACATTAACAGGATGTGTAGAAACAGCAGAAAATCTTGTTTTTAATGTTTGAACGGCTTTTCTTTTCCAGCGAGTGCAATTTCAATACACGAAAAGAAAAAAAAGCATATGACATTAAACATAGAATTTTCAGTTATTTCTACAAATGCAGTTAAAATTTGAAATCATTTGAACGAGAATTGGTCAAGTTATTAAATTACGAAATTGAAACACCCTATATATTTACTTATTACATTACCCGGCGGCCATAGTCGAGGGTGACCCGAAGGCTCCTTTTTCTATATCTACAACATCAAGTTGTAGGGAAGGGCGCTACTCCTTTCCTTGGATTTCTCCACTTTACCCTCGATCCTTACCTTATAATGCTGAGTGTTAAGCCAGGCGGCATCAAGTACAATTTTTTTGAGTCTTTGATATGACTCGACCTAGGATTGAACCTCGGTCTCCCGGGCCGTTGGCAAACACTCTAACAGCCATTGACCTATTGAGTAGAGTGTTCGCAGATAGTCCGGTAGACCGGGGTTCAATCCCACGTTGAGTCATATCAAAGACTCAAAAAATAGTACTTGATGCCGCCTTGCTTAACAAGAAAAGGGAGTTTTCGGGTCACCCTTGACTAAGGTCGCTAACTTTATTTACTTACCTTACCCAGCTAAATCCACTTGCATAAGTAGAAAAGCAGATAAACCATCTCGTCCGTTGCTGTCTTTAATCTTTGGCATCACTGTTTGTTACTTTTTCTTTTTTGTTGACTGTAAATTTTAATTTAGTCCAGAAAAAATTATTTTCTTTAAGACTTGGATTTTCTTTCCAGGTATTCAATCCTTTTAATACTTCTAGAAGGACCATATATCTTTGCCTTGCTGCAAATTCTCTGGAATGTTCCGTTCATTGCAAACTCCAAACATCCTCAATTTCCTGGGATCGGGAATGTTTTATTGGTAAGTGTTGTATACCGGATCCCAGAATGTTTTGATATACTAATACGTACGAATTAGTAGTTCACAGTTGAGTGCTCAGAATTAATATTACATAGACGGTTCGCATAAAGGTCTCCGTATGTTTTAGTAATTTACTAAGCTTTTTGCTCAGATGTGGCTCAAGGCTGTATGTCAGGTCTCCGTATGTTTTATCTCCACTGCTCTAAACAGCAGTAAACGAGTAATCATGGACCAGTTCAACTTCTCCCATAAAAGGTATGGTAGGCTAGTCCACAACTGTAAGATTCATTTACAATTTCACAATTAAGAAATCGTGGCTTTGTGATGATTTGTTGTTGTTGATTTTATTTGGACTAATTATATTAAAGCTAAAATTGATAATACATAACTGAATAGCAAGTGTAGGTTAATCGGTTGAGATGAAATGATTTGACACATAGTAAGCGAATGCAGCAAACTTGCACAAAGGAGTACAAGACAAGGCACCACTGGGTAGGAAAGGTGATCCATTGGAAATCATGCAGAATTGAATTTTGACAATACTACCAAATAATAAATGGGTAAATCATAATCTATCCAGGAGAATGAGATTTATAAAATTCTCTGGGATTTTGAGATAGAAATGCGTCTCCTAATCCCGGCCAGCCATACCTAGTGCTAATAAACAAACAAAAAAGAGAACTTGATCTCTTGTGGATTTTGCCATTCCAGCAGACCAGTGATGGAATATAAAGGAATGCGAAAAGAAAGACAAATTCTTGGACCTTGAGAGAGAACTAAAAAACAACAACAAACAAACTGTGGAACATGTGGGTGTTGGTGATACTTAACTGGTAAGCTTGGAAAGGTCCTCAAAGGAATGGGAAGGGGAATGGAATAGTTGGATATCGGAGGAAAAATAGAGACCATCCAAACTACATTATGCTCCTATAATTTAGGTATTATTAATTTTTGAAAAAATTATATTCAGTTTAAAATCTAAAAAAAAATCATATAATTTAATGTTAAGGCCAGGACAATAAAAGAGGAATTTGCGAAAAAAGATGGTCATGATTTCTTAAATGAGAGAAATATTCTTTCCAGTAGTTAGTTTAATCGATTCCATTTTTATCTTGACACACACACACACACACACACACATATACACACATACATAGAGGTACTACCACTCTAAGTCGCAGTGGTGCCGGGAGTAATGGCAGTGAAGACTTAATTAACACTACCCAAAGTTCCAGAATTGGAGCCACACCACAGGCTGCAATTTAGGGTCATACCCAGGTCATCCCTTTGGGAATGTGTTTTACCATTTGCAGCGGATGCAATCGGCTTATTCTAAGCTCCGCCGACAGAGTGATGTATATATATATATATATATATATATATTGTCACGACCCGTCGGTGAAAAGTCATTGTGTCCCCTTGACTGTGGATAGGGTAACACCGTTTGGCCAGACAACTGAATAAATAAATAGTTAAAATAAGAAAACTTAACGTTTAGATCACGTCTTAGTTTTCGGGTCTCCTCCTTATTCACATGTGGAAGATATATAGATTACAATAAAGAGCAGCATTCAAGAGACAGATGCAGCGATAAATTGTGTTAATATCACTTTGTTAAAAACAAATTTAGGAAGAAACGAGAAGGGAAAAAATGAGGTTAAGTAAATTAACTGAATTACGTCACATTTAGGGATATAGAAAGAGCATTAGTTTTACAAAAGGGGAAAAATAGAGTATTTAGCTGAGGTAGGTTTCTCGTGTCTTTGAATTTAAATGCACATTTTTAATTTATTCTTTCTTAACCTTCTTTTCATCTTTTTTAATTCTCTCTTTTTCTTTTTTTCGTATTTTCTCTGTTTTACATAATAATAATAATTCATCTTTCTTCTGTTTTCGCTATTTTTTTCTATGATAGCCAGAGTTATGTCATAAGTTTCTCTTCCACCGTCATTTCAGAATTGTCCTCTGACTTTTAACTTTGCTTACAGTTCAGTTCGTTTAGCTCCTGCTGCTATCTTACAGCGAGCGAGTGAGTTGTAATTCAGTATTAAAAGATATTTATCAAACTTCTCACCAAGTCTAAATGCAGCAAAGGCCATTATAAATAGGAGCCACGAACTGGTCGAAACCCATGCAAGGAAATTACAAAAGTTTTTGGTCTCCTCCCCAAACCCCTAATGGGCGCCTCAGACACCGAGTGATTAATTCAACCCTGCAAAGCAGATAAAACCTGGGGAACGGCTTCTTGAAGCCATTGGTTTGTCGATTTCGGCCACCCGGCATCAATGCAAGACGATTTCCATCGAGTTCGCACATCCAGTCACCGTAATTTGGTGATTGGAAGGTATTTATCAGACACCAAGGCTAAAAAATTCAAGGCCATTTTATTGTGGGTTCAGAGAAAAGGTTTAAACCTATAAGCAGCAAAGACAACACAATTTTCCCCGTCGGCATCTCCTTAATGGAGCGCCTCAGGCACTAAGCAATCAACTTATTTCTGCAAGCAGGTAAACCCTGTGGGGGAAGGTCCTCTGAAGTCAAGAGATCGTCGATTTCTGCCACCCGGTACGAATGATAGGCGCATTCCATCGAGTCTGTACACAGTTGACAACGATCCCTACTGACAGTACGCATTGGCGACGACGGTATAGACACTGGCGCAACGGGGAAATGCCAATAAGTGCTGAGTAATTGAAGAGGGAACGTTCTAATTATGCGAACTGGTTGGACGGGTTAAGCTATTTAATCCAATAGTAGTGGCGGGGCATATGTTCCTTTATACATGCCTCCAATGTAACATTTATGAATTAAGAAACTTTTATGATTAAAAGACAGACTCTCTTAGAGATTAATTGGAAATACACACACACATATATATATATATATAGATATTTGGGTTGATGAACAAGGTTATCACTTGATTCCGAAAAGAATTCGAAAACCATCGATTATCGTTTAACTTTGGAGTGATACTTTATGGAACCGCTACTGGCATAACGATAATCAACAAGGTGTGACGGCAAATCAAAATAAATGATCCCCGGATGAGCAACCATTTAAAAGCGTATGGGAACTGGTGCCTTTAAATATTGTTATCACCAAACGGGGAGTTTATTTTTTTTCGCACATGTGAAGACGGGGCGGTCTGGCACTTGATCCCTCGTAGAATAAGTCCTTGTTCATAGTCCTTTCTCGGGCATATAGGAACTGGCATATTATGTGGGGGTTAATTTAGGGCTAGACTGACCGCCATCGGCAAGGGGTTTCCAAATTTCACGTTACTCATACACCCACCAGGCCACTAGCTCTTCCACCCCTAGATTTATGGAAGGTATGGACCCCTAGGTTTAGATATAACAATATTAATTGTAGTAGTCGACACCTCCTTTTTCCCGTATAATATTTTTAAAAGGGATTTATAGGACAATTTAAGCGAGAATAGCATAAGGCGGAAGAAGCTGAAAAAGATACATGAAAAAGCAACTGGACAGCAATCGACATAAATGAACAACTTCAACACGTGGGAACATTAAAATATATCAATCTTTTTACTACACACGCGGATACACATATTCAACATGTCGGCTATATTATTAGCGGACAATACATGATTCTAAATGTCTTTCTTCCTTTTTTTTCCTTTAGTCTTACTTTAAATTGAGAGAGAGAGAGAGAGAGGGAGAGAATATATAATTGGGTGTAGGGAGAAACAGTCTTAAAGTTTACTTATCTTTACGACGACTTTCCTTTGGAGAATATTTTCTTTTTTTTACGGGTTGACAGAATTTATTTATGCATATCGCTCTGGCTTGAAGGCACTAAGTTCTTCTTATCCAAGATTTCTTTCCGCTTTCTTCACCCGGAGTTTGGCCTGACACTCCGTTCATCACGACCTCTATTCCAAAACTGATTTTCTTTTACCCTATTTCCGCTGACGGGAAGAAGGTACCACTTCCGTTTTAGGGTTCTGGCCAATCGTTTCGCTTCCATCTTCCTCCTTTCCCTGTCTGGCGATTCCGAGTGAGGTCACGGAGTACAGATAGCCTGACCCACATTTTTTCTTCCTTCAACGGCCGGTCGAAGTTGACCTACATTCTTTATTTGTCTTTTAACGGTCAATCTTTGGCTAATTCAAACACGGAGGGTAGTGGAAATTCCTTATTTCTCCTTTCTCAGTGGGAGATCACGTGACAAAGGGAAATGGACTAGACTACCCGAGTTCAAATCCTGAACGAAGCTGTTTGTATTTCACATAGCGCGAATACTTTTGGTAAAGGTATGAATTCAACTATTTTCCATCCAGCTTTGGGTAAATAGAAAGGCTGATTGGGCTTTTTAATCTTGATAAGCCAATTGGTCTTGTAGAAGGAAAACTCTAAACTCAAACCTGAAGAAAAATGGTGTTTACCTGTTTTTTTCTATCCAAGACAGGGTACACGAGAAGCATCCCCATGACCCAAAGCAGATTACGCGAGTAGTGGTGGTGGGGTGTTGAGTTCGATCTGAAGAAGTCACCAAACACATTTTATGTTTAAATTACCAGTGTTTGTTACATTGTAAAATGAAAAAAAAACAAAAAACAAAACAATTTTTGTTTTTTAATCTTTTAAATTTGTAAATATTTTTTTTGTTACAGAGTACGTCATTACAGTACATTAAAATATGAAATTCAATGATGCGAATTTAATTTGAATTAATCTTATTAATCAATTAATTCACTTATCTAGATAGATTACCCTAGGCAACAATTTTTTACTTTTTGAATCTTGTCTAGATTTAGGGTATTTTTGCACTGCTGAATCAGGAAATGGCATCCGTTTCTCTCCATCAGGTCAGGTTTTTTGGCGAGGTTGATTTGAAAAAGATCAGATCTTTTGACAAAATCGAATACATTTTTGCGGCATTATCGGCTGATTTTTGTCAACTCATATCATCCTAAATATGTTTTTAAGAGAAAATGTTTTGCCAACAACATATATTGATTACCTGATAGAAACATCGATTACTGTAAACAGAATGGTGGGCATTGATAAAGGTAAGTACCCGTAAATTGTATGTTGCTTCATCATTGTTCAAACTTTGGGCTTGAACTTCCCTTTCTTCGAGTTTCTGGAATGCTCAGCGGCAGGGAGGTCTCTCTTTAGATTCCAATAGTAGTCAACCATCATGACTGCGTCCCAGCAATCCTGATACCTGGTCTCCATCTCTTTCAGTTCCTGATGGAATCTCTCCCTCTGCTCGTCACTCATTGAACTCAGGTTCTCAGGAAACCGGTCCATATGTGAAAATAGGTAGTTCATCTTGACGCTCATGTTGCAGCCCAGGTTTCTGAAAGTAGTCAGCATATTGTTGACAAGTTCTGCGTAGTTTCTGGCCTTATTGTTGCCAAGAAAGTTCTTCACTACCAGTACAAATGCCTTCTACGCTTCCAGTTCCACTTCGTTCACTGAGTTTTCGAACTCTGAATCTTTGATGAGCTGTCGGATCTGAGGACCATCAAAGATGCCAGCTTTCAACTTCTCCATGGTCAATCCGGGAAAAGCCTGGCACAAGTAAGTGAAGCAGTCATCATCCTTGTCCAGAGCCTTGGTGAACTGCTTGATTAAGCCGAGCTTGGTGTGCAGCGGTGGGAAGAGTATTCTGTCTCTGTCCACCAGAAGGTCGTTAATGACGTTACTTTCTTTGCAATGCACCAGTTCCTCCCGCAAAGGCCAGCCCTTCGTGTAATGCTGTGCACGCTCCCTACTACCCCACATGCACAGAAAACATGATTTTATGACTTCAAACTGATTCCTTTTAGACATAATCACCCAGAACTCTCGGACCTGAATACTTCTTGTCATTAAAATAATCATTTCCAATCAAAACAATTATTCGACATGGCATTTTACCCCCACCAACTTCTTCTAAAATGCTCCACACATGCATACATGTGGCCATAGCTCAGAAATTTGACCTGATTGAGCAAAATCAATGAGATTTTTGGATTCAGTGCATCAGATTCATTTTAAATCAGTTAAAAAAATTAACGCATTTAAACTGTACTACGTTAAACTTAATTGTTTGACATTTAACTGTGTGTGAACAAAAACTATACTTTTACTAAACTGAATTGTTTGAACATGAACTGTTTGACTAAACTGGATAGCTTGAAATAGAAGTGTTTTTGACAATTGAACTGTGTACTTATACTTAACTGAATTGTTTGAAATAGAACTGTTTATTTGTATTAAAATGTATTTGGCATTAAATAACCTACAAAGGTTGATATGCTATAAAAATCCAACCAACTCACCAACCAACCAACCAACCTATAAATGAGTAAAATCAATGAAGAAACTAGAAGAACGCATAAATCGTTTGTTTTTGGAATTAGTGGCGCTGGGATTGAAATCCAAAAGTGACTGGTATGAAAAATGTTTGAATATTCTTAGATGCAAATGTTAACATAGCGACACTTACTGTTAGGACTTTGAATACAGTAAACTAGTTACCTGAGTTGACAGCGTCTGCAATCGAGCATCATATGCATTCATGAATTCTACTCACACAACTCGTTAAGCAGAAATGAGAAATATCTAGCAGACTTTTTCCTTGAAAACAGACTCGAAAGCAGACAAGCATGCCATAATACTAAATTTTAAAAGAGAGAGGGTAAGCTATGGATATACACCGACCCAAATAGCAATAAAGCACTGCTAGCTTATATATTCAGAAACAAGAAATGAATAAATAGCACCCTGAACTGTGAGGCATACTCTTCTTTTGAAAGAGAATATTCCGATAACAGAATCGTCACAGCCAAGATACGCATGAGTCTACGGAAAAATAAGAAACGAAGAATCAAAACCACACGTTACAACTGAGCCTTGTATACCAAAAGAGATATTTAGCAGTAAATATATGGTAATTGCAAGAAACAAATTCGATACTCTTATGAACAAATCCTAGAAGCAGCATCCCACAAAACAGCAGCTGTACGGCCACTTACTTCCCATCTCAAGACTACCCAAGAAATACAAACAAGAGATACGAGACACTACAAGTGAAGCAAGGATGAAAGTATAAATGACGTTCTTCTATCGATCTCTATTGTTGGCCGACCAGAACTTCTGTGGGAGGACCAGTCAGGAGCAATAGATGACGAAGAATTTTTCCCCGTCGAACAAACTATATAAAATATTTAACAAAAATACCGTTAAATCAAGCTCTAGTTGCATGCCCAACATTGACAACTTAATTAATAAAAGCAACAGTAAAAAGCTCAATAAAAAACAACATATTGAGTTCCCCGTATCAAAAAGGCCGCTTATCCCCTTAAGGGCAAATGCCAATATGAATGCATAGAATATAAGGTTGAGGTGCATAGTAGCGGAACCAACAGTTGTATTATTAATAAAAAAAAGTGTATATGGGCTCTACTCAAGGAGCTTTCAAAAAAGGTATTATAATACTAGAACTAGTTTCGCACATGGAATTTACAGACAAAGAACTAGTTTATCTAAATGTGTGGGGAATTAAAAAGAAGCAAAGTAAAGATCTTATATCAAATTGGTTGATCATAAAAATACCCTAAATATAAGGCCGGTGATAGATATTTATTGCTATGTATGGAGAAAAAAGTTAGCTATAGCTTCTTTCTATAAAGCCCAATGAATTACTCGACCAGAGATCTGAAGTATTTCATGTTTACATGCATAAGAAGCTTGGCTACTTGGTAAATAGAATGCAAATTTTTTGTATTTCATTTTTTTATTATGCTAATCTTTTATTCTTTTTGGTGGCAGATTTACTAATAAAATGTTGTTTAGGCCAAATCCTCTGTAGTTAGAATTATTTTGATGATCCGATAGGTGACACCTAGGTATTTAGTTTCTGGCTCTTCTAGGTATTATATATATACTTAGAAAACTGACTATAGATGTACGTTGAAGGTAAGAAGTATGGATCCCGACAGAGATTATATATATATATATATATATATGTGAGTATATTTTCTCACCTGAAGATCACGTGCGTGAAAAGAGTCGTCAGTCATCTTAATTTACATTTAGTTTATTTTATAATTGAAATATGTTAATATTGTTCTGCATCGTTATGCATAGAACACTTTGTTTTATTAACTGTGACCGTTTTTAGTGGAGAATTTTAATCATATATATATATATATATTAGTTTATGGTAATTAAACTATGGTATTCTCACATGTACAGCCATTTGTTACTATTATTTTACTTTTCTGTGAACTTTAGCTGATGTCTTCCAGTAGAGTTTAAATGACAGCAAGTCTCCTCGAGTCTCCACGACTCTTTTCAGTATTTTGACTGATCTCAACAATCCTATTGTTTGGATTGTCTCCACATGTTCTTTTATTTCCAAGTCCTCCAGTCTTCCTTTTCCAACCTTTTGGTAACTGAACCGAGTGCCCTGATTACAATTGGTATCACCGTCACCTTCATGTTTCATAGTTTTTTTTATGTTCTCTAGTAAGATCTATGTACTTATCTCTCTTAACGCTTTCTTTCAATTTTACCCTGAGATCTGCCGGGACGACAAAGTTCACTATTCGGCAAGTTCTCTTTTTTTGTTGTTGAGCATCATTCGGTCTAGTCGTTTGGCTGAGATTAAGAGATTCGTTTGTATCTTAAAATCCCAGAGAATTTTGTGCGTATCATTCTTCAGGACGGGTTACTATTATCATAAAAGATGTTATTTAAGAATAATTTTTCATTGTCTTCTTCCTTGAATGTATTTTCGATGGTAAATTTAATTTGTAAATAATATCGTGCTGTCCTAGTTTTCAAAGTGGATAGTGCCAGCCTTAAAAATAAGTGTTTGATGCTTTATCTTTTATTAATCCTCGATCAGTGGGGCTGGTAGCATATCCACAGCTTTGTAACCCACAAAACCACTTATAATAGGCTGACTGTTTTCCCTGTAGATCAGTAAGACTCAACAACAAAAAAGGTGTCCTGGGTATGGGACTAAATTGCAGATGATGGTGAGGCTCCAGTTCAGGAGATCTAGGGAATGTGGAGCACCCCCTTCATTACCGTTATTCCTAGGTTCATTCTGACCCAGACTGCTAGTACCTATGGGAGTCCCATCTATAGATCAAAGGAATCTGTTTAAAAATTATTCGAATTTGATTGGACCGTGTGCAACCCACCAAAAAGACCAATAAAAACCTAAAAAGCAACTAGCAAACAAGCAAACAAAAAACCTTTGAGAAATAACTACCAAAAATGTAAATATGAACGTGCAATGAACTCGACTCCTTAACTTCCAGGTAGAAAATAACCCAATACACGTTGACATATCGATATTTACCAACCCCTCCGCTCGGGCACGATATGATGCAAGGTCAATTTTTAAGCGGAGGTTTCCTTCTTCTAGACTAGTTGCCTCAACAAGGCTGAGGAACCTAGTCTACCCTATTATTTACCCCTAGCTGGAGGGAGAATAATTGGATTCATACCTTTCCCAAAGGTATTAGTGCTATGTGAAATGCAATCAGTCTCATCCAGGATTTGAACTCGTATCGCCGTGTCCATTTCCTACGACGATAACCATTACACCACGGACACCTCCAGAATACGCGTTGAAATATCGTTAAAATCAGTCAATCAATAATTATTGATTGACTGATTTTAACGAAATCTGGTGGATTGATTATAATCAATCCACCAGATTTCTAATTTTCTTTGTATAACTACGCCCATTCGGTAATGTGCCTAGATTCAATTAATCTTTCTTTAATATTCCTCAAGATCCTATTCTAATAAATGATATAATCATATTATTCACTTCTGTATCGGTCGAATTTCGAAGAACAAATTTTGAGAAAAAATTGGCTTCGATTAATAATTTAGCAAGCTGAGGTGTGTTGATATTAATTCATCGGCATGCCTCCCACCAGGCATGATTTGAAACAAGGTCTATTTTATATTGGAGGTTTGGAGAGAGGAAGGTCGCGTTGAAACTCGTTCGCTGCAGGACAATGCTGGTCATAGGACCACAAAGTGCAATGTGAACTATGCTAGCCTTTGCCAAGTACGTATGCCAGGTGACTTTGCTGGTCATAGCTTCACTAGACCCGAAGGTCTGGTCCTATGCTTATTACTGATCTTTTGTCCACCAGAAGGTGGCCTGGCCGGAGCTGTGGGCCAAAAATGGTCGAGAATAAGGCCAATGTAATAAAAGATTAATTTTCATTGTGGACTTAAATCAATAAATGTGTCACAGCTAAATTATTTTAACGCAACGAATCTCTGTCTTTCTATGAATGTAGTTTGTGCGATGTGTTCGTAACAGTTTTTTCGTTGCACTGAAAATCCTATAAATTTCTCTATGTTTTGTGGCAGAAAACTTTGGAGACAAATGTCAGATTAAGATTGTAGATATCTTCATAGAAATATGATGGAGTGGGTTAAGTAGATAATAATTATTTTTACCCCGTGTCTGTGCCACACAAGGGTTGTAAGTTAAACCTCATGAAAAAATCAAAACAAAAACTAAACAAAAACAAAATAAACTAAAAACAAAAAAGCAAAAACAAAAGAATAAACAATTCTTGTTTAAAAATTGATTCCATATATTCGACATGAAGGGAAAATGTTTTTTTTTTTTAATTTTAGGGCTGTTTTGTTTGCTCGATTGAAGCTGCTTGTCTGGTATTTTTTGCCATCGAAGTAGCACCAATATTTCCCGTTTCCATCTTCTTACCAATTCTAAATTCCGTACTCCTAATTCCAGTTTTTGTCGAAGAAGTTCTGAAGATTCAGGTAAGTTCATTCTTATGATTTCGACCATTATTTTCAGAATGCATATCTTTATCAAACACTCTCACTCTCAAGATTGACCTAATGAGTAAAGTGTTCGCCAAAGACACCGGGTTCAATACCAGGTCGTGTCATACCAAAGATTTAAAAAATGGTATTTGATGCCGCCATGCTCAACACTCAGCATTATAAGGTAAGGATCAAGGGTGAAGTGGAGCAATCTAGGGAATGGAGTAGCACCCTCCTCTACACCTAGCTATTGAAAAGGGAGCCTTCGAGTCACCCTTGACTAAGGTCGCCAACTTTACTTACTTTTATACTGGTTGCCTGATTGAGGCTTAAGAACATGGTCTGCCCAACTATTTACTGACAGCTGGCGGGGCGGGGGGGGATACGGAGTCCTGTCTTTTCCAAAGGAATTAATGCGAAGTGAAATGCATTCTCGTCCAGGATTTGAAGCTGGAGTCACTGATTCCATTTCCTGCGAGATAACTTTTACGCTAAGCCCGTCTCTTTATTTTAAAGAATTTTTTTTTCAACCGAATACAAAGGGAGGATTTTTTAAATTAATTTCTCGCACATATTTTTGTCCCTTGAAGAATGTGAGGAGTGTACATGATTGGCAACATTTATGTCCTTAGCTGAAGCAATCTCCTATTCTTGCTATTATTAAAATATTCAACCAGGAAGTAACGTAGATTCTGATTGTTAAGTGGCGGTTTACATTAATATAAGTGGGTGCCAAAATGTTATGCCTGGCCACAGAACAGTGATTCTCAATCTTTTTTAGATTACTTGGGAGGTGCTTGTGACGTAACGGTTATCTACCAAGGAATTTGAACTGATTTCAAATCATGACTACTTTCCCTTTGGAGGTGCTTGTGGCGTAACGGTTATCGACGTAGGAAATTGAACTGAGTTCAAATTTTGACTTTTTTCCCTTTAGAGGTGCTTGTAACGTAACGGTTATCGACCTAGGAAATTGAATAGAGTTCAAATTTTGGAAGAGATTGCAATACTCTCTGGGAAAGGGATGAATCCAACTATTCTCCCTCAGTTTCAGGTAAATAGTTGGAGAGACAGGACTCTTTAACCCTCGTAAAACAACAGGTCTAGAAGGAAAACTCTGAATTGAAACTACCTTTTTTTTTCGAAAATAATCACCTAATTCAAAGTTATAGGCATTTTATCGTTTTTTCTTTTTCTACTTAAAACAGATACTGAAGAAAAGAGTTAAAAACTAACAAAATTTTTCAAAAGTTTCCTGTGTTTGAAAAGAAATGTTACAAAAAAAAGAAACATCTACCTATCAAGTTTCAATGCTAAAAAGAAAATCACTGCAAAGGATTATTTTTACCTTAAAAGAAATGTTTAGACAACGCATCCATTAAACTGTTTGCAAATATTTTCCTTTATTATTCTATATAAACGTCACATCGGGAAGTAATAAAGAAAATCTTAGATGCATGACTTAATTTACCGTTTCAAGTATGAGTAACTGGTTTTTCTATGAATCTTTTGAGTGGATGCAAATGTGGGTTACATCATCCCTAACACATATCAATAAAATGTGCATATAAAGTGGGACAAATAGAAAAAGAAAAAAGAAAATTTAAACTTGAATTAAAGATGTATAACTTATATAATATATGTGTGTAATTTATTCAATTTGTGTATGATTTGTATATATGTAAATGATATAATGTAAGTGTAATTTATATATGTGTTTAATCTATATATGTGTGTATGTTATATAGTATATTTGTAACTTACAGAATATCTGTGTAACTTATATAAGTATGTAACTTGTATATGCGTAATATATATAGCTTATATAACATTTATACATAACTTATATAATGAAGTCAAGACGTTTAGACTAACGCCCTCTGAGAGTTGACTGGATTCTTTAATTTTGGTTTAGCAACCAATCTAGGAGAAGGAAAGCTCTGAATTTAAAGCGTCTTTACACCGATTAAAATTGACCTTGTGTCACATCCTGCTTGGGGTGGAGAGGTAGTGTAAATACATACTCTTCTAGATAAGTGTTACTCAGCAATATTTTATAAGTAGATTTGAAAGTCCTCCGCCATTTGCGAGTTTTTCTTTGACCAGTTTGTTGACCTACATGGTTCTAGGATCTAGTCTGACCCACACTTACCCATAGCTGGGAATGAGTGAGAATTTGAACTCGAATTATCAAGTCTATTTCTTACGACGAAAACCGTCACGCCACCATGCGTGTTTCAATTCAGAGAAAGATTATGAAATTATATCAGACCAATTTGATGAATTTTAGAGAACTTTTACTTTCAAATATTTTTATGCAGAAGCAAATTTTTGTATGGACTTATAACTTTTTTCCATGATAAAAAATCAGACGTGTTGCTGTGTTGGTGAGTCTACTAGATTGGGGATGGTGGTAACATTTTGATGTGGAAAAAGAAGACAGTGAGATACTTCTTACAAGTGAACACCTGAACCGATAAGCGCACCTTCGAACGAACAATAAAGCACCTGTATTTGATTCGTACTTTAAAACTACATGGAAATATAAAGCATATTAATGACTGACGACTTGGGACGTCGGTTTTGTAGTCCATCTTTGATATTCTAGGTAAAATTATTCAAAGATAAAATTGTTTTTAGCATAGAAGTATCTAAAGAAAATTCGAGAAATCAAGTGATTTAATTTATGCATTGTAGTTTATAGAAGTGTTTGGACATCTTCTTAAAGTCTGGTTTGCGGGCGTAAAATATTTTAAAGTACATAAAAGGCATAATGGCTGTGGAAAATTCATTCACAACCAGTGGGTAGAGTGTCTGCCAATGGTTCGGGAGACCTGGGTTCAATCCCAGGTCGAGTCATACCAAAGGCTTTAAAAATGGTACCTGATACCTTCTTGCTTAACACTCAGCAATATAAGGTACGTATCAAGGGTAAAGTGGAGCAATCCAGGGAAATGACTCACGCCCTCCCCATACACCTCGGTGTAGTAGCTATTGAAAAGGGAGCCTTCTGGTCACCCTCGACTACGGTCGCCAACTACTACTACTACTACTTTTTCATGTAATTTTTTAGATGGATTGCATTTATATATTTTTTGATGCTTCGTTCTGAATGATGTTATCGGGTAATGATTTGAAAACATTTCTGGCAAAACAATATTACACTTTATTCGACATCAATCTAAACAGAATAACAAAAACTTATTCCAATATTCACTAATTATAGAGTAACTAAAAAAACAAACAAACTACGGAGCATGAAGGTGACAGTGATACCAATAGTAAATGGTACGCTCGGAACAATCACGTAAGGCTTGATAAAGGGACTGGAAAATTTAGAAATCAAAGGACAAGTGGGGACCATCCAAATTACTACATTATTAAGATCAGCCAGAATACAAAGAAAACGCCAGTCACTCAAACGCCAGTGAAAGACCATCGGCTAACGATGTTGGGAAAAATCTCAAGGAATAATAATAACAAAAAAAGAATAATGTGTCTTTCCTTTGGTTTGTTTGTTTAATGGCATGTCAACTCTTTATGAATTATTTAATGCCAAAACTTTATTTGTAAATGTTTGATTGTAAATTATCTTTAGCTGAACATTCCAAAACACCATATACAAAAACACATACGCAACAAATGGTTTATGCAACATTATGCAAGACTTATAGGCAGAGTGGTCACATCGCAACAGACTTCGCTCACACTCTAACAATTACATTATTACAAATTCGCATCATATATTACGTTATACATATTACCTTTTGTAACTCTTATCTAATATCGTGTACCTTTAACCGGGTATCTGATATCTTTTACACATCGCTCTTTAGCCTTTTACCTTTTCATTCTTTTATTTATCCATTTACCAGGGAAAGGAGTAGTGCCCTTCCCTACACCTCAGTGTAGTAGCTATTGAAAAGGGAGCCTTCAGGTGGCCTTCGACTACGGTCGCCAAACTTTACTTTTTTTTTTACTTATTTATCCATTTACTGTCGTTGAGTGGGTCATTAAGAGAAAAAAAAACGTCATAAATTTTCCTGATAGAATAAGCCACTTTATATATATATATATATATATATGTAAGTTGGCTGTCTGTTGTCGAGGGCGACCCAAAGGCTCACTTTTCAATTGCTACTACATTAATGTGTAGAAGAGGGCGCAACTCTTTTCCCTGGATTGCTCCACTTACCCTTGATCTGTATCATAATGCTGAGTGTTAAGCAAGGAGGTATCAAGTGCCATTTTTTGAGTCTTTGGTATGACTCGACCTGGGAATGAACCCCCTTAGCTTGGACTTTGCGAACACTCTAAACATTATGTCAGTAAGCCAGGGTATATATATATATATATAAGTTAAGTGTGCGACCGTAGTCGAGGGCGACCAGAAGGCTCCCTTTTCCATAGCTACTAAACCGAGGTGTAGGTGAGGGTGCTACTCCCTTTCCTGGATTGCTTTACTTTACCTTTGATACGTACCTTATATTGCTAAGTTTTCAGCAAGGAGGTATCAAGTACCATTTTAAAAGTCTTTAGTGTGACGCGACCTGGGATTGAACCCAGGTCTCCCGAACCATTGGCGAACACTGTACTCACTAGGCCAATGAATTGACACGAAACCTCTCCGACTGGGGCTCACTCCCAGCGAGGGTGACAAGTATTAAGTCACAACTCTTATATTTATATCCACTGTCCGGACAACGCCGAATGGATTGCTGGTATCGGGTTGGACAATTTTATTGTATGTCACTCTACCACAAGCGAACAAGGGAAGTTTCAACACGGAACCTTCGATCGACCAAAATGAAGTTGTCGCATTTCTCATTGAGAAGGAACTAGGTTACTGAGGTCGGCTTTCTCGTTGCAATGTATGACTGGAGCTGATTTTTCTTTTTTTCTTTTTCCTCCGTATATTTTCTTGACTTATCATCAAGCACATTTTTGATCTTTCAATTTTTCGCGAACATTCAATTCTGTTTAATGGGTCATATTCTTCCTTCCTCGTGACCTAATTCAAATTTCGCAGGATTTCTTCCTTCGATACGTTTGTTCCATTCAGATTTTGTTTTCACAGTCAGTTAAGAAACAAAAAGACAAAAGTTTTTTTATATCTTTCTGACTGTTTTCATAATCTCCTCACATGAGTTGGCTTGGGACGTTAGCTTACATTATTCGCAAAATAACAGGCACGTCTTTTTCCGAAGACTAATTTCGACCAGCTGAACTTGAAGTAATTCTGTCCTCGTGGTCTCGGATTTCTCACTGATTCGCATCGCACGAGAGTATTAACCAATCAACATTCAGTCCTTATAACGGTGGTTTGTTGCCAAGGAGCTATTTTCCTGCTTATTACTATTAATAATAAAACCGTTCCTGGGGAGCTTGGCAACCGCCAATTGACCCGCACACGACCTTGACACACTTCAATTCCCAGACGTCTCTTCTATATCTACTGGTTAGAGAGAGAGAGAGAGAGAGAGAGAGAGAGAGAAAGAGAGAGAGATGTTATATGATTAAGGTATGATTTTTTATTTTAATCATTTTTCATTAATTATATTTTATCATTCAGTTTGGTTGGGCTTTGAACTATTCGGGTTACGAGTTCAGATATGCAGTCAATTGGTGCAGTTTACGCTCGTGCGCAAAGGATATGACAATCACCATTGTAATAATAAACCCCAAACAGGAAATAGGGCTGGAGTGTGGATGACGTCATACCCATAAGAGATGGGCTGAGAATTTGAGGATTTTAAAAATCACATCAGTTGAGTTCCGAACATGGTGTCGAGAAGTTGAGTTCTGACCATGGCGTGGAGAGGTTGGGGTCCGACCATGGTGTTGAGAAGTTGAAGTCCGACCATGGAGTTGAAGGTTGACATTGGACCATGGAGGCAGACAGTTGAGTTCTCTGTCGTTGCGGCGGCGGTTATGTTTTTCGGGTCCCGACCAGCGAAGATGAATTGAGATTTAAAATACCACGAGATGTGCCGAACGTTGGGGGTGTTGTTAGCATTGTATGATACGAAAGACTTTTGAGACTTGTGTCTCTCTCCTCGTATCGAAGAACCGAACTCAGAAATTAATAAAACCGTTCGTACCTGAACAACGGAGTCCGCCTGTGTTTTGTATTTCCCTGTTTTTGCATTTGCATATGTACTGTTGTGATTGATTATGATTATGACTATACAAAAGAATATCATCTCAGTGCGCAGTAACGTGCCATGTCTTTGCAAAAAAAAAAAAGAAGATATTGATGGATTTGAACTTGGGTTATCCATGGTACTTTAGACGATTAGAAGCGGCTACAAAATGATGGAAATCAATTTTGGGCGACTGCTGTTTCAGGTGGGAGAGAGAGAACGTAAAATGAATAAGACCCTCAACTCCAACGAAAAAAAAAAAAAAGAAAGCAAAAAACTGTGCTACCCAGAACGAAGAAGAAAACAACGGAAATAAAAAAAAGCCTCAACTCCAAAGAAAAAAAAGAAAACAAGATGTTCGACACGAAGGAGACAACGGAAAGGAAAAAAAATTCAACTCCACAGACAAGCCTAACAACGAAAAAGAAAAAATGTTCGACACAAGGCCACAGAACAAGGAGAAAAAATAGAACAAAAGAATCGAGAAGAAGGCATGAAAAAAAAAAAAAGAAAATAAGGTACTCGCTCATTGTACAAGTTTTACATCTGTCGTTTTTAAGTTGAGCGATTTGTGCCCGATAGAATTTATTTAATTACGTAAGAAAAAAAGGAAAAGTGGTAGGTACATTGCTCAAATTAAGAAAAGTGATTTTTTCCTTTTGTGTATCTTTGAATTTCCTGGTTCGCGTTGATAAAATTTAGCTAATTATGAAAAAAAAAAAAAAAAATTGGTTATATCAGGCTGTCAAGGTTTTAATAGTCGCGTCCAATAGATTTGAATGATTATAAAAGAAAATTAGAAATCGGTGATAAAATCCAGTATATTTCATATATGAGTTAATACAGTTACTACTATGTTTTGGACAGTAAATCAGAGGGGAAGGAAAAAAAGGAGAAAAAGAAAGATGGGAACAGTGGACATTGTTCCTATGTTAAAATGATTGACAGGTCATAATGTAAACTTCCACTTGGGTTGTGAATTCTAATTTTCAGGAATGGACTTTGATTGTAAACAAAATTTTTGTGAATGAAAGTTTGTAGTAACTTATGGATGCTATCGTAACGTATAGTAATTTGACATTCGGATTTTGGTCCAAGCTCCAGGAAGGATTCGGAAATCGGTGATATTTCTCTGGAGAATGCTCATATACCTTTGGATCCGTAGATAGGCTGTGGGATGGGTTCGATGTTGGAAAAGTTGTAGAAATTGGAAGCGTTCTATGAAGTCTCCCTAGAACGGAATCGATATTTTGGGTATTGGTAGAAGCCATACAAGGTTTTGTGAAGGTCTTCCCCTGGAGAGAGGTCGAGAAAAAATTGAGGTTCTGATTAGTGGCCAGGCCAGTGTTTTATGAATTCCCCTAAGAATGGGTTTGAGATTTTATTTGAGGTACTGGTACGTGGCCAGACCGGGTTGTGAAGGTTCCCCTGGAATGGGGTTGAGAATTTTTGGGGTTTGGTTGGAGGCCAGACCATTGTGTTGAAGAGGATATTTTGAAACAAGGGATGGGAGATTAAGGAGTATGTGTGCAAAATCTTGACGTATCTCGTTGTATGTAGCGAAAAATTTATGAACTCGGTTTTGAATTGTTCTTGAGGGAGAAATATAGTTGACCAAATAGATGAATAAATAAGTAACCTCGTTCACAATTGAAAAAGAACAAAAGACAGATAATGAGCAATTGATCCGTGAAAAAGAAAAAAAAAGACAGAAGAGAAAAAAAATCATGCCAATTGATAAACAAACACGAAAAAAGGAAAAAAAATAAAAATAAAAGGTGACCCAGAAAATACTGAAAAAAAATCGCAAAAAATTAAAGAAAATGAAGGACGATACGAACACTTTTTTTGCTGAATTTGAGTTTTTGGACTAAATGAATGATTTATTGTGATTGTTTTTTTTATATTTGAATTGTTATTATTGTTGTTACTGTAATTCTCTTGGTCAAGTCGACATGAGGAAGAGTGTTACATTAGTTTAAAAATATTTTGTTAGCTTCTATAACAAAATGATTTTATTTTGCGGTGAGGTAAGGTGTGTTATATAACACTGGTTTACAAAAATAATTTTTGGTCTGAGGCAAGAATGGGGATTGGTGGTTTTTGTTAATTTGGGTGTGCTGAATTCAAATTTATAAATAGTTTTGCTCTATCACTTCTAGTTTTCTGGCTTTTAAATAGTCTCATTTTAGTATAAACAGAGAATATATGGGCATATTTCAAGAGTTGCAGCAGCTTATAACAGATAAAACAGGATAGATAAAGAACACTGATTGAATCAGTATACTTGGATGACACAATTACACAATTCATAGTACCACAGACAGTCAAAAGTGTGTTTCCTGAGAAGATCTGATGTATTTTGCCTCCGGGATGTCACGCAAGAGCATCCAGCAGAAGTCTTCCATCATGCCGGGGTTCCATTTGCCTTGATAGTTGCTCTCCATCTTCGTAATGTCTTGGTGGAATCTTTCTCCATGCTCATCCCTCACTGTTCCAAGGTTTGGCGGGAAGAAATTGAGGTGGGAATGGAGAAAATGAATCTTGAGTGACATTCGGCACCCCATATCCTCGTAAGATTTTAGCGACTTCCCAATACAGGCTTGGTAATCTGGTACGCGTTTGTTACCAAGGAAGCCACTACAGACTGACTTGAATGCTTCCCATGCTCTCAGTTCCTTTAAGTTAAGAAGCTCCTCAAAATCAGTATCCTTCAGCACTTCTCGGATCTGAGGTCCGACAAAGATGCCCTCTTTGAGCTTAGCAGCGCTAAGACCTGGGAACACAGTAGACAAGTGTTGGAAGGCAGCATCATTTTTGTGCAACGCCTTCACGAAATTCTTCATCAAACCAAGCTTGATGTGAAGAGGAGGAAGAAGCACCTTGTTCATGTCCACCAGAGGGTTCCCCTTGAGGCTGTGTTTGCCAGGAACAAAAGTGCTTCTAGACCCACAGTCTTTCTGCTTGCGATGCTGTGATACAGCTCGACTATCCCAGAAACAGAGAAAACAACAGTACTTTGTGAAGCCCACTTGCATACCCATAAGAAGACCAATGACCTTATTTGTTCCGATTCCTGAAACTGGTGATTCTTACATCTTCCTGGACTAGGTTCCACTGTTTAAGCCGAGAAGCCAAGAGCTCTGACTGCTGTTTTGATAATACAAATCACGAGCAAGATCATTCAAGTCTTTTTACGTGAACCAGTGTGGCTCATTGTCACTTGTTCCTTAATAGTAGACTCAATATCTTCCAAAGATATTGACTCGGCAGAATCCTCCCTTGAAGGCATCTCTTCATCTGATGAGGAAAGAAGATCCTTATTTACTGGAGGTGTGGGTACAGGAAGATCATCTGAATGGGGAACGGGTCTCATTGAAACCAGTCATATTATTTAAACAAAAATAACAATCATCTGCATGGTTTCGTGGCTCTCTCCAAACCATCAGGACTGCAAAGTTGAAAGCCGCTTTCTCAAAATAGTGAAAGTAGGCGGTTCTGAGGAGGGAAGTGATGGTTCGTCGCTGTGCACCTGTTGCGAAGTCCCCACACACGTAGCAGATGCATCCTCGACATTTTGACGGGCTTGAAGCCATTGGAGAATCTGAAAATATTTCAAAGCAAAACTAAATGTGCATTTGAAAATGTAATACTAATATTTAGTAACCCAAAAGATGTGTAACACGATAGTTGAGGGACACCATCCTCCTGCGCCGCCTGCGAGACAACCTCTTCCAATAACTGCCAGAGTGTGGATTGAGACCTGCTGCCTTAACTGTCAAAATCCGTCTTGTTATATAACTATTCATATATATATATATATATATATATATATACTTGCCAGACAACAATATTTGACTTATCGCGTAAAATTTGAAGGATGACCCCACCCAAAAACTTAGAAATCTTCACCCCCAATACAATGTCTTAGCCATAGATTAATTTTCAATTTTTCATGTTTATTTTGAGCCGACCAAAACATTACGAATTAGCGAGAAATGAATATTTTTCTCCTGTAAGTGTGGATTTATCTAAGCTTACTTAATCAACAGTAAGTATAGAACTGCCTAAACTAACTCAATTATTCCTCACTCAAATACCTTTTCGATTTATTTCTTTTGAGTGAAAATCTACATTCTTTTCTCTCTAGGATTAACTTAATTTCAACACCTGTTATCTATTGTACACGTTAGTTGTAATATAAACATGATCTTAAAACTACAACTAAAACCACAAAACTAACTCGCTTCCTGCTTGCATGCAGACTTATATTTTCGTCATAAAATTTTCTCCCGTTGCATAGTTACATTCTGATACAAAGAAATTTACACACACAAAACATGTCCGTTTATTTTAAGCTAACAATTACTGCTATACTTCCTTACACGATTCTTAATCATATCTATTAAAATGTCTACACTCTGACTAGTTTTATCTCTACATACAAGAAAAGATTTAGCATTTTTGTTTTTCAGTATACGTTTTACTCAATCAAAAAAAAATTAAATCTAAAATTTGTCGATCGGATTTTTTATTAATTCATTTTCTCCCTTGTCCACCCCCACACATATATTATGCGTTATAGTAGTATTATTTTACTATTCTGGAAGTGCCATCCATAGTCATGCACCATGTGTTTGAAGACAGGTGGGGAATGTGAAAAATTCATAGGCAGAAATGTTCAGATGATAACGTCATATCTGCTGTTGATGACTTTTTGAACCAATGAGATTCAATCATTGCAACACCCATTGAAAGATGTGTGTGGACTGCCATGGAGGCTATGTTGAAAAATAAAACTCATTTAGTTACATTCTTTAAGAATATCTTAGTCAGGCTCTTTTAAAACACTCGTCGTTAAAATTTGTCAAGTAATCACTACTAGGTATGCAATAAACACGTTTTATTTTGTAATATTTATTATATTGCTGTACTTAAAAGGTATCAAGCACTTTTTACGATTTTACTAGTTATTTCATTATTTTTATTATTTCACTATATATGTAGGATCATTATAGACGCAATAAGTTCATTACTTAAGTTTCATGTGTTTTCCATTATCTCTTGACGGTCGTGTTGTAAAAGTGACCGAGCCTGTATTTAGTTATATGATATATTATTATCATTGCGCGAGATATTTACATGAAGGAATTGTGAGGTAAGATAATAGAATACGTAACATTTAAACGAGGGAAAAAAATTTTAAATTATATAAAATATTTTTCTTTTTTTTTCCTCACTCTTTTACTTTTTCATGGAATTAAAAAAAAGGTGAATAAATTATAGGACTAAACAGGGTCAGGTGGTTGATGACATAAGAGATATTTGTTCATATGTTTACATTTACATACTACTTCGCTTCTTTTGTTTAGCAAATTGTTCTCAGCATGTTCTTGGATGCATTATTTTTCTTCTCAATTGAAAGTTTTGGCTTTTTCAAAAAAATATAATATCCCATTTTATTAAGGGAGTTATGGCTGTTATATTCTTTCTATACTAAATATGTTTCTATAAAGAAGAGTTTATTCCGGTTTTCCCCGACTTTTTAACAGTTTTAATTGGGGCAAGGAGGGATGAACCGTATTTCTCTTTATCGTTCTTTTGTTATCATTATTGCTGTTGTTTTGTGTATAGTTCAGTTTGCTGTGTAGGCAGCAATTTTTAAGGCTGTTTCATAATCCGTTTGAGCTTTAATGAAAATGTTAATACAGCTAGAATTTGTCGCTAGCAAATGAGCTAATAGATTTGTGAATACATTTTGTTATGGTGTGTGGATGATCTGATTTGATGTTAATGTATATCGTTTGGTCATTCAGTTTTCTGTAAGGTTTCAACGTACCAGAAGAAACAAGCACCTGCCGTGGAACTAGAATCATAAGAAGAAACAGATAATGCAATTTGTAAATAAAAAGTATTAAAAACTGATATCTGACAAAAATTTCAATAAAAAAAGAATAGACTAAAAGCATATCATGTGTAGGAAATTAGAATGAAGGAATGTATAGATCTTATATAAAAATAGGAGACAACAGAAAATGCTGTAAATATGAGGTTGGTGATAGATATTGCCTCCTAAAATAATGCTTAAACTATGCGTTTTAAATGTAAAGGCACGCTTACTCTACTGTAAAGCCAATTTGATATTAAGCCTATCCACATGTCAGCGAACAAGGCAGAATGTTTTTAAATATCTTCTATCGAATAACTTAAAAATTCGTAAAGAAAGCCCTAACAGTAGTTTAGAAGAAAAAGCCTAGAATGCTACTACAGCCCCCCCCTCAGAAAAGGAAAAAGAAAGAAAAAAAAAAAAAAAAAAAAAAAAACCCAACAAAAACGAATTGTCCCCTTCACCCCACTAGACCGCCCCCAAAGCTACCTAAAATATCAGTAGTAAATAAAAGTCCCAACGAAGAAGACGTATTTGAACTCAGGAGCCAAGTGGAAGAAATATGTCAATATTGGTCAGTATGTCTTTAATTCCAATTTAAAATGCTGAATTTTACAAAATGTTATGCTGTATTTTGTTTGTAAAATAATGCTTAAACTATGCGTTTTAAATGTAAAGGCACGCTTACTCTACTGTAAAGCCAATTTGATATTAAGCCTATCCACATGTCAGCGAACAAGGCAGAATGTTTTTAAATATCTTCTATCGAATAATTTAAAAATTCGTAAAGAAAGCCCTAACAGTAGTTTAGAAGAAAAAGCCTAGAACGCCAAATTCTACCACAGAGCTCTAATTCCTGAAGCCTGCTAGGTCCCCAACTGTAGGATGGGGAGAAAAAAAAAAAAAAAAAAAAAAAAAAAAAAAAAATGAAAAGCCCTTGGAAAAGTCCCAATACAGCAAAAAAGTGTAAGTCAGTATTAGTGAAAGTCATAAGAAAGTACCTTAATGTTGGACTTTAACTAAGTTAAAACTTAAAACAAATTTCCCCCCCTTTTTATTTTATATTTTTATTTTTTTATTTTTTTTTTTTTTTTTTATGTTTATTTTACTATGTACACATGGGAAGCAGCATGATGTACGTTAAGGTATTTGAATAAACCAATGGACGACCAAAGTCAATACCCAAATGGGTCCTGGACGTGAGTTTGACGACTTTTCGCTCAGGATCGACAGTTCGATCGGGGAACTACTGCTGCTCCTCTATAAGAGTGGCTTCTATAGAAGAGAACAAAACAGCCATCGAAAGATAACCATGACCCACACTCAAACCACTTACACAAACCGCATCGCTCTTCGCGCGGGTAAAAAAGGGGCGCGTCCTGCTGAGGTTGGAGCCCTGGCCTCGGTGTTCGAAAAATCAGCTACAGAGCTCAAACAATCAAAACTACTAAAATGCAAGCAAACACTACAAATAGCCACATTTAACGTAAGAACCTTAAATAGAATAGGACAACTCCCAGAGCTAATCGCATCGGCCGAAGAACATAAAATAGACATAATATGCATACAAGAACACAGATACACACACACAGAAGATATCAAATATCACGAAACTAGCAATGGATGGTCGCTCGCCACTGTATCCGCATGGAAAAACTCTGTCAACGCCGCAGTGGGAGGGGTAGGATTGCTTATAGGACCTAGAGCACTAAAAACGCTTAATAGCATAGAGAAAATACAACCTAGAATGATGGTAGCTACATTTAACGGAAACCCCAGAGCAACAATCATCTCATGCTACAGCCCCACCAATGTTAGTGAAGAAAATGAAATAGTCACCTTCTACGATGAGTTATCCTCATTAGTGCGTAGCATCCCGAAACACAACATGTTAGTCATTGGCGGAGACATGAATGCACAAATCGGGAAAAACGGAAACAACAAATACAGCCTCCACAACACGTCAAATAGAAATGGACAACATCTAACAGATTTCATGATAGAAAATAGATTAGCATGCCTCAATACAAACTACCAAAAAAGAGAGGGCAAACTATGGACATACACGTACGCAAACAACACTAAAGCTCAGATAGACTACGTCCTTATAAACAAGAAATGGAAGAATAGTGCATTGAATTGCGAGGCATACTCCTCTTTTGAGGGTGTGTCCACCGATCACCGAATAGTCACAGCGAAAATACGGTTAAGCCTACGAAAAAACGACAAACGAACAGCGACCACCAAACACTATGACTGGGCCCTATTAAACAACAAAGATGTCAGAGATAAATACGTATTAGAATTGAGAAACAGATTCGAAACACTACAAGAAAAGACGGAAAAAAGTACACCAAACGACGAATACGAAAATTTTGTCAATGCACACCTTGAGGCAGCAGCAAAATGCATTCCAACAAAAATTAAAACTAAATATAGAGTCCCATGGGAAACCTTAGCGGTGAGAGAAAAACGTGCACTAGTGAAAACAGCCTCCAAAAACTATCGAAAAAACCCAACAAACACAAATGCCTTAAAACTAAAAACGGCACAATATCAATTAGCAGGCATATATATAAAGGAACAGACAGAATACATTCAAAATCAGATAGATAAGATCAGAGACTCGGTAGAAGATAGACAATCTAGAATTGCCTGGCAAACAATAAACGAAGTGAGCAGAAGAAAGAACACAACCAAAGCAAAACTTAAAGCAGCAAACCAACAAGAAAGAATAAAACTGTGGAAACAGCACTTCGAAAACTTACTTGGAAACCCACCAAAAATAACGCATGAACCAATCACCAGAATAATTAGCAAACAATTAGACATTAAACTTGGACCGTTCACACAAGGAGAACTCGACTCGGTTCTCAGAAAAATTAAAAATAGGAAAGCTGCAGGACTGGACGAAATTCCCCCGGAAGTATGGAAGACCAGACAATTCGACGACATACTGCTCCGACACTGCAACGCAGTATACAATCAAAATCCGATAGATAGATGGACGAAGGGATGCATACTCCCCTTCCCTAAAAAGGGAGACCTCGGATTAGCCAAAAACTACCGAGGCATAACACTTACATCCATAGCTGCCAAAATCTACAATGCCCTACTACGAAACCGCATAGAACCCAAAATCGACAACATACTTAGAAAAAACCAAAATGGCTTCCGAAGAAATAGATCTACGACCTCCCAAATACTAACCATCCGCAGAATCCTTGAGGGTGTACGGGCAAAGAACCTACAAGCGACATTAATATTTGTCGACTTTACCAAGGCTTTCGACTCCATTCACAGAGGAAAGATGGAACAAATCCTACTAGCGTACGGCATACCTAAAGAAACCGTAGCGGCAATAACGATTCTCTATAGAAACACTAAAGTAAAAGTACGATCACCAGATGGAGACACAGAATACTTCGACATTGTAGCAGGAGTACTACAAGGGGACACGCTGGCTCCGTATCTCTTTATCATTTGTCTAGACTACGTACTTAGAACATCGATTGACAAAATCAAAGAGAATGGCTTCGAACTGACGAAGAAAAGAAGCAGAAGATATCCCGCAACAACAATTACCGACGCCGACTACGCCGATGACATAGCGATACTGGCAAATACACCTGACCAAGCCGAAACACTTCTGCATAGCCTGGAACGAGCAGCAGCAAGCATAGGCCTCCATGTTAATGCACACAAAACGGAATATATGTGCTATAACCAAACAGGGGACATCTCCACTCTAGAAGGAACCCCTCTTAAACTAGTAGACAAATTCACGTACCTAGGAAGCAGCGTCGAATCAACCGAAAAGGACATCGAAACGAGGTTAACGAAAGCATGGACAGCTATCAATAGGCTATCGACTATATGGAAATCAGACCTAACCGATAAAATGAAACGCAGTTTCTTCCAGGCAGCGGTCACATCGATACTGCTATATGGATGCACTACATGGACGCTAACAAAACGGCTGGAGAAGAAACTAGATGGCAATTACACAAGAATGCTGCGTGCAATCCTCAACAAGTCCTGGCAGCAACACCCCACAAGACACCAACTGTACGGACACCTGCCCCCTATCACGAAATCTATTCAAGTTAGGCGAACCAGACATGCAGGACATTGCTGGAGAAGCAGAGATGAACTCATAAGAGATGTACTCTTATGGATCCCCACACACGGCCGCGCAAAAGCAGGACGACCAGCACGAACGTACATTCAGCAGCTATGTGAGGATACAGGTTGTTGTCCTGAAGACCTACCTAGGGCGATGAACGATAGGGAGGAGTGGCGAGAGAGGGTCAGGGATATCCGTGCTGCCAGCACGATATGATGATGATGATGATGTATGGTCCTTAGATCTGTGAGTTTGTAGGTTGTTTACTGTTATACAAACTTAACAATATTATTGACACCTGCAACTATGGACAGGTTGATTATTATAGACGATTATACCCCTTAAAAAGGGCGATGTAATGAGAAAAAAATTGCATTGGTTATTCGACTAGTTTGGATTTAAATTAGATATCCAAACAAATTTTAAACACTGATTATTTGGATATTACACTTAATTTTTACGACGGCACTGTGTCCTCATTCAGGAAAAATAACCAATTTCCATGTTATATCAATATAGGTTCTAACCACCCAAGACAAATTTTCAAACACATACCTAATGGTATTATGTTTAGATTACTTATTAATTCTTCTGATAACAACTTCTTTACTCAAAGCAAAAACGATTATGAGCAGGTGCTAAAAATATTTTACAAAACCAAACTTGTTTATAAAACCACAGATGAAACATCGGATGTCCGTAACAGCGGGAAGAATAAATCAAGGAATATTGTATGATTTATGCCACAATATAATATGGCCGTAGCAAATGAATTAGGGAAAGAATCCTTTAAATTATTAAAGAGGAATTTTCCTGCGTCGAACAAATGATATAAAATATTTAACAAAAAATAAAACAAACAAACAAAAAAACCCCCCGTTAAATTTAGTTAAACGATGGCAACTTAGTTGTCTAAATTTCTGAGACGAAGCTTGATGATTTTTATCATTAAGGGTTTTCGGACGATAGTTTTCATCTTTATTGTTATTTCCACACCGTTTTGGCTGATATGTCCTTTTACAGGTGTTTGTTGAACTCGGGAATCTTCAAGGAACTTCGAACTACGTCCTTTATTGAATCCACGGGGGTCGCCTGTTCTGATTCCGTTAACCATAACCAGGTACAAGTGTAAAGTATTCCTGTATTGTTACTCGCCTGCAGTCAGGATTGAAGCTGCAACCTCCAGATACTTGTTTCCTTAGGGAACCAACGCCTATAACCGTTACGCTATGTGTCCTGCTTGACAATTCAGAGTAAATTTTTGGGACTTATAAACTTAATGTTCTTACTTGACGAGGATTACTGCTATTACGTATGATTTTTTACCTGTGCTCATATTCAGATTTTTTTTTATCTAGCCTTCTTAATTATCGGTTCCCAAATTGTATCCAACTCTATACTTGGTCTACTCGGCATTGTAGCCCAACATATGTGCAGATTCCTTAAGACGTCTAATCCTCCAATGTTCAGCCCTATCAATTATTTCGACTTTATAAATCGTACGAACAGGAATTCCATATGGTCAAGGCGCGTCAAATTATGAAGTTGGAGAAGATGAAAACCATCAATATGAAAATCCAATCCCATTACTCACCAGTGGAAGCCACTGTCAACATCAGAAAGTGACTATTAATAACTCCGGAAAAATCAGTGCTAAACAAAGGTCTCTACTTTGCCACTACCATCAAGCGAATTCCTTACTTTGATCTAATAGCGCTAATCGAGGATGCAGCTTTAAAAATACCCAAGGCAAAAGCTGATGAACTCAGGTGGAAAGTGAGACAAGCACTTGAGAAATCAAAGCCTCCGAAACCAAACATCTAAAAAACGGAGAGACAGGTTCTCAAGTCGCATGACGATAACAGTATCATAATACTCCCAGCTAACACAGGATGCTACCGTGGCAATGGATAGGGTGGAATACTCCAACAAACTGGCGGAATTGATTGGCAATGGTGGCTATTATAAAGTAAAGAAGGACCCGACCCCGAAGACGGAAAGGAAGCTGTCATAGATCTTGGGTAAGAATAAAGATCTCACATCACAAACAAAATACAGACAGCTAATTCAACATTACAGCAAGCTACCACACATATATAGTCTTCCAAAAATTCATAAGGATGGTATTCCATTGAGACTTATAGCCAGCAACTGAGGTTCAGCATGTCACCCATTGAGTGTCTTCATTGAGGAGAACATCAGCCCACTAACTGGCAAGTCCTCATCATATGTTAAGATCTCGGCCCACTTTGTGGAGAGAATCAGTGATGCCTCCATTCATTCTAACCAGATGGTGAGTTTGGATGTAGTGAGTCTGTTTACAAAGGTACCTACTGATGAGACACTTGCTGTAGTACGGGATAAACTGGCTGCAGACCCCTTGCTGGAAGAACGCACTAGTATCCCGACAGATAATCTAAAGGAAATGTTGACTTTCTGTGTGGAGACAACCTACTTCGGGATGGGATCTGATATATACCGACAAGAAGAAGGACTGACTATGGGTTCGCCATTGTCACCAGTGTTGGCTAACATATACATGGAATACTTCGAAGAAATACAGTCCACTATGGAGAAAGAGCAAGACAACAAAATACCCTTCTTCGAAGTATTAGTAACACGCACAGAGCAAAGATTCAGGTCATCTGTGTATCGTAAGCCCACCTTCACCGGACAGTATCTCAATTTCAAATCCCATCATCCATATACGGTAAAGAAAGGAATAGTCCGTTGCTTACAACATCGAACAAAGACCATTAGTAGCGATACCAAGAAGAAATGATTAGTCTGAGACACAACCTACATCGTAACCACTACCCAGAGCGCATAACATCCTCTCCAAGAGACCTAGATAGGAGGATAGAGGACAATACCCGAAAACTCAACCACGGTATGTCTGCCCTATGTCAAAGGACTAGCCGAAAGGATCCAAAAGATATGTAGTCTATATGACATCAGGACAGTATAGGATACACATTTTTTTCTAGTCTTAAAATAAGCAATAAAAACATACTTAAGAACATTCAAGAAATTTAGGATCAAAACTGCATTAGCATTTAAGTTACATTTTTATATTTTTCAACCAATCAGCTAAAAACATAGAATAGAACATTCTAGAAAAATAGGATCGGAAGTCAACTAACAGAAAATATTTAGGCTCGAAAATAAAATAGTAAAATACAAATCTGATTGGTCAATAAATGTCTACGCGCCAAAATTTTAGGACGATTTTTTGATCCACTATTACGGTATAAATAACACAGAGTTAGGGAGCCATTCACGAAGACTAAGACTAAACCACAAGCCACTAAGCCCGTAAAGCAGTAGCCGAATACTCTGTCCGGCAAATTCCTTTCCTTCATCAACTAAAGTTCATGACCTCTCTTCAGATGGCCGAGAATCATATTCAAAAGAAAAACCCGACAAACTTTCTTTCATCAACGCGACACGCTGTCGCCACAATCATAAAACAAGATATGAACTTAATGTAAGTAAGAACGACTTATTTACGGACTCCATTAACATACACACATCTTTAAACAAATTTATTTTCTTCTTGCCAAACTTTATTTTCCAAAAGGCCATTTACACATCATGTATTTTATTTGTTTTCATATTCTGTTATATGCATATTAAATTGTTTGTTGTTTAATGTTCGTTGTGTTCTATTCCATTTCTTTCACGCGATTGTTAAGTTTTGTGTTGTATTTGTGGTGGAAATAATTTAGAGAGCACTACCCGCAAAGTACGAACGCACATCTACTGAAATAACCAAAATAACATCCATCCAACACAACAGTATTCACAAGTGGTCCAACTCTCCGAAGATATCTCTTCCAGGTCAAGCCATATACGAATTCAACATGATCAAGAACTGTGCTTATTTCATCCCTTGTAGTTGTGGTAAAATATACAAAGGTGAGACAGGTCGCCGACAAAAAGTAAGGCTAGAAGAATATCGGAAGGCAGTAGTACGAGGTGAGATTGAAAAGTCGGCTATGGCGGACCATATATGGAAGGAAAAGGGAAACCATCTGCCCTTATAGGATAAAGTTGAAATAATTGATAGGGCTGAACATTGGAGGATTAAATGCCTTAAGGAGTCAGCACATATGTTTGGCTACAATGACCTGCTGAGTAGACCAAGTATAGAGTTGAATACAATATGGGAACCGATAATTAAAAAGGCTAGATAAACAAATCTTAATATGAACATTAAGTTTATAAGTCCCAAAAATTCACTCTGAATGTCCAGCAGGACACATAGCGTAACGGTTATAGGCGTTGGTTCCCTAAGCTTCTAAGGAGACAAGCATCTGGAGGTTGCAGGTTCAATCCTGACTGCAGGCGAGTAACAATACAGGAATACTTAACACTTGTACCTGGTTATGCCTAACGGAATCAGAACAGGCGACCCCCGTGAATTCAATAAAAATAAAGATGAAGATAATAGTCCGAAAACCCTTTATGATAAAGATGCCAACCTAATTAAGGAGCTTTCAAAAAAGATACTACAACCACAAAATTAGTTTCGTACACGAAATATATAGACACAGGACTAGTTTATCTAACTATGTGTGAGAAGTTAAGAAGAAACAAGGTATAGATCTTTTATTAAAATAGAAGATAATAAGATAATGTCGTAAATATAGGCGATAATAAAAAAAATGCCGTAAAAAAGGCTGGTGATAGATATTTACTCCTATGTATAGAGGAAAAGTTAGCTACAACTACTTGCAATAACTCTAATGAATTACTCAACCAGAGTTCTGAAATACTTAAAACTTGCAGTCATAAATGTTTGGCAACTTGGCAGATAGTATTTGGTTGTTTTTTAATAAAACGTTTTATTTTGTTTTGTTTTTTAATGAAATGTCGTTTGGATCAATCCTCTTGAGTCAGAATTATCCTAACGACCCAGTAGGTGAAACATAGGTCGTTGGTTTTAGCATTATATATATATATGACAGCCACTTCTTTGCAGAAGAAGGCCCGCAGCCAGACGAACGGCTAGAACCTACGTACAGCAGCTCTGTGCCGATACGGGATGTAGTCCTGAAGACTTGCCGGAATCAATAGACGATAGGGGGTGGCGTGAAAGGGGCAGGGATATCCGTGCTGATGGGGTGACGTGATGATGATGATGATGATATATATATGTAAAGTTCGGATTTATAGAAAGAAAAATAAGAGAGTTGGAAAAATCACAATGGTATGTTTCGCTAGTGTTTTTTTCTTATCAAAATACAAATTTATCAATTTATCAAAAACTACAATAATTTGTATCTTTGATTTGATCAATTTCAATTTTTGATTTCTTAAAAAATTATCGGTTAATTTTATTAATTTATTGTTGTTTACATCATGCAGGGCACGGAAAGGCCAACAGCAATCAATGAATAGAATTAAGTGATGATGAAAATAATATAAAGATAATAGAATTAATCTTACATTCACTCAGCCTGAAATATCACGTTTCTCTCCTTTGAGGCGTTGAATTCGTTTTTAGCAATAAATTCATATGAATTTTGATGATGCTACGAGCAAAACATGCCAATTTGATTTTTTAAACTAGCTTATTAAGCATGTAAAACTATTTATTGTGCTCTTTCCTTTCACAAACAATCAATAAAATTGATACAATTATAATAAGATAGTTCTACTTTGAGACAATTTCATCCATAATTCATAATCTAAATTAAAATTTTTCACAGGGACAAACCTTGCGGAAATTTGATATTTTGGGTGTTGTTCCTTGGCGATCTCGATACGGGAAGTGGCTGCAGGTATTCGCTTGCATAGTCGCTTGTTTTCTACCAATCGTGTTGGCTGGCTTCCTCTACTATCGTGACGTCATCTCAGGCAATCAAGCAATGGCTCTCGGAGTAACACTTTTTGGACTCTCAATAGGTAAAATAATTTCAGTTATTTTTATGGGTGAACAAATTTTTGCATAAATGAATCCTTAAAAATGTTCGAAAATTTAGAAATCCCATTCTCAAAAAAAAAAAAAAAAAAAATCATTTTGTTTAATAAGAATAGATGACTTTTACTGTTAATGAATGTAATTAATCCAAGTAGTAAAATATATTTTACGGTAAACGGATTTATTTTGATCAGATTTTGGGAACTGAACCCAGGAAAAAGATTATATTGTGACTGTAAAGAATCCATCATCTTTTTCTTTCTTAAATATTTATTATCTTTTCTTGGTTTTGAGCCGACACAAAAGTCTCTCTTCATTATCTCAAATTCGATACAGACAGCATTCAATAAATTTGATCGAAAAAGGACACTATATGTGAAACAGAAATATATATTTAAAAATGGCAAATTAATGTTTGAAAATTCTACCATTGGTATTTAAATGATCAAAATTACAAAATAAATATATCCCTATTACAATCATACGTTCTCTAGCCCCACCTCTCTCTCTCTCTCGCTCTGTATATGTGATTGATTTATCGATTTCGATAACCTGTACTGATTTTATGCAATGCTATATATCCAAGGTGTTTTTTATTCCGATAAGTATTCTTACAATTTTTTTATCAAAATAAATTCGACCATTTTGGGATAACAAATCCGTGACGTAACTCGAAAACTTCGATTGCCAGATGCGACAAAAGTCAATAACTCAAAGTCTCATGACTTTAATTTGGTCATTAAGTGACATTTGTTTGATTTGGTTTGGTTTACAGTAGACAGTCGTTTATATTGCGCATGCGTATATAACACTAGTTCAGGCGTAAATTTCGCCAGAAAATTGTATCATAATAAATTTTCAAACTTATTTGATAGGACCCTAACTGATACCACCACACTAGATCAGAGTGTAAGAGGGAGTAATGGCAAAGAATGAGTACGCTACACTTACTAATGTTCCATGGCTCTGTCGACAGGGGCTGCAGAATACACCGACAGCATCTCTACAGAGGGATAAGACTACTCCAACGAATGTCCTGAGTATAACTCTAAACAATCTGATGGTAAGGCTCCAATAATGCTGAAGCTTTGGGGATTGCAGAGTACCCCTTCGTTGCCATCGCTCCCAAGTCCACTCTGACCTGGAGTGGTAGCACCTGATAGGATTCTCTTTATGGGTCAAATCGAACTGTTGTGACATTTAAACCAAGCGCCAGCAAATGATTTATACTAAACGAAATTGTTTGAAATAGAACTGTTTCATCATTTAACTCTATGTAAACAAATGACGGACGTTTAATTGAATTTTTAGAGTTAAATAGCAAAACTTGAAAAAATTTAACTGTGTGCAAACAAAAGCTTAATAGTAAATAGAATTATTCGTATTAGATAGAAATAAATGAAACCATTTAACTGTGTGCCAAAAAAAAATTCGCCCACACTCGTTTCAAATGTTATCTACAAAATATGTTTAAAAATCATATATTAAATATATATGCATAAAAGGATTTGGCAATAAATAGCCTACAATGGTTGATGTTCCATAAAACAAAACAAAACAAAACAAAACCAGACCTAAAGTCCTAGAATTGAAGCTCCACAACTGGATGTTGTTTAGTGTCATAACTAGGACCCCACCTTTTTGAGGGGGGGATATTGTTTCTCAGCAAAGCCAGTATATTCTTAGTCCTGTCAACAGGGTGATCCGTGACCTTAAGCTGAAGTTTTAGCGATTAATTGTTTCCAGGAATTCTTTTAATCTCGACCTTGTTTTCTAGACATTTCAAAATATTTTCAAGATCAATTTTTGTTTTTTAAGCGTAGAAATGCCAAGAAATAGTTGAACGATTCTAATGAGTAAAGAGTGATTGTTGAAAGCCTTATAAAAATGATTTCTTATTTTGCAGTCAACTGTCCCGTCATTCAGAGATATATTTTGGCACCAAAAGGACGATTGGGAAATCAGCCGAAAAGGATAACACTTTTTTACACTCTTCTCAAAATCGTTTCAGTACTATTATTCTTGACCATTCATTTTGTTCATCGGGTCTCAGAACGGTCAGATTTTGTCCACACTCTGAAGGAGTTCACAAATTTTTCAAATATTTTCCGTCAAGAAATTGTTCTTCCATTGTCTTTAAATTACCTTTCTGCTATGATTGCGCACGGTTTAGCATTCACTGCCCTTTCCTGGTGTCTTCCAATTTATGGAATTCAGTTACCATCTGTATTGTCTGTTACTGCTGCTATTGGTGTTGACTGTGGATTCTTGGATCCAGTTTTGTTCAGAGATTATAGAATCTGGGATTTAAATTCTTTGGCCATTACAAGTTTCATTTCTTTACTGATATGGTGTGCACCTTATCTATTAAATACTTCCGGTTGGACTAAGAAACCGGACTTTCTCCTCATGCCGTTTGAAGCCTTGTTTATGACGTACGGCTGGAATAACTTATTTTTTGATCAGTATCTCTTACTCAGTTACAGGAGAGAAAACTTAGAGTTTGACTCCAAAATAAACGCAGAAACAAGAGTGAATTCCCCAGCACAGAACAAAAGCCGTATTTTCGTATGTACGACTATGTATCGTGAAGCTGATTACGAAATGGAGCGACTTTTAATGAGCTTACAGGGCTTATCATTTTCGACTAAATTTAATAACATCTTTCTTGAGGCTCATATTTTCATGGACAACGGTTTCACCGGAGGCACATTTAACCCATTTGCCCGACAGTTAGTCGAACTTGTTCATATCAAACTAGGACTGAGTATTCAAAATGGTGTATGCGTTGAAATGCCGTACGGCGTCCAAATTGTATGGACACTGAACGGTGGGATGCCATTGATAATTCATTTTAAAGACTCTCATAAAATAAAAGCAAAAAAACGTTGGAGTCAGGCCATGTATGTCCATTATATTTTAAATTTCAGACTTAAAACTCTTTCTTTAAGTAGGGACGTCATGTGGTCTGATTCCTCCACATCGTCCTCGGTTGACAGTGAACAATGTAAACATCAGGATGCGCACAAGAATTTTTCCTATAAAGAAATAAAAAATAATTCTTTATTTTTCGAACAATACACTGGAACTGAAGTATATGCCAAACCAAAAGAATGGACAGATATGTTTGTTATAAGTGACAAGAACTTTGACTATAACAGTCGAATTGGTTATCCAACTCTAGTAAGTCATAAGCGACTTGCATTTGAGGATCAATTAGAAGAAAAAAAGACACATGATCAAAATTTATTAAAACAAATAAAAGGAACATCGTTTCTTGGGAGTATACTTCTCCCAACAAACTCCACACAAATCCAGACATCAGATTCCTCGCAGCTATCATCAATAAGCAGTCATACAGAGTCTGTCGATGACGAAAATGATGACAGTGATTTTACAGACGATAGAAGTGTAAAACTATCATTAAAAAAAGAGGCTTTTGTAAGCGATCATGTTAAACCACTACACCAACCAGAATGTCAGAGTAACAAAAAATGCATTTCAGGCAGTTTGAAAAGTAATTTGCTCGTAGGGAGTAAACCTGATGTCGGAGAAAAAAGAGAAAGTTCGAAAATTGAAAAGAATATTTTATATTCTTTAAAAAGAACAGATAATAATTCTGCGATTTCTCCTAAAAGTATCGATTCTAGCGGAGACACGCCCACACAAAAAGATGATACGAAAATATCACTGACAGAAGAGTCAATTGTGTTACCCTCAAGTTCTTTGTTGGAACTCCGTGTGGACAATCTTTGTAGACAGTCTATTTCGACGCAGGAAAATAAGTTGACAAAGAATTTTCAAAGGTAAAATACTTGATAAATTTTCTAATACTCATTCTAGGTCTTTTTAGTCACATGCTAATAATATGTTAATGATTCTGCGGCGCAACTATCGTAACGGTTGTCGTCGTTTAAAAAAAATGAACTTGGCTAGGCAAGTTCGAATTTTGGATGAAGTTGTTTGTTTTTCATTTGGTGCTAATTCATCTCTTCGTCGGTATTAAGTAAATAATTGTAATAAGACAGATTGGGCCTTGGTTAGGGCAATCGATATGGGAGAAAGAAAACTTTGAATTTAAACCCTTTACCCACATAGCAGGATGACAAACCGCTGTGAAGTAGAAAAATCAGAAGCTGGAGTCCTTCGGGCAGTTCGAAGTTGTATTCAACCTCGTTCTGTTAATTCCTGTGGCGACACTGATTTCAAATTATACTTTGCCTTCGTCTCAGCCAACATCGGTGTCGTAATGGATGAAGAGCTTATGCATAGGCAAAAAGTGGTCTTCCATACAACCTTGCCCAAGATTGCACCGAGATCCAAGCTCAGTTCCAGGAAGGAGATGAGTCTTATGAAACTGTCGGAGGAAATCAAAATGTAAATAAAAATGATATATATATTATATGACCTCAGATAGGAATCATAAATGAGTTTTGACTATATGCCTGAATCTTTATATTTGAACAGTGTCGGGCATGTTGCGGAGGAAATGATCAGTGAAGATCAGGTTTATATTCTGGCCACAGACGCTGACATGGAATTCAAAGACGATGCTGTCATTGAATTATTACAGTTGTGCAACAGAGATAAGAGGGTGGGTGCTGCCTGTGGTCGCACACATCCCCAAGGAAGGAAAAATGGACTTATTGTTTGGCACCAGATATTCGAGTATGCCAAAGGTAAGCTCTTCCGTTATCTATAATAACAAGTAATTTTGGTTTATTTTAGAGTAGACAAGGTTCCTTAGCCTTGATTAGTCAACCAGACAAGGAGAAGGAAAACCAGCTGTGCTCTGCTTAAAAATTGACCTTGTGTCATATCCTGCATATGGTGGAGGGGTTGGGTAAATACATTCTAGTTGATATTTTCATTGCTTACATTATCATCAATAATACATATACCTACAATATATCATTAACTCTGTTTTTCATTAAAAAATTAATTATCTTGAGTATTTCTTTAAAGATAACAGGATTTTATTTCTTGCAGAACATTATACAATCAAAACAAACATTATCACGTTCTTTTACGACCAAATTATATAGCATTAAATCTTTAAAAATGAAAAAAAAAATGAATACATAAAATTCCCAAACTAAGTACACTCCTCATATATACTTTTATTTTTCGTGGAACACAGAATATATACGTGTTGTGTAGCCATTTACGCAAATATAAGCAGGAAACATAGTTAACGATAATGACGACTTCAATAAACGAACGAACATACTTCTTTACAAAAATATATAACTCTCACACTTTATTCTCGAAAGGGTTGATGTCTGTTGTGGGTGAGAGATGAGTGGAGATAGGGACACACTGCTATATTGACCAAGTTCTTCTCTTGACCATAGCAACACTTCTTCCTCATCTTGGCTGGGTTGCTCAACCGAGGGTCGCTGAGGGCCGTAGCCCTCAATCTGCAAGCTGATCCTCACTCTGGCATTCCTGTCACCGACTAACTTAACGGCCACCGGCACCTGTCTATATTGTTTCATAACGACCACTTGCTTCTGCTCTTCTTCCGCTTATTTACACAGGTGCATCTCTTGAGTGACGGCTTGGTCGAGGGTCAATATATAACATACGCAATATATTTCATAGCGGTCCGATTTTCGTGTGTATTTTACCAAAACATCGAAAATTGCTTATGATTACCAGATTTTCATTAACTCACTGGCGTTAAAATATTCTGACTTTCGTTTGAAAACTTAACAAATTAATAATAAAACGGGTTCCTTGTTCACGCCCACTCCTGATCAATATAATTTCTCAAGAGAGATAAGGATTAAACGCTAATTCTAGGGTGCTTTATTCTGTTTATTTGTGATGAATTACAAATTCTATAACAAGGATATGACACTGTATTGGGCGTAATGACCGCTGAGGCTTCATTCTGCTTTTCAACAATACAATATAAGTATGCCAATACAATATCTTCTTTCAGATTTCTGAAATTGAGCAAGCATCTCATATATATATATATATATATATATATATATATATATATATATATATAATTATTCTATCATGCAATGACAATAGAGCTCTATTGGAAAGTGTACTTGAAACTCTTTCATCGGTTTCATCGAGCAAATAATTTGGTTAGTCCAAGTTTTAAGTTCAATGTTTTAACAATCGGTGTTCATTTTACGACCAGGTAACCTTCTGACAGATATTCTAGGTACTGTGATATTATAGCCTCACCGCCTCCATCAATAGCAATACATTCGGAAATGTGTTGGTGTGATAGACAGATGATGGGTCAAAGTTCAATACTCAGCTGTCTCAGCTGTGAGAAAAGTATAAGTACTAATTTCGTTAGCAGGAGTAGTCACGCGCTTTCAGGGAGATTTTTTAGTCCGATGAAAAGTTAATAAAATACAGTCTTCATTTAAAAAATCACATTCTATGTTGGAAAATTAGCAGAAATAGTCCCCACCTCCAGTGGAAGTCAGATGACAATTTGTGAATAAAAAAGCCAATTAACTGAAAAAACCCATCCCATCTTCCTTTTATGTAACCAGTCCAAAATGAAATTTTAATATCCGAAATAAACATGAGTGGGTTTTGTAATAACATACTTACATGGTCTTTTCTCGCTGAGATCAAGAGACAAACTCTTTGTCTCGTCTAATTTTTTGCTTTGAGATTGTTGTATTTTAAAAATCTATTGCAATGCTGCTTGACACAAAACTGCATCTGATAGCGAGGCTTACATTCCAGAGTTCTAGGAAGTGCAGAGTCACTCCTTCATTGCTGTTACTTCCAGTTCCACCCTGATTTTGATTCTGAAGTGGTTGCACCAGTTAAGTTCCAATCAATTGATTAAATAGACCTGTTGAAAAGTATTTGCATCAAACAGAATTGTTGAAACCATATAACTGTGTACAGACAAATTATTATTATTATTGGAAAACAATTGCTCAAATTATTTGTATTTAGAATAGTCTCTTGAAGATATAATTTCTTAAAAATGATTATCATTAGATACTTGAAGCCATATAATTGATTGAAAAATGACAGAGTGGTTTTGGCATTAAGTAACCCAACAAGGGTTGAAATGCTGTAAAACCCACCAACCAACCAACTAACCAACCGTACATGGCAACCAGGTCGTTAAGCGAATAAGTCAATGACCTTCATACATCATATCTCACAACATATTAATTATCCAGCCATGTTTTTTTGTCATATTTTCGTGTGTATTAAAAGATTATTACTTGGATGGTGGAAAGAGAAAAGTTAGTCACACAAACCACATGTTTATTTTCAAGATGTTATGACCTCAGTCAGATCCCTGTTCTCGAAAGAAAGACGTGGTGCGGCTTTGTCTAGTCAATAGAAGAAAAGGACGCCCACTTTCATAAATAAACTCCTGCCTTCCAGTGGAATGCGGTTTCGCTTCAGTCCTAACGACACTTAACTTTACCCCTCGAAAGCCCTGTAAGCGACTTAGAATTCGCATAGAGTAAATTTCCAAGTGACCGCCTCTAGTCAATCAATGAACACCCACTCGATTTCCTAGGCTTTGCTTCGAGCTTACGACTTTTGACTAACCTCCTTTCAGCTTTTCCCCGCAGGATATTTGATACATTTTTTAACTAAATAGTAGACTGCGTTTGGTTTGGTTTGGTTTTATAGCATATCAGCTATTGTTGGTTATTTAATGCCAAATCCAGTTTTATACGTATAAATATTTTCATTTCAAACAATTCAGTTTAGTATAATAAGTACACAGTTTAAATGTCGAAAATAGATGTATTAAAAAAACAGTTCAGCATAAGAACACTTTTTTTGTTTACACTCGGTTATATGTCAAAACAGTTTTATTTCAAACAACTCAATTTTGCATAAGTACACAGTTTAGTTCAATTTGACCAACAGATAGGACCCTATCAGGTGCTACCTCTTCGAGCTAGAGTGGACCTGGGAGCGATTGCAATGAAGTACTCCGTAACCCCAAAAGCTCCGGCATTATTGGAGCATCACCATCAGATCAGATTGTTTAGTATTATACCCAGGACACTCATTGGGGCGGGTAGTATTACCTCTCTTTGGAGATGCAGTCGGTGTATTCTGTAGCCCCAGTCGACTGGGATAAATAGACTGCGTAATATGTTATTGAATTTATTTACTTCTTCATTTTCGCATTACGGTTAAATTCCTGGACGAGGCTGTTTGTGTTTTTCTTCAAACTTAATACCCTTAGGAAAGACAGGAATTCAACTTTTCTCCCTCAACAAGGTATAAATAGTAGGGCAGACTTGCTTCTCTTGTCAAGGTTAGGCAATCATTCTTGAAGGTAAATTCTGAATTCAAACTCTACTTAAAACGACCTTTTGTAACCTCCTGTATTAAGTAAAAAACATTTCTTTATTTTTATAAAAAATTCTTGTTTTTTTTTTTTGATGGGGTATGGTATCTGTACACTTTATCTAATTCATGGTACTTAAACAGATAAAGAATTTAATCTCTAGTAAGTAGTATTGTGTTACAATTACTTTTATGAATTTACCCAACCCCTCCGTTACGAGCATGATGTGACATAAGGTTAATTTTTAAGTGGAGTACAGCTGGTTTGAAATCAAAATTTTTCTTTTCCTAGACTATTTGCCGTATCAAGGCTAAAGGGAACAGTGTGTCCTACTATATATTCACTTCATTGAGACATGAACACGAATTGAAGCGCAAACATCTTCGTCTTGGATTTGAACTCGGATAGCCGAATCCATTTCCTCCATCGATAACCATAACGCCCACTACACCCACTACGCCACTACGCAGCAAGATTTTGTTGATAAAAAAAATTAAAAATGAAATAATCGTTTGTTATTTGATATTCCTTGTTTTTATTAATAATTTATATCTGTTCCTTTTTTTTCTTTTAGATTTTTGGATGATAAAGAACGCCCAAAATGTGATCGGTTCTGTTATGTGCTGCCCCGGATGTTTTAGTTTGTATCGAGCATCAGCTATTCGTCAAGTGATGGACAAATACGTCACACCAACACGAACACCTTTTACTGTTTATATCAAAGACACAGGTCAGTTAGGTTTTTATGATTGGAACGAATGGATAGTCTTTAATTCTTGGTATAACATATCCATACATTCAACGTATACATGTTTATGTCTGTCTATACTGGATAATTATTAAATGTTGATTTGATGTGGGTTAGATTTTAAGCTATATCCTCGAAGAGTACGACAAGCACCATGTAACTCAGTAATATCAGCTGCACGGTCGGTGATTAAACTGGTAATCCCACTAGTGTTACTTAATAAGTTAGGCACTCTCTCGGAGGAAAAATAGGACATGGCAAAGGGTGGATGAATCTTCTTATTGCCTTTATATCATTTTATGTTCTCTGAAATATTCCAGATCTGACGAAGTTTATCAAGTTTGTTTTTTATTAGAAAATTCTATGTTTTGTTCAAATAAATTTAAATTTTTGAAAAAAAACTGGAAAAATGGGGAAGCCACCAAGTGTCTTATTTAACACGAAAATGATCAAAGGGAATTAACTATTTCTGAAATTAAAAGCCCTAATTTTGAATTAATATCTAAAGTTCCAAGAATCTCCTTCTCTACATTTATCCCTCCTTGATATAATACTAGTATCTACTGAACTAAGTATTATTATTTCCAATAAAAATCATCCAAAATCAATATCCTTAGTATTATCTAGAGTAGAAGCCTCAGTGGCTCCCAGTCAGGATAATTTAAATATATTTTGTCTACATTTAAATACAAGCTCGTTACGTTTCCCTTTGTCATCAGATGCTGACTGGATATTACTGATATATATATATATATATATATATATATATATATATATATACATTTATGGGTGATATATATATACATATATGTATATAACTTGTTAGGTAGATACATACATACATATATATATATATATATATATATATATATATATATATATATAAGGAAATTTGAAAAGTTCTCGGCTCAAACAAAAAGGGAATGATACTAAACCAAAAAGGAGACATGTAATTCCGTATATTTATCCATCAAATTGTTTCTCAAGTTATCAATCAATAATTTTTAATAATGCAAAAAATTTTCATCACACCACTTATATATATATATATATATATATATATATATATATATATGTATGTGTGTGTGTGTGTGTGTGTGTGTATAGGTGTGTGTGTGTGTGCACATGTATATGTGTGTGTGTATTATGTTGATTTCCGTCATTTCATTCATTTTACTGTTGAACAAATACATGAAACTTGATTTGTGGGATAACACACACACATACCCCCCCATATATATATATATATATATATATATATATATATATATATATATATATATATATATATATAATTATCTATGTATCTACCTTGCACGTGAAATAGCTAAGATATCTACCTATATACATACATATATATATATATATATATATATATATATATATATATGTGTGTGTGTGTGTGTGTGTGTGTGTGTGTGTGTGTGTGTGTGTGTGTGTTAAATCTATTTTAATCCTATTGTATAGAACAAGCGGCAATGCTAACATTTAAAATGAGCTTTTCTTCTCTTTTGTTAGGTGAGGACCGTTGGATGGCAACTCTGCTGATGGTGCAAGGATGGTACATGCGTTATTCGTGTTTTGCCCCAAACAATACATTTTGTCCAGACACATTCGAAGAGTTTTTGAAGCAACGCCGTCGTTGGGTCTTGTCTGATATAGCGAACGCCGTTCTTGTTGTGCAGAACCTTTGGTTATTGATGCGTCGTAATGCCTCCTTCAGTCTCTGTTATGTCCTTTATATGTTAAACATGTTTTTGAATAATATTATCACTCCAGGAACTGCCATTGTCATGATTACTGCGGGTTTGGATCTTGTATTTGGAGTGCCTTATTTACAGACTACGATTCCCTTGGCAGCCATTGTATTTGCTTATTCTCTTATTTGTACTCAGAGCAGTACCAGGATGCAGACCTACATGACTGCTGTTCTCACTGCCATTCTGGGATCCATCTTTTTTGCTGTAGTTGTCTGGGGTTCTGCGACGATTGTCCGAGGTATAATTCAAGGTATGTAAGCAATGATATTACTTTAATATAAATTAAACATATGAAATTTTAAATTTTAACTTTTTGTTGGCATTTTCTTCTGGTTGTCTTACACTGAGATAAAAAAACCAATGAATTCTTGTGGTATCGTAAGATAATGCACATAAGTGATGATGCTGAGTGAGTAATTATGATAATTTATCAGCGAAAGAGTATTCATCTGATGAAGATTCTGTTAGTGACACTGCTGTAATGTTTACAATAGCATCATATACATGGAATTATATAAAAAAGAGAGAATAATAAAAAAAAAAGATTTTCTTTGTTTAATGGAATATGAAGCTATTCTTGTAAAAGATCGGTAGTGAAACTATTTAGAAGGGATAATGGGGTTCATACCTTTCCAAAGAAGCATCAGTCCAAAAGTGAACGTAATAACGTGACTGGAGTTTGAACTCATTTACATCAATGTTACTGTTCATCACGTCAGCAACTACGTCACGAGGACGCCCCCCCCCTAAGAAATATGTTAGTGTCACAGCTATAATATTCTCAGCAGAATCATATAGAATTATATCAAAATTACGGTATTATGAGAAATATGTCATAAAAAATCATCAGAACTGATAACTGCAGTTTATAAGGATTCGTTTTTAACCCTTTTTGTAAAATGTTTTATAACAGTTGGTGTGGAAATTCCTAACTTTTCTTCCTAACGGATTTCTATAGTCTGTGTACTTAGCACGAGACGATTCAGTTATTTTTGGATACTGATGATCCCTTAGGATTTCTCTGGTATATATATATATATATATATATATATATATATATATATATATATATATATATATATATATAGGCATTTTTGATTAGATAATAAACTCACATTTTGTGTATATAATTTTATTAAGGTCCTTTCAAGTTTCCTGGTAAGCGCCTTGGTTTTAGGTTGGAATTGGTAGATGAATTTACCAAAATTGTCCTAAACGCTTTCGGACCTTTCATAGGCCATCATCAGGGGGTTGTTTGCACGTATACAGAGTGTTTTTTAAAAGTGTTTTTTATGCTTTTATCATAACATTACTAAATTACATAAACGTAAGATTATTATTTTATTTTTTATTTTTTCAATAATCAACTTTTCTTGATAATATTCTATTTATGTTTTAAATTCGTTCGATGTCATCGGCATCTCAGTTTTATCCAACTTTTCCTTCCCATAATTTTTTTGATATAAAAAAACTCTAAAACTTAAAAAAAAAAACACTCTTTAAAAATGCAAACAACTCCTGATGATGACTTATGAAAGGTCCGAAAGCGCTCGGGTCAGTTTTGGTAAATTCATCTATCAATTCCAACCTAAAACCAAGACACTTATCAGGAAACTTGAAAGGATCTTAATAAAATTATATACACAAAATATGTGTTTGTTATCTAATCAAACATGCTTAAATGAAAGACTGAAGTCCAACTACACACACATGCGCACACACACATAAGAATTCAATTTAGCATAAGTCGACAAAGTTAAATGACTCAAGTATTGCTATGTACCACTAACAATTCAATTAAACATCAATCATTTGTTTACACAAAGTTAAATGATCAAACCGTTCTATTCCTAACAATTCAAATTAGCTTAAGTCATATGTCTGAACTCAGTTTAAAGAGAAAACAGTTCTATTTGATCCATAGATTGGATCCTATCAGGTGCTACCACTCTGTGTTAGAGTGGTCATAGGAGAAATGGCAACGAAAGGGTACTCCGCTTTCACCAAAGCTCCGGCGTAACTGGAGCTGCACTATCAGATTGTTTAATATCCTACCCAGGACAATTGGGGGGGGGGTATCTTACCTCTCTGCAGAGATGCAGTCGGTGTATTCTACAGCCCCAGCCGACTGGGCTATATATGAGTATGTGCGTATGTGTGTGTCTGTGAGCTCAATTCCATTTACGTTAAAAGTCTAGTGTTATGAAATAGCCGAGGGATTTCGGTTCATGCCTTTGAGTTTAGTTAGGCTGAGAACCTTTCGGCTCAGCACATGGGTTGGTTGGGTGTAAGATTGAAGCAGGTGTTAACGCGGGTGCGCGCGAGCGGATGGAGGTGTCACTCAGATATCATAACAGTCCGAGACGATACTGGGTGACAAGGTGCGGGTGACGTCACGCACCGGAAGCACGCGGAAGTTTGTATGAGAATTTGAAGAAAAGAGTCGGGTTTTAGACACCAAACGAGAAGGATCGATTTTGGAGCTCGCAGGCGAGAGGCGAACTTGCGCCCTATGGGGGGCTGCTCGAGTTGGGGGTCAAATGAATAAGACAGCATAGAAGATTGTGTCTCTCCTTCTTACGTCGAAACCTTTAACTCAAAGTTAATAAAAAGGTTTCGTACCTGAACAAGAAGTAGTTACGTGTTTTTGAGATTCCTGTTCTTTATATGTTCTATCGTTAATGAACATTACATGTCTATTTCGCACATGGCCATATTCGTGTATATGGCTACGCAACACTAGCACATATTAATGCTTATTCAGTATTTTTTATTAGTGTTTTTGTCTTTGCAGATATAATGATAGGAAAGTTTCATTTCCAGCAGCATTACGTCATCATGCTAATCACTTTAAGTTTTGGTTATGCCGCTGCAATGCACCCGACCGAATCTTACATGGTATTTTATGGTTTCGCTTACGTCTTTATCTTTCCCGCCATGCACATCTTGTTACCAATTTACAGTATTTCGAATATTATTGACCAGAGTTGGGGAACCAGAGACGCAGTAAGTTGTTTCAGTTTGGATTTCTTGATTAATTTTATTTATAACCATAAAAAATGGGTGTATATAACAAAAAATGATGTTAATTCCTCATCAGTAAAAATGTTTAATATGAGAATTTTTAAGTATATTTTTAAAATTATTTCACTCCTTGCGAGTTTTTCCCGTCAGTTTTAACTGGTCGTCTCTTACTGGAGTCTGAGTGATTGCAACTTTCCTCAAGTTTTCAAGAGTCTTCTGAGTATTCGAGCGGATTTTAACTCTGCTGTAGTTTGTATGGCTTCGATCCTTTCTCTCTTTGTATGGCTTCGATCTTTTCTCTCTTTGTATGGCTTCGATCCTTTCTCTCTTTGTATGGCTTCGATCCTTTCTCTAATGTCCAATTGTTTCAGTCTCTTTTTCAAACCCAAAAAGTGCGTTTCTAGCCCTACAGGTGCGTTTCAAGTGGTCCAACAAAAATTAGTCTCACCATCATCTTCCTTTTCCACAGCTTTTTTCGTTTAGGGGGAAGTCCTCTTAGCATAGTCGTTAACGTGCTGGATTGTGATATCGTTGTAAGTCAGTTCGAACTCTTGTCATGCTATTTCTATCCCATTCGGACTAATCTCCCTGGGAAAAGTATGGAACCCTTATCCTCCTTCATATCTATTGATTAAATAGTACTTCTGCTGTTTTACAAGGATGGCTTTGTGGCTAGATAACCCAAGAAGGTAGATGAAACAAAGAAGCCAAACCAAACTAAATTAATGAGCAAGATCATGAATACAGTTCTCGAGCAAAGGTATGGACTGTAGCAATATCTCAACTACTGAAAGTGATGTTAACATATTCAAAGGTATTTACTGTAGCAATATCTCAACTACTGAAAGTGATCTTAACATATTCAAAGGTATGGACTGTAGCAATATCTCAACTACTGAAAGTGATCTTAACATATTCAAAGGTATGGACTGTAGCAATATCTCAACTACTGAAAGTGATCTTAACATTTTCAAAGGTATGGACTGTAGCAATATCTCAACTACTGAAAGTGATCTTAACATATGCAAAGGTATGGACTGTAGCAATATCTCAACTACTGAAAGTGATGTTAACATATTCAAAGGTATTTACTGGAGCAATATCTCAACTACTGAAAGTGATGTTAAACTATGCAAAGGTATGGACTGTAGCAATATCTCAACTGTTGTATAGCCTCATAGACCCAACCAAGAACATAATCAAAGATGATTTACGACTTCAATGAACGAACGAAACGCCTTCTTTATAAAAATATATCTCATTTTATTCTTGAAAGGGGCCTACAGTGTGTTGTGAGTTGAGAGATAGATGGAGAGACATATATTCTGAGTGGGGACTTCTTGTTCCATATCTTCTTCCGGGAACCACGTGGTGCCAACGCTTGCACCGCCTCGCAAACCATCGTCAGAGACGCTCGGCTCCCAATTCTCTGCACTCTGTCAAAATCTGCCCGCGTGGTTCTCATCACGTGGTCTCCTTCCGGTTACACACCTGTTGGACCCGACTGCCCTGACGCGTTGTCATCTCCCGGTTTACTAATCACAGCGTGACAGCTTGTCATAGCACATGGGGTCACTACGAACCGAAAATCCATGTTATATGTTATATAACATCAGCTACTGAAATTTATATCAACATATGCATTGTCAGGTTAACGACATTATAGAAATCTGATCGCTCTGGAAAATATATATCGAGAATTTTTCTATGCTGTATCCGTGTCACTACTACTGAATGGTTGCACAACTTAGCCTGGAGAAAAAGCTAGATAGGAACTACCCAAGAACGCTGCTTGCTGTTTTGAATGAATTTGAGAAGCATCTTATCAAATAGCAGCTGTCGGGTCACTTACCACTTATTTCTCATAAGATGATGAAAAAATTGATTTACCAACATATAAAGCAGGCAACATTGTGAATCAATTATTTAGTGATGAAAGCTTTTTTGACAAGCATTTTGCTCAGCGAATTGTTTTCCTATCACGTTTACATTTGTCCCGTCGAATTTAGACTGTTCTCATATTAAATAAAAAAAAACTCCAGACCCCTGACAAAATAGTTTTTGGTGAATCATTTAATTTCAACTTTGTGTTGTTGCAAAATGTTGCCTCTTTGCAAATAACAAATAGCATTTCTTCAAATGCAGAGAATTTTCTCTTGTTACCGCCACTTTCTTTTCGATCATAACTTCCAATTTTCTTATAATTTCTGAGGAAAACATCAGTTGAATGATGGTGATTCAATATCTTTGCAATATCGCGAGGTGACAATTCATAATCATTGCATACCACAATTTGACTTTTTAAAACTCAGCCCACTACCTGTCAGCCTTTAGCAAAGGACTAATCACAAATTAGGGTATCAAATCGGAGCAAAGAACATTCTACGAAATTTCCTTTCTTGGTATTTCTCAGAATTTTCATTTTAGGAAATTATGACTTTTTGCTACAGCTAAGGGAACTTTGACATCAAAAATCAAAGAAAATAATCACTTCCTATGTGTGTCAAAGTTATTGAAGTTTTATTTAAATTTGTGGCAATAATGAAAAATGACTCTATTTCTTTTACTGTCTGTTTCTTTTCTGTTGTCCAATATTTTAATTACATTGCACATTTCTTGTAGCAAAAGGCCAAAGTAACCAAAATTCCGAAGATACTCCGCTGTCTCGGCCGTAAGAAGAAAAAGGATTGTTCTAAGTTTTCAGGTAAGGATTCCGTTCTTTGATTATAACAAAACTACCTACACAACTGTTAATGATGTAATGTTTAACAAGTTACTCTCGCCTGAGTTGTGAGTTTAATTCTCCTTGTGAACCCTATACTTGCTGCCTTTTGCTAAATCTATGCTATGCTTTGTTTTCAAGCGACGTTCAAGTCATGTTGAAAGCAACGGTTCCCGTCAGATCACCAAAGTTAAGTAATGATGGTCAAGTACAATACTTAGGTGACCACTTATATCGACCAGGTACTGTAAGCAACCTAAAACCTGTTTGGTTGACAAAAAGAAGCTTATCAACTAACGACAGATCACTTCGGGTCCTTTAACGAAGAACCCCCAGAACTCAATATCCTATTCCAGTTGAGAGAGAGAGAGTGAGTGAGAGAGAGAGAGAGAGAGAGAGAGAGAGAGAGAGAGAGAAGGGGTTCCACTAGGATGCATCTCTCAATTTCAAATTCTCTCGTGATGTCAGCAAGCAAGGCTAAGATATCATTGGTAATGAGTTCGATAATCTTTTTCTGACTTTGTGTCAAACTAAATCGAACTTAATAAATCATTAGTAAGACAATCACAAAACAAAAGCAAGTGAGGTAGCATAGATCAACAAAATCTCAACTTTGAACTCAAAATTAAAAACTGACGTACAAAAATGAATAAATAAAATAAAGATTGTCTCTATACTCCTTGAATATTTTATCTATATTTACCAACCCCACTGCTCGAGCAGGATATGACACAAGGTCAATTTTAAGCGGAGTTTAACAGGTTTGAATTCAGAGTTTACCTTCTCCTAGACTAGTTGCCTCACCAAGGTTAAAGAATTCAGTCTGCCCTACTATTTACCCATAGCTGGAAGGAGAATAATTGGATTCATACTTTTCCCAGTGCTATGTGAAATGCAATCAGTCTCGTGCAGGATTTGAATTCGTGTCGCCGTGTCCATTTCCTACGACGGTAATCATTACACCACGGACACCTCCAACGCCTTGAAGATTTTATCAGCCAAGTACTTGGTGGCTCATGTTTTACGAGTATAAAAATGCGAACCAATATATTTTGTCTAATTTTCCAATATTTTGCATTAATATTTCATGAAAAACAATTTTTTAGTATTAGAGGTTTTCATGCAACGCTAAGGAAAAACGCGACTCACGGGTTCTAATTGTTAGCGAGCTAGTCTGGTAAACCATTGTTAGTGAGTTCGATTCTTAATGAGTATCACATACTTTTGATCTTGAACCAAATTAAGCTTAGTTTAGTAGAGAACAACTACTAAAGCGTGAGTTCGATTTTTACAGTGTTCTGTATACTTAAGGGCCTTGTGCCAAATACATTTTGTAATTGGCTGAGGGTGCAGAAAAGGAAAAGGAAAAAAAGAAGGGTTAAAAAAGGATTGTATTTTAGACAAATCACTCATCAACCTTTTTTTATCTGTGTACTTTTCAGAGATGGAAGAAGTTAATTCCACCTGTCTTGTCGACGAACTGAACAATCTGAAAGAAGAAGATAAAGAAGATCTCCAGTATAAAACAGAGTACAACTTCTGGTTTTATTTAAAAAAAACAGTGATCGGTACAGATGTTAATACAGGTCTGGGCAAAACGGAACTTGCCCAACAGCTTCAGCGTTTACGCAACCGGGCCCTTATTGGTATTTTAATTATTAACGGATTATGGCTTGTAATGCTGTCGATATTCTACATGGGGATCTCATCATCTCTGTCAAGACTGAATATTTATGGTGTCATCAGTGGCGCCCTCTATGGCTTTACTTTGGTTATTCAAATACTGGGGATAACAGCTTGTCGATTAGACCATTTTATTCGTTATTTAGGAAAAAGTGTATATGGACACAGAAAGCCATCTTGGATTAACTATAAACAATAAAATGGAATTTTTGCACAAATTGTGTATTTATTGCCGTGTATACTCGTATATAGGTCGACTCTTAATCTATGGACACGGAATCTTTTATTTATGTCATTAATTTTTGAAGCTAATTAATGTTTCTGATCCTTTGAATTTCAAACTTACAAACTTTTTACAGTGTCCCTAACTTAATAAGTAAAAGTAAAGTTGGCGACTGTAGTCGAGGGGGACCTGAAGGCTCCCTTTTGAATAGCTACTACACCGAGGTGTAGAGGAGGGCGCTACATCCCTGGATTGCTCCACTTTACCCTTGATCCTCAACTTATAGTATTGAGTGCTAAGCAAGGCGGGATCAAGTACCATTTTTTGAGTCTTTGGTATGACTCGATCTGGTATAGAACCCCGGTCTCCCAAACCATTGGCGAACACTCATTAAGCCAATGGCTCGGTTGCCGAGTAATTCTCGTAAAGTTGTTAAATGAAACCGTGTTAATCGTAAAATATAGTTATTAAAACAAGTTTTACTTTCAAAATTCGTTTTTCATATTCTGTATATTTCTTCTTACCTATCATACATATACAATTCTGTTGACAGGCTGACAATATCTCCTGTAGAGTAGTAAGAAACCACCCACAAAAAAATTGGGTCTTGAGTATGACATTAAATTGCATGTAATATGTGAGACTGTTGTTTTGGGGAGTGTGGTATACCCATTCACTACCATTACTCCCAGTTCCACTCTTTCCCGGAGAGTTAGTACTTGTTATGGTCCCATCTATGGGTAAAAAATCAGGGTGAAAATTATTCGTATTTGATATTCTAAGTTCCTAAATTCCAAGGCGAGAATGATCGTGGTCAAGTGCTGTTTAGTTGACTCACTCCAAATATGTCCTGTTAAGAAAAGAGTTTTTTAACTGAACTGGTGACAGCTGATTCAGGATATTATGTAAACATTTTACTAGTCGGCTTAAAAAATATCGAGACTGAAGCTGTATTCACCCAAACAGAAAAAACAATTAGTGAAACGTTGATTTTCTTTAATTTTTCTAAAATTACACTCCTGATATTGTGTGAATCTGTACCATTTCTTTTAATATCGTCCACATCAACAAATCTTATCGTTGAGAGGACTTTTTGATCAGATGAGTATGGAGTGTATTGCACGAGCACAATTATATGCTTTGAATTGGTTTGATTTCTTTACTTAATGGTATAGCAACCTTCATGTGTTATTTAATGCCAAAGCCATTTTTGTAGAAAAGCAGCAGTGGTACTATTTAACCCATAGCTGAAGGGATGAGGGGTTCATACCTTTCCCAAGGGTATTAGTCCAAAAGTGAATGTAACAGCTCGACTGGATTTTGAATTCGCTTACTACAATGTCACAATCCAGAACGTTAGCCTCTACACCATGTGTACTTCTCACAGCCAAAAACTAGTATTCAAAAAATATTGAGAACTGGCACTGACTCATCAACAGTAAGCGACATTAAACTAAAAGGAGTAAAAATTTTGGAATATTTTAATTTCTTTCATATTTCAAGTATTTCAGCCTCAGTTCATAAGGCAGAGCTTGTGAACGTACCTATGGATGGTGCTTTGTGTAGAACTAAGTTCTACTAACAATATATGAGTGCTTCTCTCCTGTTCAACCATTTCAAGCAAGGCCACATCTTTTACAACAAAAGTCTCGCTGTCCTTTGTTTGCTTTCGAGGTGAGAGATACTTTCATTGAAAGATCTGAACCAATTATGTGCCACACATTCATTGACGCTTCCTGGGCCTTCCACATTATCAACTTCTGTTGCTCTGGCACTTAGTCCCTTTTTCCTCAGGTAGCATAAAATGGCTCTAATTGCGATTTTTCATTACTCATTATAAAAGGTGTGACATAAAGAAAAAGCAATTAATCTTTTAATATTCTCTATGAAAAAAAAAAAGAATGAACAATTCCGCAAAGTTTAAACAACAAGATTTATAAAATCAATGTCAGGACACGGAGATACAATTTGCCAAAAATCATCAGTGAAAATCTGAAAAACCTTTTGATTCAACCTTTGAAATGTTGCAAAACCTTTGACTCATCATCGTATTATTATAATGATATAAGTACACATATTCAAATAAAAAACAAAAAATATTGAAAGCTTCAATCTTGATACGTTTTGATCAGACTTTGTCTATGGAAGCAAGTGACTTAATTGTCATTAGTAGAGGCAATGGAATCCGTGAGCCGAGTCCAAATTCTAACCGTGTCTATTTGCATTCATTTTACCCTAGCGCTCCAGGGAAAGACATAACTCCATATTTTCTCTTACTACTCCACTCATGTCCGATATAATGGGATAGACTGGATTCTCTAGCCTTGATAATCAACCAGTCTAGAAGAAAGATGACACTAAATTCAAAAACAGGTGTCAATTAGGCAGTCTCGTGTTGCCTTCAGTCTCGTTCTGGCAACTCCTGCGACAACAACCCAATTGCAAAGTTATATAGGGTCTGTGCCTAGTATTGATTGGGGGGGGGGAGAGAGAGAGAGAGAGAGAGAGAGAGAGAGAGAGAGAGAGAGAGAGAGATTTGCTTCATGGGACATTCAGGATCTTCATTATAATTTTTACCTAGTCAGCGCTCAGATCCAAATCTACATCCATGGTCTCGCAAGACCAGCAGCTATTACCATTTATTCTCGCTCTTGAAATATTGTAAATCTTATTTTGGCAGTCATTTTGAAAATCAAGATAGTCAGGTGGCATATGGCTTTCTTGTTGGAAAGAACATAAAAATATATTACTGTGAATATTGTCGCACTTTTCATTTTCTAAATTTTTATTTTTTCATCCAATTAACTGTATTAAACAATTGAAAAATTATTTGGAATTTCTCTACAACATTTTTTTCTTGGACTGAAAAACTTAAGATTTTATTTAGTCCATTCGATTCTTATTTTATGCCTTGGAGGAAAAAATCGTTTACTTTATTACTATCAATAAATTTGGCTGGTGGTTTCCTTCATCTTCCGAATTCCAGTTGTTGTTTTTTTGTCACATTTAGGCCGTTGTTTCTACAACCACGAGGAACAGCACGCATCAGAAACGTTAATGGCTAGACTCATCCACTGAATCAATATATAGGGTGTTTTAAATAATGTTAAAACTTCAATGGAAGTATCTTTATGATATTTTAATTTTAAACATCAGTTCATTCTTGTCAATAAATTCTTGTAACTATCTACAGGTGATCTCTCTATTATCAATTCTGCTATTCTCATAAAGGTAAACCTATGAAAATGTTAACATTTAAAAAAAATCACCTGTGGAAGATTCCAAGAAAGTCTCTGCAGAGATGGTGAAGAGGTGGAAACTGTATGAAATTATATCATAAAGATGCTCCCATAAATTTTTTTAACATTTTTTGAATCATCCTATATATGTAATAAGGTGGAGGGAATTTTAGTTCTTATGTCAAATTTCTTTTCTTTTTTGTTTACTCTGTGTACATCTGTATATAATAATATGTACATCTGTGTATAATAATGATGTTTCCTCAAATAAGAAATTTAGGCACAAATATCAACATATTTTTTTAAAATTTCTAACATTAAAAAAACAACAGTTGTTAGTTGGTTTGATTTCTTTATTTAATGGCATATCAACCTTCCTGGGTTATTTAATGCCAAAGCCATCGTTGTAGAAAAACACAGCTGGTGGAGATAAAGGGGTTCGTACCTTTCCTAAGGGTATTAATCTGAAAGTAAATATAATAGCACGACTGGAGTTCGAACTCACTCTCTTCAATTTCGTAGTCCATCAAGCTAACTACTTTGAAACTTCTCCCCTCCAAGAATTGTGTTTAGCAAATATCAAATTTGATTTAAAAGTAGACTAATCTAATATAAAATATCTATTTTCTATTTGAGAAAGATACTTTTATTTAATTAAAAAGAGGAGACCTTTGTCAAAATTGTAAAAACTTTGAACAATTCATGGCATAAAAAACTATCCATCAAATAAAGCTCATTAATAAATTATCGTTTACATTTATTTAGTTGCTTCTGTTCCTAAAAAAGGAAAAAAGAAAAAAAAAGTGAGTCAGAATAAAATTCATAAATCAAATTATAGATTTCAACAATAATGTACAAGAGATCATTAAAAATAATGAAAACAGCATCATGTACATTTCTTTGAAGATTATTTTCTATAAGTGTAGGAACTTTTGAGACATTTGTACCGATTTGTTTCTTCAGTTGCCTCATCCTCTGGGGACATTGTAAGTATTTCTACTTTTTGATATAACCCATTCAGGTATCAAGTTCTTATTTGTGTAGCGAACCAGTCGCTCAAATGAGTCTTGTGCTCTGTGAACTGTCATGCCGATAAGTTGAATTGCAAAAGAGATACCGTAAAGAAAACCACTGATCATGGCAAAAGAATTTAATTTTGACGTATTGTCACTGATGACAGAGAAGAGATATGCAAGTACACCTATCCACATAAAATTGCATCCAAAAAGGGCGATGATTGATTTTGTTCGTAGATTCCATAATCGTTTCGCCATGGTTTCCTTGTCCAAGCCAACATGCGAAGATTTGCCAATGAGAGTTTCACGAAGTAATTTCCAAAACTTATACTCTAGCTCATCTTCTGTATTGTTAGACAATGGTAAATCATAATTGTTTAAAGGAGATTTGGTATCTGAAACGATAAATAAAATGAAAAAAAAAAAATTGAATAAAAACACGTGAATATAGATCAAACGACTGAAGATAAAAATCAATAGTCAGTTATTTTATGTGTTTTAGTGTAAGGTTAAAAAATGGCACATGATCTCCAGATGTTTGTTAAAATGTAATAGATACAGAACAAATCAATTTTAGTCTAATTTGCTATTTAGTAATACTAGGGTGAGTCAAATGTTTTGCAATATTTTGGTAATATGCAGCACAATTCAAGAACCCCCGAGACTTTTGCTGTGGTCGTGAAGGGAACGAATCACACTGGCATGTGTAATTTTGAGCTCACCTGATACTCTCCAAATGCAACGGATTTACGTTTTTGGTTTCGAGCTCGGCCTCTAAATCCACAGTTTTAGGCCTAGATGGCCTTGTCTAATCGCCTAGGGTCTTGAAATCTGAGCCAAACTTCTTTGGTCACGTGATATACGCACTGCAAAGTTGCACATATCAAAATATTGCAAAAATTTTGATAAACCAAGTGACAAGCGTATATGTTATGTAGAAGAATGTGCCGATACCGACTCGTGGATTGAATACGGATTTCCAGCCAATAAACACAACTGTTGAAATGGATTGTGCTCCTAAGGTCACGTGACTAGAAGTGGTGGATATATAAATGGGTCAGACACAGGTCTGACCAGAAGTATGCGAAGTATTGTGAAATGTAACATTGCAAGTTAGTATTGTTAAGCATTCGGCATTGTACGAGAGTGAAGAGATTATAAGTATCGGCCACAATTACCCCCCCCCACCAAACATTACCAAAGTATATAATTGGGTTGGATTTGTAAATCTTTTTAACGTCAAATTTTATTTAAAACCAGAAATGAAATGTTGAAAAATTCGAATCTAATCTAGTTGGTTTGGCTTGATTTCTTTGTTTCATAGTATATCAATCTTCGTGGGTTATCTAATGCCAAAACCATACTTGTAGAAGAACAGTAGGGTTTTATGATATTGTGCGACACAAGTACCTCTCACATTTTAAAAGACTGTTATCTGTGTGGTGTAAATGAACTTAGACCAGTTGTAATGGTAGCTCCATCTTGCTACTATTTTACAATTCTTTTTATATAATCAGTAATGAGCATGGCTTGTAGCGATGAACACTGTCAAAATCAGGCTCTTCCGGATATAAAATCAATACAGTAATAGAATGAAAATTATATCCAGAACAGCATCATTCTGACGTAACATGAAGTGAGCACGAAAAAGTCTCTATGTAACAAATACAGGTTCACCAGTCTTTAAAAAGTTTCAAATGCAAACTCACGGTATGCACAGGTCCAAGCCATGATTGTTACTGATTGTAACTAAAAAAGACATGAGGTAGATGGATTTACTATGGGGCACATGCCTAAGTTCACTTGCTTCACACAGTAATGTCAATGTTTATTTTTAAGAAAAAATCAAGAAGAATCAGAATAAAATTCAAAATTCTTTTCAATTCATAAACTTCATCAATAATGTACAAAAGATTTTCAAAAATAATGAAAATAGCCAAATATAAATTGTTTGGAGTTAGCATTGAAGAATAGTTCGAGAAAATGATACAATTATCGAAAATGCAAATTATATTGTAATCATATCATGAATGAGATTATATTAAATCGTAACAAGTTTCACTTTCTTGATACCAAAATTCGATCATCTATTGATAAAAGAAAATAAAATCACAAAGTAAGTAGCTAATTTTGAAGTAGGTCTCTCTTGTATGGAAGCTGCCATGTTGTTTGGTTGATTCAATTGGTATTACAAATATTAACCCATTTATCTAACAATTTTTGAAACTAAATTTTGAATTTGGTGCGCTGACAAATTGTATTCCGATAAAGATTTGTGGATTCTTTACTGGTATTAATCCATGAATGTAGCACAAAGGCATCCCTCTTCAACTTTGTGCTACTTTCTAAATTATTATCACGAATTCTCTTCATTTTACTTAGTTCACGAGTCGGGTTTAAGATCATCTAAAGACATTGCATTTTTTCAGTCTTTAACTCTTCTTTCATAGTATCGATAAGACTATATCACATCCAAGCAACATGTAATATGGCTTTTCTTTGTGTCTCTACACTGGGCAGTCTGCTGCAAGCCCAGAGCCCAGAGCGGTGAAAATGTAGTCGTCAATTCACACTCCGTCCGAGGAACTCTTAAATACAGTGTAATACGTTTCCAGTAAAATTGTATTAGATGTTAAATAGAATTAGCTTCTTTGATTGATTGATTGATTGATTTAAAGGCATGTCAGTCCGTCTGGGGTTATTTTATGCCGAGAGATTAGAAAAATGTATACATTATACATTTATGCTTACATTTTTGTGTAGTTTCATAAGTATTTTGAGCACGGTTTTGATATCAAGTATTCCTGTCAAATACAAATAATTTTCAAACCGATTTATTTGACCCATAGGTAGGACAATTACAGTTACTATTCCTCTGGGTCAAAAGGAATTTGGAAGTAATGAAAATGAAGATGTAGTTCATATTCCACAGGGCTCCCTAATTGGAGCCTCATCACCAGATACACTCTTGTGCAACAGCCCTTTTCTTGGTGGGGGTCTTACCGCTAAGCGTATTCTAAGCTCTGTTGACAGGGTGGTATGCTCCATACTTTTCATTTAATTTTCAACCTATATATCATACATTGTACTGGTATTATAAGAATTTTAATTGCATTGATTTTTACTTATTTGTATTGAATAAAATTTGACTCTTTACCTTTTTCGTTTAATTTACATACAATATGTATTCCGTTGTACGAGTATTCTAAGCTGATGTGTTGGATCAATCATCCTTTGCTGAAGAAATGTATTAATTTGTATCAGTTGAATAATTTCATTCTTTACTTTTCCTTACTTTATATTCTTAAGTAAAGATTTAGCCTGTATCCAGAAATCCGGACCACCTCCAATTCTACACTCGCCGGAAAACTGATTCAGTACCGGCATTGGATTTTATCTTAATTAAAAAAAATCAATTTCAAGATTCTTACTTTTCTTTTTGTTCTTTTTCTTTCTCTTCCGTCGTCGAATTTTGGGAAAACAAACGAAATTCGGAACCACAGCTTTCGACTAGCGAAAAACAAACAAACAAATAATATTATTCTGACATTGCACGAAAATTCAATAGAAATCAAACATTACGTTGATTCAATAAAAAAAACAAAAAAACATATAAGATCGATCACAGAAGTTAAGCACAATCAACTCTGTTCAATACTGAAATGGATGACTACTTAACAATGGTAAGTACTGTAAACAATCAGTGACCTGTGAGTCAGATAAAGAAAAACATTGTAACAACAGTTAAAACTACGTGGGAGAAATAGAAATATACAAAAATCAAACACTTAAGATGGGCTGTGTAGCTTGGAAGAGCGTTATCTTATTGTAGTTATCAATAACGTGTTAGGATAACTACCTTCTCACAAATCAAAATATGTTCACCCCTGTTTGGTGTAAATGGGATGATCTAATTCACCCTAAATAGGATGATCCCATTCATCCTAAAGGAAATGGTCCTATTAAACTTGATAAATAATTATCGAATGGAAATAGAATCTCTTTTGTCAGTTTCAAGGATCGAATTTTTTTTAAACGGCAAAACAACATATGTGTATACGAGAAGGTGCTGAAAAGTTCACTGACCAACCAAGAAAAGGAATGACGGTTAAAGACATTTTTAGAAACAATGAGCAGACTAGGCTAAAACATAAGATAAAAGTAGTTCACATACCCGTCTTTGCCTGTCCCATTACTACCTGTTTAATGCAATATTTTTGAAGGAGTAAGAAAGAAAAGATTGCATATGAAGATTCTAATTTTTATTACTTCCACAAAAGGATTTTTGCCCATTCGGCTGGGACTGTAGAATACACCGACTGCTTCTCTGCAGAGATGTAACAAATCCCCCCAACGAGTGTCCAGGATATGACACTAATCAACCTGACGGTGAGGTTTCAGTAATGCTGGAGCTTTGGGAAATGCAGAGTACCCTTTCATTGCCGTCGCTCCCAGGTCCACTTAAGCCCGGAGTGGTAGCAGCTGATAGGGTCCTATCTATGGGTTAAATAGAACTAAACTGCGAACTTATGCTAAACTGAATTACTTGAAATAGAACTGGTTTGACATTTAAACTATACTTACTCTCAACTGAATTGTTTGAATTAGAAGTGTTCGACAAAACTGAATAAGAAATGTTTTTGACAGTTAAACTGTGTTTCCATGCTAAACTGAATTGTTTGAAATAGAACTGATTATTTATCTAAAAATGGATTTGGCGTTAAATAACCCACAAAAGTTGATATGCCATAAAATCCAAACAATCAACCAACATCCTATCAAAAGAATTTCATGAAACTGCTAGTGATCAGGGTAGCCTAAAAGAGATAAGTGAAGTATCTCTATTTTAGGTTATTTATATATATATATATATATATATATATATATATATATATATATATATATATATATATATATATATAAGGATTATAAGGGCCTTTAAGTTTTTGGGATTTAAAATAGAAATCTCATCTAATATTAAAATAGCCAATTTCTTGGATGTCACTTTAGATCTATCTAATAATTCCTATAAACCTTTTATAAAACCCAATCAGAACCCATCGTACATTAATGTTAATTCAAATCACCCTAAAAATATAATCAAGCAAATCCCAAAAGCAGTAAATTTAAGAATAGGTAAGCTATCTGCAAATGAAAAGATTTTCAAAGAGAGTAGTAAAAGATATATAGAAGCCCTTAAAAATAGTGGTTTTAAGGAGGATTTTAGGTATTTAAAACAAAATATAACAACTGAATTTACTAAAGAAAATAATAATTATGTTCAAAAAAATAGAAAAAGGAAAATTATATGGTTTAACCCCCCTTTTTGTAAACTAGCCAATATAGATGTAGGTAAATATTTTTTGAGACTGATAGATAAACATTTTAAACAAGATAATATATTGCATAAAATATTTAATAGGAAAACCTTGAAAATAAGTTATTCTTGCACTAATAATATTTCTCAAATAATAAATAGCCATAATAATAAATAAATTAATAAATTTCATAACCAAGTAAATAATAATAACATTAATAGTAAAAAAATAGAATGTAATTGTAAATCTCAAAGTGATTGTCCAATGAATGGTTTGTGTAGTTTAGATAATGTAGTATACCAAGCTATTATTTATCCAAAAGAGGACATAAGTGATAAGAAATATTATATTGGCGTTTCTTCTACTAATTTCAAGATTAGATATGGAAATCATAAATATTCCTTTCCCATGAGCATCAAAAAAATCAAACTGCTCTATCAAAACATTATTGGGGATTAAGAAATAAAGGGTTAACCCCTGACATTCAATGGTCCATATTGAAAAGATCTAGTACCCCAAAATCTTTCGATAGTAGGTGCAATCTATGTCTTGAAGAAAAGATCCACATTTTGCTTTTTCCTGAGCCAAAAATTTTACTAAATAAGAGAAATGAACTAATAGCCAGGTGTAGACATAGGGCCAAATTTAAACTATAAATAATTAAGTAAAAAATTTTTTTTATAAAGCATAAATTTATTTTGAGAATGAGGTTTAATTTTGAGAATAAATATAATAAATTATTAGATAGAAAATTATGAAAGAGCATATAATATATATGTACTATGCATAAAAAATGTAACTGATATTTTGAAATTTTTGAAATTTTAAAATATTTAAGTAAATTAAATATTTGTTTTTGTTTTAATATATCTATTACTGCATCTTTACGTGAGATTATAAATTAAAATTTAAATCTAATTAGAAATATCTGTAATTTAAGTCTATAGAAAAAATTTTTTTAAAAAAATTGTTTTAAAATAAATGTACTACATTGCCAACCGTAAATTTAAATTTAAAACGGAAGTGGGCTTAATGAAGAGATAACTCTTCACCCCTCTTCTATCCCCTCTCACTCTTCTGTCCCCTCCCACTCTCATGTGTCTACTCTAGTTTTTTTATCTAATTGATCTGATGAAGTCCTGTTAATTTTTTTTCGTGTTTTTGAAAATTTCAAAAATGCGTAACAGGATTGAAATAAATTTATAATCCTTTGTGATTGGTTTAGTTGTTTTTTTCTTAATGAAATATATATATATATATATATATATATAAGTTTCATTTATTATAATTGTTTTTATTGTTATCAAAGGAACAATGCAGAGAACCAAATGTTATCTTTTACTTTTAGTTCAATATCCAGAAATTATTGAAGCAGCCCCCTCCAAAACAGCAGCTGTACGGCAACTCACCTCTCATCAGACGAACCATTCAAGTAAGAGGAGCAAGATATGCAGGACACCGCTGGAAAAAGTAAGGACCAACTCATAAGCATTGTTTTCCTATGGACTCCTACACATGGACACGCCAGTGTTGGCTTTGTTGAAAAAAGCTTACATACATCAGATCTGTACGGGCACTGTATGCTGTCTAGAGGACTTATCAAGAGCGATTGCCGATTGATATAGATAGATAGATAGATAGATAGATAGATAGAGAGAGAGAGAGAGAGAGAGAGAGAGAGAGTCAAGAGAATCAACGCAGTTGACACGGCTTGATGATGTTGATCAAGATTTGAAATACATTGATAATTGTTAATTATATTCCACTTATTTTTTTTTATTGAAATATAGTAAAAAACGAAAAAAAAAAAAAAAGCGAAAACAAAAACAAGACAAAAAAAAAACAAAACAAAAAAACAAGTGACACTCAATGTTTTGAAGAAAGTAAAAAAAATTTTCTCTAAAAATTTCAGCCTTGTTGAGTGTAGCATAAGATCTACAGCGCTGAGAGGAGATCAACTGCTGAAGTGAACAAGCATGTTTGTTTCAGCAACTGTCTGATGATGACTTTTCACAGCTTCCTTTATCAGTAAACTGCGCATTACCATGGCTGTTCTCGGGAGAGATAGTATAGTCTTTTCTGGTTTGGAAAACAAACTATTCCTTCTCAAAACTTGTTGGTCACCGTAAAGAGCTCAATTTGTATTGCTATTTAACCAGCAACAGCAGAATCACTCCCCTATTTATATCTAATATTAGACGTAAACTGGTTATCAACATTGTCTGAGAAAACAGAACCTACCAACAGCACACATAACAACACACATAAGATCGAAGCGATATTTTTACCAAAAATAAAATTACAACGCTTCTGGAACCCAAAATAAGATTTCATAGGTATATGTAAACTGAACTTTTTGGGGCTGTTATATATTATTGATTTCAGTTACTGGGTTTTAATGCTGTAGAGTATGGTAAAAAATAATACCTAATAATATCTGTTTTGATTGTATAATGTTCCACAAGAAATAAGAAAATCCCGATATCTTTTTAAAAATAAAAAATTCTCAGGGGTCTACTTATATATATATATATATATATATATATATATATATATATATATATATATATATATATATATGAAACGGATAAATCTCCCATAAGAAAATGAAATACTGTGAGAAAAAGGTACAGGCTTACAAAGGGGGAAACAATAGCTACAAATTGTGTCATAAAGAAAGATTATGCATCGGAGGATGCTGAAAATAAAGTATAGACATTAATATATTCCTCCGATATCATTTACAGCCAGACTAATTCCATATTTATCTTCCTCTATTTAGACCGCCTTATTGATATATTTGTGCATACATTTTATATATATTTGTGTATGATTTTTGTTCACGTGTTGAGTGTCATGTGTACTTCCATTTCAGCATGTGACTTTACACCACGATATGATTACAATTTTTTGGCGCTACTTTTCTTACTTGTCCGTCTGATGATTGTGCACACCACATGAAAGTTAAAGTAACAGACTTCGTGATCATAATGTGATATTTTTCTTGTTTGAATATCTCCTCTGCTGTTGCGGCTTTGAGCTTTTATTTTATCTTATATATAGTCGAGTAATGAACAATTCTAAGACCAATTTTTTTTACCTCAAAAACATCACACGAAATATGTTTTTGAAATGACGAAAATTCTTGGCCGAGCCCTGCCAATATTTCTACTGAAAGATGTGATTTTGTTAATAAAAATAATGTTTCCCAAGCATACTTAATCAATTACTTGCTTGATTATTGTATTATCAATACTATTGAGTATAACTGGTGGGGATTTAGTATGTTTGGAATATCCAAGTAAACACGATACATCAACGTCTTGACTATATTATTAATTTATTGTTTTGTATAGATTTTGTTAGTATTACAGTAGTTTTAAAAATATAAATAGGAGTGGGAATGTTTTCTCTTTATGTCATCGCATATGTTATAGAAATATTTTTGTAAGCATGCATAGTAAAAAATTCGGGCTCGTTCATTACACGCAATAAATGAAAAAAGAACCCCATCTTTCTGGGTAAAATTCGGAGTCGTTTGTTACTTCGGTCTCTCTCTCTCTCTCTCTACATATATATATATATATGAAAAAAATTAATAACAAGGTAATCCAAGCAGAAAGAGAGATTTATTCAGAAGCAGAGTCGATTCTAGTGAACCATCATCAGGACTATGAGGGGTGATATTAGTGATGTTGAATCAACGACGGATGTTTAAAAATGCAAAATACAAAAAACAAGGGAAATTTTTGTATAACAAGAAAAATTTGGCCGTTTAATTAGTGAATCAGCGTTTGTTGTTTTAAATTACGTCATTTGATTTATAAGGCATATTGTATAGAATTTATGTTCCATTTGTTTATCGGGAAAGATTTCGAATCAAAAGGAAGAAAAAGAAAGACAAAAAGGAAAAAGAAAGGATAAAATTATTATATATGTGGAATATATTAAGTAAAGATGGTATATATTGTTGCTATTTAAAATGGATTTGCTAAAGTAAGGAGAAATATTATAAAAACCAGGACGAGTATTTAGGAAATTAAAGAGTGAAATAGCAGCGGCTTCGAAAATTCGTCTTAGACTTTTATTATGAATGTAAATGAGCATCTTTGCAGAATTAAAATTGAAGTTGGGATTAGATTGAGAAATGTGTAGGAATAATGCATTGTTTAAGTTTCCAATTCTTATGTCTCTTTTGTGTTCTTTCAAGCGAACGTGAAGGTTCCGTGACGTTTCACCAATATATTTTAGTTTACAATTCTTACAAGGGATACAATAAACATCGGCATCTGAAGATATGTTGCGTTGAGGGCTAGAGTGTACTAATTCGCGGATCGTTTTAGAAGGTAAAGAGGTAGTTTTGATATTGAGTTTATTTAAGTTGCTTATCGTGCTGTGAGAGGAAGAATTGTTTGGCAAGGTTATGAATCTATGGGGGAACTAGTCTTTTATATATATATATATATATATATATATATATATATATATATATATATATATATATATATATATATCCTTGCAATTACTCTGCAGATTATACGGCATCACATTATTGAATGTTAATTATTATGCAGTGCCGAAAGAAGAAAAACCAAAAGAAACTTACGTCATCTCGAGTTCCCCAACTTTGGTCAATAATATTACAAATTGAATAAACTGGAAGAAGTATATGCATTGCTGGAAACATAAACATGTAGAATAATCCGAGGAAGATAATCCAAGTTTCATGTGGATGAAGAATGGATGCATAAAACACACTGGACGTCAATAGAATGAGAATGTAATGTTCTTGGAATTGCAAAGTACCTTGTTCCATATCTGCCAAACAGAAATTTTCAATGTTAATTTCAGTTTAAAAGAAATAGTTAAAAATTAGTTTGAAAAACAAATAAAAACATATTCAGTGTTATAAAAAGACAAATAATTTGTCGAGAGATAATTATTTTATTTAGTGTAACAATGTACACAAAACGTACAGGGGCGTGAGTAGATAAGTTCTAAAAAAAGCAGTAATCTGAAAAAAGAAGTATAAACAGAATGGGCTTGCTGTAACAAGATAAGCTTGATGTATCACTTGCCGAAGTTGCCATTCAAGTGTCATCCACCTAAAACAGAAGTGGGGGGATGTTCTGAGGACCCCTATATCTATAACAGATTTTTTGAACCTGACTCGTTTTCTCTTTTGGTGTCTGAAATGTAAAGAGATGAACAAAGAACCGAGAACGAGTAACAAGTGAAAGATACGAGAAGAGAACTGTTCCCAAAAGAACGAAGTGGATTACTGCACGCGGTGTCTGTTGTTCAGTTCTTCTTGCTTTCATGACTTCAGAGACAGAACAGGGGGAGAATAAAAGAACGAACTTTCTAACGCTGAAACGAACTGTATTTTTGTTTTTCCTTTCCAGCTGATGAGTAATCATCAATGACATAGCAGATGTCGGTAACAACTAACTCTACACAAGATAATTTTTAAAAATTCAAATATGAGTGGGGATGCTGAAAAGTTCTCAACAAAGAAGAGATTTAAGAAAAATGACTGAACTTTTTCTAAGGGTTAAAGAAATACGAAGTTGAGTCAAAAGTTTTGAAATATTTTGGTAATGTGAAACACAATTCAGCAACTCTGTGGTCTTTTGCTGAGATCCTGAAGATCACAAACCACACTAAACAGTGATATGCTGAGATAACCTGATACTTTCTGAGTTTGGAGCATGGCCTTGGAATTTATGGATTTAAGACTATCTAACCTTGCCTGATTGTTGAGGTTCTTGTGCTCCAAGTGAAATTTCTTGAACCATTTGGTTATTGTACTGTGATCAGCTGCACCTTCACTTTTTGCACAAAAAATGTTTTTAGTTGCTTTCATGGTGTTATGGCCAATTTGAACTCATAAATCATAAGTTCCTGAATTAGACTACTTTGCATGTTTCTTTGAGTGTCTTTCAAATCATATATGGAGTGATGCAATGCATAATGTGTCAGTGCATCAACCACCCCAGGAAGTACCTTTCCATGGCTTGAATGGCTTCAGTCACGTGAAATATATACCACTAACTAGTACATACCAAAATATTACAAAACTTTTGACTCACCCTTGTAATTTAATTTAGAATTGAATCCTTATTTTAGGAAATTGATAAGTTCACATTTGTTTCTGAAATATATTTTACATGTATGATATGTTTTAACCTATTCTTAAATATCCTTGATTTTGTGAATTTTGCCTTGTTAATTTTGGACTTGAAGCAATATGTCTTGGAATAACAGAGGGTTCTGTAAAATTTTTGAATGTAATTCCAAGATAGGGAATTATCAATCCATATACTAGTCTTCTCATGTTGTTTATTATTATAGTCACAACATTTTGGTTTCTGTACACTGACCTTCTTCAGGCTTCTGTTGTGGGGTTAAGTTCAAAATTCCCAGCTTACTCACTGAAGGACAGAATGTTCAATACCTGAAATACAGGGTGTCTCAAAATAGATGCAACCCATTAATATGATAATTTGTATTACATGAAGTCATCTCTGATCTGAGTCTTAAAAAGCAATTATATCACTTCAGAAAAGTCAAACCAGACGTATTCTTAAATCTTTTAAACAACGATTCATAACCTGGATAGAGAAAAGATTAAGTAGTAGCCTAAATAACCTCTTTGAAAGGAGAAAATATAAGAATCGGAAATCTTTAATAGTTGACACCCACAAAAGAGATATAAACAAAGTAAAACTTCTTAAATAGAATAAGGTCAAATAGGATATTGAGTAAGTAAACAAATCGGTTGGCATGTGGGAAATAATGAAAAAAAACAGGAGACAAATTGAAATATGACATCGAGACTAAATCTAAGATATACGAACGGCAACTGGATTTTATTGGATTCACTTTAAAGTCAAATATGTTGTTACAGGCGGTGATCTGCTTTTTATCATTTTGCATTCATTTGTTTATTCCTTTATTGGGTTTTTATTATTTTCTTTTTTATTTTCGTTTCTATATAACAATGTTTGTTGATTTCTCCATGTGACTTGTTTAGTCATCTGAAGAGACGAGACGAAATAAACACGTCTCGTCGAAATAAATGATAATGGCACAGAAACTGTCTGTTGAGATTTCTTCCATTGATATTACGAATATATATATATATATAGAGAGAGAGAGATGTATATATATGACATACTTTCATAACTTATTAAATTGTGGATACACTGAGGGAGAGATAGATACTACATTTGAATCATAGCCCGAAAAGTCCAGGCCTGATCCTTGTCTGAGACCACAGATATACTTTGATGTTTGACTGAAATGGCAATGCATCTTCAGGTGACCAATGCTGCTAATAATACAAATTCTATAAATCGGATTGGACTCTATTTAACGTGGTAGACTCCGATGGAGATCGTTGGACAAGTAATACTAAAAGTGAATTTTCAAAGAGACTTACCAGTAATTATATCACCAATGACAAAAATAGCGCCGCCAACAAAGACACATGTGATCGCTGTTCCAAGTAACCACGTTAGAACCATAGTTAAATTCGTCTGAAACTTTGAATGGGCGTAAAGACATATAATGGCGTAGAACACGATGATTATACTGAGACTAACGGTGAGGCCGATAAAATTGAGATCAAAAACCATGTCCAGTCCGGCTGTGATCATAATGACTGTTGATCCTAGAGAAAAAAAAATTATTAACTTTTTTATTCGATGCAAAAATTAGAAAAAGAAGAATTGAATTAGCCTTTTGAGTTTTATTTTTCAAGTTACAAAATTGAATGCGTATACATCTTAGTAAACATGACATTGTCCATTCACATTTACATTTGTGTGCAGTTGTTTCCTCAGCATATTGTCCTTTAAAATACGGATAATGTTTAAACATGTTTAAAAATCAATTGATATCGGCGCTTGTCCATTGATTTGGAGTGGTAGTGCCAATTAGGATCAATGGAGGAAAAAGATCTGTTTATAAATCATCTGCTTTGACAGGATTGTGGGAAAAAACTCTTAAAAAAACGGCAACAACACTAAAAGGTAAATAAAACGAACAAGGAATGAGATTCTCTATACTATAGGCATAAAATAACCCTTGAAAGGTTGACATGCCGTTAAAATCAATCAATCTATTTTTAAACAGGTTCGGGATCATAGATATTATACGTTACGCACTATATGTCGTTCATAGTTTCAACATCGACCTTATATCGGCTTCGGATTCTTTGTTTAATGGCATATCAACCTTCATGGGTTATTGAATGTAAAAGCCATCCTGGTAGAAGGACAACATAGATATTGTTTAACCCATAGCTGAAGGGGATAATGAGATTCATGCATTTCCCAAGGTATTAGCCCTAAATCATTCATTCTTCCTAAATAATAAGAATCGTTCATATTTTCTGAATATTCAAAATCATTCATCCTTCCTAAATCATAATAAGAACCATTTATCCTTCCTAAATAAAACGAACCATTCATCCCTCCTAGATAATTACAATTATTCATCCTTCCTAAATAAAAATATTACGAACGTTGTTACAACGGCAAACGTACTTAGAGTAACGGTTATCGTCGTAAGAAATGGAATCGGCGAATTGAATTCAAATCACCGACGAGGCTGTTTGTGTTTCACTTCACGCTATTATCCCAGAAGAAGGCATGAATCCATCTCTTTCCTTACCAACTATGGGTTAATAGTAAGGCATACATGGATCTTTGTCCTTGATTAAGCCATCAGTCAAGAAGAAGAAAAACTTGGAATTCAAACCAGCTTAAATCACTTTAAAACTGGCCTTATGTCACATCTTACTCATGGCAGAGGGGTTGGGTAAATTCTTGCAACGAGTTCAGGAATCCTCAAGTAAAATTTAATAAGGATTACAGTATTTATTCATTAAATATTGGATTTATTTACAAAAACGGGAATTTTTATTTAGATGCATCTTTAACCTTTTCCTTTCCATTTGGAAACTTATTTTAACTCTTAGAACGTCGTACTTAAAGCCTTATTTTGCATATCCAATATTACACCCCCCCCGAAAAAACAAAAAAAAATATTGATCTGGCATTTATGTTATTTTCAAGAAAAAGTGAAATAAAAGCTATATAAGGATAAAATACTAGTCAGAGATAATAGAAAGATCGAAAAAATGGTTCGATTTCTTTGTTTCATGGCATATCAACCATTGTGGGTTAATTAATGCTAATACTATCTAACTCATAGTTGAGAAGATAAGGGAATCCATGCCATTCCTAAGGGTCCGAAAGTTAACCTAATAGCGTGACTGGAGTTTGAACTCGCTTCCTTCCAGATCACAGTGCAGTAGTTTAGCTATTACACTATGGGTAATACAAAAGAAACAAAGATAAAAAGAAACAAAGAAAGATACCTGGAGAGATAATGGTTATGAAGAATAGTTGCATCAGATAAAGAACGTAAGCGATGCTGAAACAAGCGTTATGTCGAATTAAACCGATGATATGACGCATGACAAGGAATGTGTTTGCCAAATCAGATAACATCCAGCGACGTCTTTGCTTCAGAAATTCATCAAGATTCGAAGGACAGTACGTAGTGTTAAGACCAAACGTGCAGAACTTCAGTTTCCAGCCATTTAACATCATCAAAGTGCACATCCAGCGGTCCTCACCTGAAAAAAGAAAACGTCGAAATTAATAGTACGTACACACACATACACACACACACGTATATATATATATATATATATATATATATATATATATATATATATAAAGAAAGAACTAACATTCAGTCATATTAGGATAAGAAATATATTTCCATCCTGTTAAGAGCATTGATATAAATCAAAGATTGGATATGATGCAGTCCTGTTAAAAAACATTTTAGAGTCTTTGATTCATATCAATGCTCTGAACAAGATGGAAATAAATTTATTAGCCTAATGTGACCGAATATTGTTTTTTTTCTTGAAATAATATTATTTGCTCAGTGAATTTATTTACATTAAAATCTCTACCAGGAATATTTGAATATTCGAAATTTGAATTATTCATTTGTCCTGACGGAATTGTTCCCTACTCCCGATTTACTGTATTGAAGAATACCTTATATATATATATATATATATATATATATATATATATATATATATATATATATATATATATAAGTGTGTGTGTATGCCTCTGTCATGTAAAACTGTAATTTGTTTAGCTGTGTCAACTGGGCTTAGAATACGCTGACTGTATCTCCAACAGATTGGTAAGACACCCCCACCAAAGCTGTCCAGTGTATTAATCTAGATCTGATAGTAAGGCTCCAATTCTGCTGCTCTGAGAAGTGTGGACTACTTCTTTATAGCTATTACTCCCAGGCTCACTCTGAGTGATATTACTTATTAGAGTCCCATTAAATAGATCAGTTAAAAATAATTTGTATTCACAAAGACCTGTGGACAAAAAACACCTCTTAAGAAATAACTACGCAGAAAATGTAAATATAGATGTACAAGGAACGGGATTCCCTAACCTCTAAAATATAAAATAACCCTGAAATCAATCAATCATATAGATCTGCTTCCGGATCTCGGAATAGGCTTGAGAAAAGTTGTATGGAAGGAAGAAAGCCATTGCCCAGGCTCCAAGTTTCCCGATTGATTTACAACACCTAAATAGTTAAAAAAGAGCTTTGTGCAATACAACGTGGCACTAGATTTATCGCGCAAATTTTTAGAACAAGATTAAACGATAGAACACCAGGTGCTATCGAAATCCTTAAAAGTAAATTTTAAGTGTTTCACTACCTGTGTATTATGAACATTAATATATGAAAAAGTTTTTATTTTTGAAGAATATTTAAAAACTCTTCTTTTCTGTAAATTGTCGCTATATTAAGCCTTATCATAATATTTGATATGATCTCCTTGAACACGATATATGGATTTCGATAATGAAATAGTAATCAGACGGGAAAATAGACTTAACGAGTTTTATGTATTCCGATATCCGTCAGCTTCGCAAAACTATGGATCTTTATTTGGCAGATATGGTGGGCTGTTTTCACAGCATGGCAACTCTTATTCAACAAAGATTAGCCTTTGAAATCAATTATATATTTGTCTGTTTTTACGGCATGGCTACTCTTGTTCAACAAAAGTTAACCTTTGTCATTCTCTAAGTGAGCAGTCCCCCTTGCTTTGGGTTAAGTTGCTAATTTGACCCTTTTATAATACTAAATAAAATTTCAAACAGTTAATCCATTCAATAGATTTTTACTGAATTGTTAAATTTCAAAATTTCATCAACTCGCAAAAATTCAGCCCTTGCACATATCCTGATTTCTATGAAAGATCATGTATACCAAAAAGAAAGGATGGGAACCTACCAGGATAGAAAAATAAGAAAGAACACAAGGATTTACCTGTATCTTTAATGAACACATCGGACGGCTGTAAACTTGGCTGAGAATAAGTTTGTAGAAGATCCTTAATGGTTGTTATTCTATAAAGACTAAAGCAACCAGGACAGCACATCACCGAACCAATAATATTTTGGGCACTTTTTATCATCCAGAAATCTAAAAAGAGGAAAAACTCAAACAATCATTCTAGTAACTTTTCCTAGTAATGACACTTTTTAAGGGCAGTATTTATTTATGTGAGGCGCTTGTGAAATAACGGTTATCGTCATAGGAGGTGGATTCGGCAATCCGGATCAATTCCTGAACGAAGCTATTTGCATTTTGCATTGCGCTAATACTCTTGGCAAAGATAAGAATCCAACAATTCCTACACTAGCTTTGGTTTATTAGTAGCGTAGACTGGGATGTTTAATTCAGAATTCAAACCAGACCTGGAGAGGGATAGACATCGCCTGGGTACTCATATCCAAAATACACAACATGAGTAGCATCCTTCCTGACCAAAGCAGATTACAGTATAAGTGTCTACTTAATTCTAATGTCACATTTCTTTTCATATTCTTGCAACTTTATTGTTGATTTGTCTGTTGCACAAGAGGATTTTGATATATCATTTTAAAAACTGAAATTTGTATACCTTTCAAATAATTTCTTCTTTGTGCTGACGTCATCAGCTGGTAAGCATAACGAATGCTGAAGGTTGTAATTTAACAGAAAATATTGTCAGCATCAACTCCAAATAAAGTCAAAACAAAAGACTGATACACGGCTCTCGAGACAAACTTACCATTTACTGATTCTATCCACTGCAGAGGATTAAGACACCCCACTAAGAAAGGGGTGTCTTTGATATGACACTAAACTGAACCTGATTGTGAAGCTTCAGTTCTGGAGAACTGGTGAGTGTGGAGTACCCCTTCATTACCATTACTCCCAGGGCCACTCTAACTCGCTGTGGTCATACTTATTTGGGTTCCATCTCGGGGTCAAATAGATCTGTTTTAACATTTATCATATTCAATTTAGCCGAATGGTAAAATCCTTAAGTATCAGCAACGCAAAAATGTAAATATAAGTGTACACTAAACCCAATTCCCTAACCTCTCGGTATGGCATAACCTTGGTTGAGTTAGCATGCCACTAAAATCAATCAAGCCACAGAGGGCATCATCGAAGTGTTAGTCTTTTCTAGAGTTTACTATGCGATGTAAGTTCAAAATTTAAAAAAAAATTATCGCTTTTTTGAAGAACAAAAGTACAAAAAAATTCTAGAGTGTCGTTGAATATTGATTAAAAACTATTTTGTTGCCTCAGTATTCACGGTAATTTCAAACAGCAATTGATTTAAGTATTACTTACCTTTTGCATATTCGAACATCTGGAACCAGACAATTGGGTTACTCTTGTCACCAATCGGATGTGTCCTCCCACAAGCCCCTCCAAGTCTCAGATCACTATTACACGCAGTCAGCACATCAATAATTGAATCCACATCGAACTTCATATCGGCGTCAGTTGCCAAAATGTAAGTATAGTTATCGATTTTAGGAGCTTGATGAGACAAATTCGAGTAAGACGTAAAATCTTCATCACTGACAACATCACCACTGATTGTTTTAATCAATTTTGGAGTTGGTGGATGGATTTCAATGCGTATATCATCTCCATTGCCAACCCCATTTAAATTAGAAGATTTAGAATCATCAGAATCGAATACAAAACTCTGGTTGATCGAAGAGTGAAGAATTTTGCCATTAGTCTTTGGAACAGTGAGGTAGTTTTGATGCTTGTAGGAAAGCAGGGTTGTACCGTTGGTTCGGTCCCCTTCTGTTTCCCGATCAGATTCATCGGACCAAGCAGAAGACATATCATCACTCGTGTAAATTCCAATGTCACTGTCTAGAGAATTCCTTGGTGTTTGTTCTCGAGTAGACACAGAATCACTATATTTCATGCTCTGCGATTCCGTTTCCATAGAACAGTTCAGAGTATCTAATCCATTAAATCTGTTTTCTGGAATTTCGTAACGGGCGTTGATTGCGCCCATCACATCAAAACGTTCGCTTTGTTTCTCTAACCAGTCGTAACACCTTTTGATTCGCAAATTGATGATGTAATTCATGTACATGATCTGCGTAAAAAAATAAACACATGATAAATTTCAAAAGAGATTAATATTTTTGTTGATAACATTAAGTAGTTTCATTAAAATACAAAAAATTGTTCAGACAATTCAATTTCTCCTCAGTATTTTTGATGTTCAAACAGTCTTTCGGTCGATTCATTCTACAGTCTTCATTATGTGTAATCTGAGACAAAAAAAGAAGCAAAGCGTCCTCTTCCTTATGCGTGTATGAAATAGATAGATAGATTACATGTTTTTGGGACCAGACTTTTCATTATCATAGTTGATCGATTGTAAAATCATCTATGGTGAGACGTAGAGAAGAAAGAGCGATAAAGAGTTAAAGTGTAAAGATATATATATATATATATATATATATAGAGAGAGAGAGAGAGAGAGATGGTCGATTGGCATCTCTTTTTCCCGGTCAGAGGAACGAAAGTCAACTCCTATACTAGAAAGAGAGGCATCTCCCTAAACTGGGAAGTACGAGAAACGCCCTTCTTCTTGGGAAAAGAAACGAGACAAAATTGTAAAAACAAAGCAAAATTAGAAAATTTAAAAAATAACAAAACTAAAACAAAAGTAAATAAAATTAAAAGTGATTCATTAATGTCTTATTTATAATTCGTAATTTCTTAGCCTGGCACATTTACTAGATATTTTTACAATATCTTCTATTCCTAAATGGTCAGCCACTCAGCTGCTTAACTTCGGTGATTTGGCAGGAATCAATGCTTTCGGCATGAAACTTGTATGACAACCTTATATCGGCAAACACTCTATCATCACGTGTGTAATGGAATCTTCTGGAAATGGTCTCAATGTCGTCAACGTATGGAAATTCACAAGAGATACCCCCAGCCAAATTCGAGAAAGAACGGAAATATAAAATACAGCATGAAAATACTATTCGGAGTTAGAATTAGCGACTAGCAGTAATTTCCTCTCCCTAAAACATTTTTTACAGACAACCCCTCCCCACCCCAAAAAGTAATTATAAAAAAAAAACTTTTAGTATGTTTCTTTCCCGCCACGAGGCAATCAGTGATCACTAAAAGACGATCGTAACCCTCGTATTTGGGCAGTGCACAATATCTCATCAACTGAAAGCGATACCAACATACAAATTGGCAAGGAATGACCTGCTACTGACAGGATAATGACCATATGGAAATCTGTTCTCTCTGAAATCTGTAGACCAGTTCATTTACCTCGGTAGCAATATTTCATCTACTGAAAGTGATGTCGTATACATGCATTGGTATGGCAAGGACTGCTACTGATAGATTAACGACCATAAAGAAATCTGATCTCTCTGATGAAATAAAATGAATATTCTTCCAAACAGTAGAAAAGTCAGTATTATTGTAGGGTTGCACCACTTGACTTTAACGAAACGCTTGATGAAAGATCTAGATGGGAACTACATAAGGATGCTGCGTGCTGTTTTCAACACATTTTGGAAGCAGTAATCAACAAAAGAAGAAGCTGCCCGGCTACTCACCTCAGATTTCACAAACCATTCAAATAAGATGAACAAGACAGGCTGGTCACTGCTGAAGAAATACAGACAGACTCATAAGTGACGTTCTTCTAGGGACTGCTATATACAGACACGCAAGCGTTATTCGACAAATAAAAACTTACATTCCTCATCTCTATGCGGATATTAGGTGCCGTCTAGTGGACTGACTAAAGGGATGACCGACATAGATGGATGTTGAGAGAGAGAGAGAGAGAAAGAGAGAGAGAGAGAGTACGAGAGAGAGAGAGTGTGTGTGGGGGATTGATGACTTGATGATGATGAATAAGTGGACAACGCCACACTTATTGACATAAATAGAAAGGAAAAATAAAGGCAAAAAGTTTCTGAGATGAAACTACTTATTGGCAAGCAAATAATCCGTACATGATCCTCGGGGTAAATCAATGATCAAAACTGTCTTACCTGGCTCCAACGCTTCTTTGGTTTCACTTTATCATTGTCTTTAAGATGTAAAAACAACGGCATTCCGCCTTTAAGAATCCATTGCAACTGGAGTCCATAAGGCATTTGGTGGGCAAATACATCTGTCCGTGCTACGTCCAGTTTTGTCTGTAGCAGCCATAATAACTGCAGAGAAAATTCACTGAGCGTCTTGCCTTGAACCCCATTGTCCATTATAATGTGTGATTCAAGATAAACATGGCGGATCTTTTCAGACAATGAAATCCTGTAAACATGATAATAAAAAAAGGTCAAATAATTTGGTTTTCTTTGAGGGCATGTCAACATTCGTGGGTTATTTAATACCAAAGTCATCTTCGTAGAAGACCAGCCGTGATACTATTTACCACATAACTGGGGGGGGGGATAAGAAGGTTCATCTCTTTCCCGAGGGTATTAGTTCGAAAGTGAACGTAATAGCGCGGATCTAGTTTGAACTCGCTTACAGGAAGCCGCTGTGCAGCACTTTAACGATACGGGGGTAATTTACTAAGCTTTTTTTGCTTACATGTAGCACAAGGCCGCATGAATTGGGCACCCAATGAGAATCGAACTCACTCGTGTAGGTTTACTAGTCTACCTTGCTAACCATTACACCACCCGAGGTGCCCTTCACCATTTTTCTTACTTTTAGACTTGCAGTTATTTTTATTGAACTTCTGGCGACCGAATAAAAAGGAAAATGCTAGCAACAGAATAATTATAACAAGGTGAAAATTCGTCCTTCCATTTTTTTACAAATTCTAGCGAGACTTAAATGGGGCCTTTGACCCCGATAGGACATAATGTATTCATTGAATCGTGTAATATTTAATCTGTGATTTATTTTTGACAAATAAGATTAAAATCATGGACAAGGCTGTTTGAATTTCACTTCGGGTAAATGCTTTTGAAAAAGGCATGAACCGATCTCTTCTCCACTCATCTATGATTAAGTAGTTGGGTATGCTAAGGTAATTGATCACGAAAAAGAAAAAAACTTAACCTCCTACAAGTGTGTCAAGTTAACTTTTCGTGGTGGAGTCATAAAACTAGAAGCTGGAGTCCCTTGGTCAATCTGATGTACGGTGCTTCGTTCTGCCAATTTCTGTTGCAACGCACACACACATATATCCATCGATACACACACACACACACACACTCACACACACACACACACATATATATATGATAAAGATAAGTGGAAAAGTGGATAAATCAACAACTTACAACTAGCTTAGTGGAAATATTTCGTTCTTTTTTCACAGAAAAACTTCGTCAGAAAAAACTCAGACTGTCTGAGTAGATGGTGGAAGTAAGGTGGCACCAAAGTATATCAGGTTTCATCAGAGATTTGACCAGAGAGAGGTAGCATAATTTCAGTGAAAAAGAGGGAAATATGAAGGGGGAGAGGTTTTTTAAAGGAAGAAGAAAGAAGAAAGAGGACATGAATAACGCAAGGGTTCAGGCCTATCCTGTTTCCTCAAAGACATTGACTATAATAAACAATCTAAAACGAAAGGAAGAGTTCATCTACTTAGCAGACATTATGTTATATGAAAACAATATCAGAAAAGAGAATGGATCATGCAAAAAAATTATGTTAGCCAAAACCAAGACACTTTTTACATTCAATGCCGGACATTGGCCTAATTGTTTGAGTGTTCGCCAATGGCCAGCGAGACCTAGGTTCAATCCCAGATCGAGTCGTACCAAAAACTCAAAAATAGTCTTTGATGCTACCTTGCTTAACACTCAGCATCATAAGGTAGGGGTAAAGTGGAGCAATCCAGAGAAAGGAGTAGTGCCCTCCCCTACACCTTGGTATAGTAGCTATGGAAAAGGGAGCCTTCGGATCACCTTCGACTACGGTTGCCAACTTTGCTTTTTACTTACTACAATACTATGAACAATTTCTTCTTGAATTCCTTTTTCTTTTGTCTTTTTCTTTCTTCCTTTCCTTTTAGATTGTCCATTATAGTCAATGTCTTTGATGGAGCGGGATATGCCTGAACCTTTGCACCCCCTTAAATTCTTCTTTCTCTAAAAAAACCCTCTCCCCTTCCTCTTTCCCTCTTTCTCACTGAATTATTCCACTTCTCTCTGGTCAAATCTCTGATGAAACCCGATACCCTTCGGTGCAACCTAATTTCCATCATCTACCCAGACAGTCACAATCAAAAACCAAATTAAACCCTGCCACCATCACTCAAACCTATATCTATTTCTCTCCTTGTTCTTTCCCTTATCTATCTCTTGTCTTTAGACCTTTTCCCTCCCTTTATACCTTTGTACATTTTCCATTAGTTTATATTTTTCCTCATTTGCTAAAATGTAGAAAAACGCCAAAAATGTTTATTCTGATGAAGTTTTTCTGTTAATAAAGAACGAAATATTACCACTAAACCCGTTGAAAGTGTTTGATTTATCCACTTTTCCACTTATTTTTATCATCTTGTCAGATTCACCAAAATCTACCATTTCTCTCACTCTCTCTCTCTCTCTCTCTATATATATATATATACATGCGAGCATAATTTCTTACTTTACATAGGTTTTGGAAATTTATTTCTTTATAATAAAAATGCATCGGTGATTAATTTTTACAGCAAAATTCCCTGGGATTGACTTACAATAAAAATGCACAGGAATTGATTTTACTATAAAAGTTGATGGGAAATTACTTTTTCCAAGTGATGAAATGTCTTGGAAAATAGTTTTAACTATAAAATTTATTGATTATAAAAATGCATTGGAGGATGATTTTACTTTGAAAATGCATCAGAAACTGCTGTTTGGCCGTCTATCTAATACAGACAAACTCTTTTCTATACTTAACATAGATGTACTTAACAATTAAATGTAAGCAACAATTAACGAATGTCAATATATTATGGACCCATTCAATATCAGCAAATACTACTCCAGCGGCCTAACTGGAGTAATTTTCAAGCTAAGAGCTTTGTGCAGGCAATCTACTTTTGTAAAGATCGGAAATTTTAATTCAAGTATTTACTTAAATTTTACTTGAAATTCGGTGAAGAATCATTATTAGGATTCTACAAATTGTTTAAATTAAATGTGTGCGTAGAAAGAAATGTTGACTTAGCCGAGCCACATTTACTGGATTAAATGCTGAATGTACAATGTTAGAAAGAGTTGAGGACATTAAAATCTCAAGCATGTAGAATCAGCCTAAACACCGGCAAAGAGGACAATCACTCAGGGCACTAAGTACTAGGGCACCCGTTGTCTGAAAGCGGCTCAAAGTAGCTGATGCAAAATACCCCAAGGCAAGGATGGCGGAATGAGAACAATCTCGCTCCTAGAAATAAAAAAAGGGCTAAGTTCTGAATTCTCGAAAAGTTAACAAGAACGACAAAAGGTACTTGAAAAACGCAGGAGAGTATATTGGCGGAAACGTTGCAAACAGGATGTGTATAGCAATGAGCACTATGTCGAGAATAATAATAAATGGAAATAGAGTCAGGATTACAATCAAACATTTAGAAATGGATCAAATTTTGGCATTAAATAACCCATAAGAAGTTGATATTCCATTAAATAGATAAAACAAATCAAACTAATAATAAATATAGAAACACAGGGAAAAGGTTTTCCATTGGGGATTTGTTTTACGTCAAAGAATTTGGTTGTCAGTACTCCCTAATTATAATTTTACCTGGATATTCCCATCCAACGCAAAGAGTCTGAGAATTGGTCACCGTCATAAAAACTTATCTAATCTTTTTGGTAAGGAGAACAACCCGAGACATTAAATATATTTAATGTATGAGTATAAGAAGCAAATTTAGTCCACATTACTTAAAAAGTTTGGATCTTGTGAGATATACACGTCAAAATACATCTTTTTCGATATACTCGGTCCTAAGTTTAATAAAACATTTTATTACCTCTAAAACTTCTCAAAAATAGTCGTTTTTAAAAATATCACGGAATAAAAAATTCACACTTGCACGATACGCAAGTCAAAATCTAAATCATTTTCTCCTTCAACATTTTGATTTCTTTTCAGAATGTATTGCTGGATTCTAATCGAGAAACTCCAATAGACTTCTTTTTATTTGCAAGTATTTTTTATTTTATGATCAAAAGTACATTCCAACCATTAAATATTTTGCCAATAGGGTAAGAAAGCGTATCTAAAAGGCAATCATCTCTTCTGAAAGCAAGTATAAAAACTGGCATTTACCTTTGTAAGCTTTTTAACAAGCGTTCCATTTCAAAGTCAGCTTCTCTGTACATTGTAGTGCAAATGAATATTTTGCTAATTTCTTTATCCTTTGCCAATGTGTCGGTATCTGGTTCATTAACCATAAAACCAAAAGGTTTATAGTTTAAGTGAAGTTGGTGTTCCAGAAATATGTTACTATAGGAATAACTGAAGAAATTGGCTTCCCGAGGTTTCAGCATTGTGTCAGGACATTGGGTATATTTGGTACCAAGCATTACAAATGGTAATAACCACAAGAGACATGCCAGTAAAATGCAAATCCATACAGCAATAGTGAAAGTAGGTATCGTACCATTTGTAATCATGCCGTTTTTGGTAACGTCATCATAGGTCACAAACGCAAGAACGATCGGTGTAGCCAGTACCGTAGGTAAGTATATGCCAGTCCATGTCATACAAGTACGAGTAGAAAGGTAAGTGAAGAGATGAAAGAGCAAACCAGATAATGTTTGGACGACGAGGGCGTATATTAAACTGGGAAATTCGTGAATGGTGCTAAAAGCCCGAATGAAAGCGTTGAAGGCGTCTTTTAGATCAGCTCTGCGTTCCAGCCACAGAACACAAATGATAATGAAGAACATGGTGATTAGTCGAAATAGTGTGTAAAGAATGCTTGAATTTTGACGTCCACTAACAGTGCCATCCTTTGAACGGAGAGTGAAGTACTGTACACCAGGACACCACGTAAAAGAAAGAGCCAATATTGAAGACGATAAAATAAGAACTTCTGGTAGGTTCATGACCTTGTGGAAGCCAGCGACACAAGATATGCTGATAATGAAGGACACGCAAATAATACCAGAAATTGCGAAACGAAAATTTGTAATGTATTTTGTTGTGAAACCTCCAAGAAGCTGATTATTAAAAAATCTCTGAAAAAAAAAAAGAAAAAAAGAAGAGAAAAGGAATTAATATGAAGTTCAAAGTTCACAATTTTGCTTAACCCTTAGAACCCGCGCGGTCGCTATTTGTACTTACCTAGACGACCTGAATTCCAGCCGAGTAATTCCCATTTCTTAATCGCTGTTGCCTAGCAACATATAACCAATAAGCCAGTTAGATGACAGATTACATTTTACATTTTCAGCGATTGTTCAGCTAGCAGTCGCCGTGCACTGAAGGAGGGCTCAGGTTTCTAAGGGTTAAGTATGACATTGTTACTATTTTCCAATGATATTTTTCAGTTCAAGGGCCACAACAAATATTTTACAAATATTGTCAGAGTTGGAATATGAACCAACTGGAAATTTAAACAGTTTGGCCTTTTACAAGTTTAAAACCACTTTGATCAGCTATCACGAAAAGACTATTTTTGGATTAAATTATTGATCAAAATTGGAACTTTAGCATTAGCTAATAATTTTCTCCCTTGGATTAAGGGCGTGCCTATTCAGAATTCTTCCTCGTCTTCTTTCGTTCCCTGTTCCTTCAACGGATAAGACATGCTTATTTTTATCTCTCTTCGTTGTGCAGAAGAGAGACTTCGTCTCCATCTCCGGCGATAGACTTTATCTCGCATTGGAATATAAACCAACACAGCTTTGCCCACCAAAGAAGGCAAGTAAAACTTTTTTTTTATCGTTTTTTATTCCTTCCATACATCGTTCGTTCATAGAACAACATGTGCATATTTATCTGTTGGGAAACGTTTTTGTATTCTTTTAATACTTCTATGTTCTATATGTATGCATTGAATATTCCTTAATGTGTAAATGAATATATTTTGTCTTTCCTTCCGACTTTTCAGTGTTAGTATAGCATTGGATATACTAACACTAATTAGAGACCTTGGCGAGCGGAGACGAAATTAAATATCGTCTGTGGCGCCAACTGTTACCAATAACAGCGGCTCAGACAGCTGGGGCTGTAAAATGCACCGACTGTATCTGTGCTGAGGAGTAAGACTACCCCAACGAGTGTCTTGGATATGACACTAAACAATCTGAGGGTGAGGCTCCAGTAATGCTGGAGCTTTGGGGAATGCAGAGTAACCCTTTATTACCATTGCTCCCAGCTCCACTCTGGCCCGGAGTGGTAGCACCTGATAGGGCCCTATCTACGGGTCAAATATGACTAAATTGTGTGCTTATGCAGAACTGAATTGTTTGAAAAAGAACTTTTTGACATTTAAACTGCGTTCGCATGCTGAACTGAATTGCTTGAAATAGAACTGTTTTGAAACCTAATTGTATGTAAATAAATGGCTGATGTTTAATTGAATTGTTAATGATACATAGCAACATTTTGAACCATTTAACTTAGTTGACTAAACTGAATAGTTTGAAATAGAATTTTTTTTAACATTTAAATTGCGTACTTTTGTTAACCTTATTAATTGAAATAGAACCGTTTTAACTGGGTATAAATAAAAGCTGTACTTACGCTAAACTGAATTCTTTGAAATAGAACTGTTTACATTTATAAAATGGATTTGGTATTAAATAACCCACAATGGTTGATGTACCATAAACCAAACCAAACAAAAAGAAAACAAACCAATTGCTAGAGGTCCAGTCAATACTGATCTATTAGAAGCGTTAAGGTATATTAAAATTTCAAGATATCCTTAACTGCAGTCAACAACTATCGAGATTCAAAAAGACAAAGTTACCAATAACTGTAACAGCGCATGCGTGAACCTACTCTAGACAGATCAAATTTAGACGCATCATGTGGTGTTCAGTGGACAGAACTGACATGTTAATTGTTCGACTGTGTAGTGGGTAAAGTATTTAAAGTTGCTGCAAACCAGATATGAATCATCTCATAGGCCATAGCTTGGAAATGACTGTTTTTAACATTCATTGATAAATTGGTATGAATAAAAATCAAGATCAAAATCAAAGACAAAAAGCAAAGACAAAAAAAAAAATTGCATTTTTGTCACCTAATTTTCAAAATTCGCAGAAATCAGCAAATAATCGGATTTTATCAAAATTTTCAGTATTTGTTTGATAGATTTTAATGACATATCAATAAAATCATTAAAATCTATCAAACAAATACTGATTTCAACTTTTTTAGGGTTATTTCATGCTTAGAAGTGAGGGAATCGCGTTCATATTCACATTTTTGTGTAGTTTCTTTAGATTTTGTTTTTGAACACGGTCCTATCAAATACGAATAATCTTGAAACTGTTTGACCAAACAAATACTAAACTCTATTGAGAGTAATGCCAATGAAGTGGGTGACTCCACACTCACCAAATCTCCAGAATTGAAGCATTACCATCAGATGCAGTGTTATGCCAAGAACATCCCTCTAAGGGGCGTAACCCATTAAATGTAGATACTGTCAGCGTATTTTAAGCCAACCTAACTGTGGGATTCAGTAGGTAAGTAATAGAAGATCAACATTTTTAAAAGTTGCTTCTCAAAACTTTTGAGTCGACATGTTTTTTTTTTGTTTTTTTTCATGTACAAGCTCTTCTTGATTTACGAAATTCAAAAAGTCAATGATTTATAAGAAAATATTTTTACATTTTTCAAAAGATAATTCATTGACTTATCGTTGCCTTTGATGTTCGTAAACATAAGCCTTAATTTTGAGATTTAAAAAACGGTTGAATTAAAGTAAATATTTTTCTTTTTTTTTTCCCTTATTTATTTATTTTTTAAAAATATTCTTACTCTGATGTGATCAGTAAAAAAAAAAAAATAATTCACACTGATTTTTTAGGGGTCTTCTCCAAATTGACAATTAAAAAAAATCTTTCATCGTATGTAAGAGACTGATATTTTGTAGTTTAAATTTAAGAAAGCTGAATAAATAAATATGTCTAAAATAATGAAAAAAATATTTGGTGCAACTATTCAATAAAATTTAATAATTGTTTTATTTTTTTGCATGTGATTTTTTGTTGGATGTTTTTTTTTTTTGGTATGGAAGTATGCTTTCGTTATAGATAATTTCGTTAAAAGGCTGACTGATAAGACGTGCTAATCGTCTGCTGCGAAAAATTGTTTGTGTACATTTCTTAGTACATAAATTCAAGTATTTGGACAAGAAATAATTTCCTTTCTTTATCTAAGTTGAAAGATACTCTGTTCAAAGCTAACAATCAAAATGCATTATTATAATTTTTGTGAATTATGGAAGTTTGAGGCGGTATGAAAGTGTCAGCTAATGAATTGCCCAAGAAATTTTTCTCGTTTTTAGACTGGCATTCATGTTTGATTCTTCCTAGAAAAAAAGAAACAATATTTCATAATTTTTGATTTATGTATTAAATATTAGCTGTCGAAGTTTCCTCCGTAAAAAATGAGTGTCTCTAAATATTAGTCTTAAATTTTCAAAAGTATTTCATGTTTCTTGCCCCATATCGGAAAAAAGAAGAAGAAAAACAACAAAAAACAAAGATACGTTCATAGACAATTTTTTCTCTGCAGCTGATAAACATATCTTAATAATCAACCGGTTAAATATTGTTATTGAACCTTAATGGTTCTATAACAGAAATAAACTTCAATACCAAAATATCGTTCTCTGAAAAGTCACTTACGAAGATTTCAATTTGAATTACAAAATCTCAATCTCCTACATGCAATGAAAGAACTTAAAAAAAGAAAAGAATTGTTACTTTGAAAAACATCTAAAAAATTAAATGAATATATATATATATATATATATATATATATATATATATATATACTCCCCTACCCCCGTATGGTTGAGTTCTCTAGCGAAGAAGTAATCGTGTTGCCATTAGCGCCTTTGCAAGTCTCTTCGTATTTGAATTGAGATCTCGGCAGCCGTTTGAACGGATGTATGTAAACAATATTAATTGTGATTCATAACCGTTTAAAATGTACTTCGTAGCTAATATCTCCTCGTAGAAGCTTTGATTTAGCGTTTGAGTTAACCGGGTTTCGATCCCAGCTATGGGGAGATACTGTCTAGCCACACTGATGAGTTCTGATAGAACGAAACAGGTCTGTCTGTGGACACTAAAAAACAGTATTTGTTCTAATTTTACCGTTTTTGAAGTTCCAAACGAATAAAAATCATTTTTTAAAAAGAAGATAAAGCAAAACGTATTTGCCCAATTAATAATCTTTAAAAACTGAAAAAACAAAACAAAACAAAAACCAAAAAAACAAAACAAAACATAAACTCTTCTACATCACTTATATAAAAGATACTTAATTTAATTAAGAGTTGAGGTTGACCCATAGAGAAACATTGATAAGATGAAATATAAGGATTTTAAAAGGTTTACTTACAGATTCTTGTGTGAAATTTTGAACGAATATTTTGATGGACAGAACACCTGAGAGGAGTGGGATGAAAATCAGTGGATGCAACTTTGGACCCACTCTTAAAGTGAAGAACACAATAGAAACTGCTTCAAGAATAGCACATAAAACACCCTGAAATGAGAAACCAAAATCATACTTACATTTAGTATCACTTAAAAGAATTAAATGCAGCTAGCGTTCGCAAAAATTCGGGTTGACGAAGATTCATTATTACAATAATATGTAAAAAAATACGCAAAAGAATAGTTAATGTTGACATGAGTGGATAGGAAAGATAATCAATTGGACATTGTGCAAAAGACCATGCTCACAAATCTGTTCGAGAAAATGAGACGCATAAAATTCTCTGAGACTTTCAGGTTAAAACCTATCACCCAACATCAGCCGAAAAACAGACTTAGTGTTAATGGGCAAAAAAACTGGTCATCTAGTAGCTTTTGCTGTTCTAACGGAGTATAGATTAAAAAAAGAAAGAAAAATAGGCAAATACTTGGATCTTGTCAGAGATTTGAAAAAAATATCGGACATAAAGTGACGGTAATAACAATAGTAGTTGGAGCCACAGTCCTCAAATGCATGCAAAAGAGAATGGGGTAAATATACATAAGAGAAAGAATGAAGACTATCCCGACCCCTAGACTGTTAAGATCAGCTAGTGTACTCAGCAAAGTCCTGGAGCCCCAAGGAGACTTTCTGTCATACAGACATCAATAAAAATCAGTAAATAAAGTTAGTGTAAAAAGTTTGCATCATTTTATTTAGTATTTTCCTTTATCATGTTAATCTTAATTGTTTTTTTTTATCATAATTCACTCGAAATTTAATTTCTATGTCAACAAGAAACGATGCGAAAAATGGTGTCTTATGTAGGACAGAAAATTGTCTTTTAGTGTGAATCAACATATCTACCCACACAAAAAATCACTTTTTCTATGTAAAATTACATTTTCTACGTAACTCGACATGTCTACCCACACAGAAAATTGCCTTTTCTATGTGAACCTACATGTCTACCTTCACCTACATGTCTACCAACACGGGAAAATTGTCTTTTTTATCTGAATAAACATGTCTACCCAGACAAAAAATCACTTTTTCTATGTGAATAAAAATGTCTACCCACATAGAAAATTTCTTTTTCTATGTGAATCAACATGTCTACCTAATCAGAAAATTGTCTTTTTATTAAAATCAACACGCCTACCCACACAGAAAATTACGTTTTCTATGTGAATCAACATGTCTACACACATAGAAAATTGCAATTTCTATGTAAATCAACATGTCAATCCACACGGAAAATTGTCTTTTTATTTGAATCAACATGTCTACCCACATATAAAATAGTTTTTTTCTGTCTGAATCAACGTGTCTATCCACACGGAAAATTGTTGCGTGTTTATCGTAATGGCTATCATCGTCGGAAATGGAAATTGCAATCCGAGTTCTAAACATAAACGAGATTGCTTTCATTTCAATTCGTGCTAATGCCCTTAAAACGGGCATGCATCAATCTCTTCTTAATTCCCCCAGCTATGGGTATATAGTGAGGCAGACTGGATTTTTTTAGTGTTGGTTGAGCAATCAATCTCGGAGAAGTAAAATTCTGAATTCTAACCAGCAGTACTCCGCTTGAAAATTGACCTTGTGTCACGTCCAGTCTGTGGTGAAGAGGTTTGGTAAATAGATTCAAAAGACACCTGAAGAAGGTCCGTGAGTACTCCTGCCAAAAAGTTGTGAATATAAGAAAGATGAAGACAATAAACTGAGACATAAAAACAGTAAATTAGATGATTGAGCTGTTTTATGCAAATCCTATTTTATTGATTTTTTTGCTTTGTTTATCAAAATTCGAATGGGAGAAATCATCCTGATTGACTCTAAATTGATGTGGAAAATATGCAAATATAGACGAATTTCCATTTTCTTTTTATACGATTGTTTGCTTTTACATCGGTAAATATATAAGAATATTGATTTGCAACAATGAAACATTCTTAAGAAGTTATGTACTTGATTGATTTTAACGGCATTTCAAACCATCAAGGGTTATTTTATATTAAGAGATTAGCAAATCGCGTCATTGTATATCCATTTTTGCCTTTATTGAATAAGTAAGTAAAGTTGGTGACTTAGTCGAGGGTGACCCGATGGCTCCCTTTTCAATAGCTACTACACCGAGCGGTTGGAAAGGGCGCTACTTCATTCCCTGGATTGCTCCACTTTACCCTTGATCCTTACCTTATAATGCTGAGTGTTAAGCAAGGCGGTATCAAGTACCATTTTTTAGTCTTTGATTGAACGCTGGTCTCCCAGATCATTGGCGAATATTCTATTCATTAGGCCAGTGGCCCCGTAGTTGTTTCTTGAGAGTTTTTTTTTCACTCAGTCCGATCGAATGTGTCATTTTTAAACGTTTATTTAACCCATAGATGAGACCCTAGCTGGTACAACTACGACATTTTAGAGTGGACCTGGGAGTAATGACAATGAAAGAATACTCCCAACTCTCCAGATATCCAGATTTCCAGAACTAGAGTCTCTCCATCAGAAGTAGTTTTGTTTCATACCCCGGAAAACTCTTTTTGGAGGTGGTCGGACTCTTTTGTTGGAGACATAGCGTATTCTCAGTCGCATCAACAGGGCAATCGTTGATGTGAAGACCCGAGTCAAGCGAATTTCAATAAAAACGAGTCTGGTTAATCTGATTTGCGAATTGTAGGAATAATTCATATTCAATAGAAGTACAAGAAAATAATAGACTTACTGAGAGTAAGCCTGGTATTGACGGCCAACTGCGGAACCTTCCTTTGACTAAAAAAGATGTACACCAAACCAACTGGACTAATGCGATTACTTCTGGAAACGCCAATACAATTGCAAAGGTGGCAATCCTGAAAAGAAAAATATCGACTGTTGAACAATATCTACACTTGTATTTTGACTAGTATTTTACTCTATTTTAATTTTCATCGACTTTTTATTGCAATTTACTTGTGTCGTTTATCAGCGTAGATCGGAATATAAGATAAAAGATTTTTAATTAGAAATTAATGATAAAAAAGGACAAATAAAAATGAATAAATCCTATCAATAGTGCTACATAGTGGCATTAGGTTCGTCATTGCATTGATTGTCTGAGAAATCACGAGATTTAGAAAGCGTTAACGTAAATCTACCGCTAGTGAAAAGGTTAAAAAAGGTCGTTATATATATATATATATATAAAGAGAGAGAGAGACAGAGACAGAGACAGAGAGAGGGGAGAGAGAGAGAGGGAGAGATTGATACCGTAATTATTTGTAATACGCAGTATTTTTTTCAGATCTTTGACACAAAATGTTAGAGGTGCGAATTATACACAGGAACATTATAATTAATTTTTTTTCTGCCTCACGTACCGCCATATTTAGAACAGGATGACCAAAAATAATATCTATAGTTCAAACTAATCTGTTTTACACCGTGACGAAGAAATATTCATTTGAATGCGTGTTTGTTTATAATTTTGTTTCTCATCATATGAGCTTATTTTCGCCCCAAGCTTGTGGCATTTTTCTATGAACATGTCCAGGCATTTGCTCTAAATGCCGAGTAAATTTTGTGTTTTAAGACATAATGTAAACTACATAAATTCTCATTTTTAGTCATTACAAATTTAATAAAAAGTTGAACAAATGTTAAATTTAGGTTTAACTTAGCTATTACAAATTGTAAAAGTCAGTGCGTATTGTATACAAGAATTCTTTGACCAGAATTTCGAAGCACCTCAAACTTTGGAATATATATATATATATATATATATGGTTCATCACTACATATCTGTTTGCCCAGTCGGCTAGGGGTAGGACCCCACCCCCAATGAGTATCCCGATTATGACACTAAACAATCTGATGGTAAAGTTCCAGTAATGCTTGAGCTTTGGGGAATGCGGAGTACTTCTTTATTGCCATCACTCCCAGGTCCACTCCAGTCCAGAGTGGTAGCACATGATAAGGGCTCTATCTATGGGTTAAATAGAACTAACTGCTAAACTGAATTGTTTGAATTAGAACTATTTGACTAAACTGAATAGCTTGAAATAGAAACGTTTTGGAAATTAAACTGAGTATTCTTGCTGAACTGAATTGTTTGAAATAGAACTATTTAGATAAAAATGGATTTGGTATTAGATAAACAACAAAGGTTGATATGCCATAAAACCTAAACAACTAACTAACAAACATATCTGTATTTATCCAACCCTTCTGCTACGGATATTGCACAAGATCCATTTTAAAGTAAGAGACAATTGGTTTGAATGTAGATTTTTCCATGTCCTACATTAGTTGCCATACCAAGGCTAAATAACTCAGTCTATCCTTGTGTTTGCTTATAGTTAGAGATGAGAAGAGATGGATTTCTACCTTTTCCATTGGCATCAGGGTGAAGGCAAATGCAAAGGGACTAGTCCAAGAATTGAACTCGGGTCGTCGATCCCACTTCCAGCGAATATAACCGTTATACTAATACGTATCCCATTCCTAATATATCCTCGTGTGTGTTCGTCATATCACTTATGTCCTCAATAGTTCCTCAATGGCAACCACGGAGATGGGTTTTGATTTTTAGTCACAGGAAAGTTGCTAATGTTCCTCAGATCAGAGTTAAAGAGCAATGATAGGAATGATAGAGCAATGATGGGAATATTGTTTTTGGTCAAAAACTCAAAGAAAGTCTGAAAATTTGCAGAACACTTCTAATCAATCACCAAACATTCTTATAATCGAATGTCGATCAGATCTTATGAGAAGTCATTTTCGTTGTATTTTTCTCAATTCGACTTGCACGAGAATTATCTTCATTCAAAGTTGCTCTGTCCCCCTCCAAATTCTATACCTAGGAGGACTTGATAATTTAATCTTGTATTCCTCGTTTTTTGACACACTTAACCAAATTGACGATAAATTATACAGCTAAATATGGATTCTTGGGAACGAACAATATATGTATAAAAATTGATAAGAAGGTAATTCAAGTTGAAGGAAAGATTTATTGAGAAGCAAAGTCGACACTATAGTGTTTCAGTTTTAATGAACCATCATCAGAACTGTGAAGGACGATATTAGTAATGTTAAATCGACGGATGTTTAAAAATACAAAATACAAAAACCTAGGGAAATTTTGGATAACCATAAACTGCTCAAGATCAACATTGATCAACTGATTATAGTCAAGACACCCTTCAAGTATCGCCTTATATCAGCTCACAGAAATTAGGCAATAAGGAAACTATTCAGTACTTATGTGGATGACAACTTTATAATAATAGATGCCGGATGTAACCAGAGGTGTATGTCCCAAACTTAACAAAGCTTGATTGTTGGTATTTAAAAAAATTGATTTCATTTGAGATGTACAGGGTGTTTCAGAAAAAATATATAATTTTATAATCTAATAATTTGGCCAACTCTTGTTCAAATGATCTCAAATTTTAGCGACATATGTAGAAACAACTGACGTCCATGTTCAATGTTTAAACGCCTTTAATTTTTCAGTGAATGACCTTTTTATTACTGAAAAGAAAAGAAAAAAAATATTGAATGATGAGTTGGTCGAGTTATTAGATTACGAAATATCAGTTTTTCTAAAACACTTAGTAAATAACTATGATCATGTGTTTTTCAATCAGTGTTGCTATCCTGAAAAATAAGGTCTGTGTAATCACTTTCTTTGATGACTTCTTGTATTTACTTGATTGCCGATTTTCGCAGGTTGTAGTATTTTTTAAAGATTGCTCCGAAATCAGAGAATGAACTTACCATGTTTCGCGTGAATGGTGCTGAGATTGATGCAAAAGAAAAAGCAAGGAAAGTTTATTGGCAACAAACAAAATCAAATTCAGAGTAAAACCGACGATCCTCAGGATGATCTGTAAGAAGGAAAAAAATAGTATCAATAAATGAATATTGAATATCTTACTCAGAATCACGAAAACTTTCTTCTCAAAACTTATAAACATTTACAATTTTAAGGAGTAAAATATTGATTAAAATCATAGACATCAAAATTTCATCATCATTATCATCATCAACAAGGTGTACCAACAGCACAGATTCCTTTCTCTCCTTCTCTCTCTGTCTCTGTCTCTCTCACCATCCCTCTCTATCAGCCATATATCTTGGCAGTTCCTCTAGACAGCACCCAGTGTCCACTTAGAGTTGATGAATGTAAGTTTTTGTTTGTTGACCAACATTGGTGTGTCCATGAGTTGGAGTCCATGTGTCTATCGGAGAATGTTGCTTATGGGTTCGTCCTTAATTCGCAAGCCGTACCCAATACGTCTCGTTCGTCTTGGCTGATTTGTGGGATGGGATCTAAGTGGTCGTATAGCAGCTGTTTTGTAGGGTGCTGCTTCCAGAATTAGTTCAAAACAGCACACAACATCCTTGTCTAATTCTCGTCTAGTTTACTTTCCAAGCATTTCGTTAGAGTCCAAACGGTGCAGCTATACAATAGTACTGAAACAACTAAAGTTTGGAAGAATTTTGAAATGTAAAATCTTCATGAATAAATGCGAATTTCTGAGCATATTTCCGCACCCAAACTAAAAAGCAACTGCATCATATTAAATCATTAATACTCATGATCAACGTGCAATGTGTATTATATGTACTAACAAAGGGCGTTTTTCGCTGTTGTGTGATATCTAATTAACATAAGGATTTTAAATAGCGGGTCTTGAAAACTGCTCTGTTTTATTCAATTATAATTTTTTGCTTTATTTTCCTATATAATTTCCCTTCACTCCAATGTAACTTGATATCCAGCATATAAGAATCTCTTTTTCGTTGAACTTTCTATATAAAAATTCCTGTTGTATTTATGTCCGGATTCAATTTGTATTTATAATTGTGTCGCCAATTCGTCTACTTATTTAAGCCTCTAATAATATTCAAAATTGAAATATGTTGATAACGACAGGAAATCTGTCCTGAAAGAACTAGATGATTTACATATTTTACGTTAAAAATCGCTAATCTAAACAGAAGCAAATAAAATCTTTAAAAACTTATGTTGAAAATGAATAACAGTTTTATCATTCCATTTCAATTTTACTTTACTAATAACCTGTGCATTTTTATTCTTTTATTACACCGTGTGAGTTTATTCTTTTATTACACCGTGTGAGTTTTTTTTTACACGAGTTTAGCTGATAGTATTTCATTGGGGTCTAAGTGACAACAAGTCTCTTCAGGTCTCTACGACTCTTCTCTGTATTCTGTCTGACCTCAATAATACTGAAGTTTCGATGGTTTCAGCTTGTCTTCCCATTTCCAAGTCCTCCAGTCCTCTTACTAAAACTTTGGAGATCATTCCAAGTGCACCAATTACTATCGGTATTAGCGTCATCTTCACATTCCATAGCTTTTTTAGTTTTTTGGCAAGATCCAAGGGGTTGCATCTTTTTTCGTTTTCATGAATTTTCATTCTGTGGTCAGCCGGGATGGCTAAGTTCACTATTAGGCAATTTCTCCTTTTTTGGTTAACTAGCGGGTCTAATTTTCGAACAGATCACCTAATTTCGGCCAGACGACCAGATCTAGGATCTGGTCGTCTGGCCGAAATTAGGTGATCTGTCTGTATCTCAAAATCTCAGAGAATTTTGTGCATCTCATTCTTCAAGAACGATTCAGGTTTGTGCATATACCATTTGACACTATTGTCAAATTTTGATTTCTTGTTTCCCAATTCCCAGTGAATCAACCTTCCCACACAGTCGTGTCTAGTCTTAAACTCTTTTTGTGTTACTTTACTACACATGCTTATTATATGAATCATCGTTTCGTCTCTATCATCACATAACCAACATTTGCAATTCTGTTGCATCTTATTTATTTTCACTTTAAATAATTTGTTCTTATGACGTTGTTTTGCCCAGCTGTTAAGATTGATTCAGTTTCTCTCTTAGGGTTTCCCTTTCGTAGCCATATCCAAGTGTTCTCTTGTGAGATTTCGTCAGTTTGTTGCGTGAAGCATCTATTCAGTTGTTTTTCTTCCATTTCTATTTCCAAGTTTTTTTTCTTGTTCTGTTTGTCCTTATATTCTCTATGCTGTTACTAGCCTCAGTAATTAGTCTTTCTTTGTTCTTTTTTATGTAGTCTTCGCGTTCTTTTAATGATGCCGCCACGCTATGTTTAATGCTGGCGAGTGCTCTTCGTCCTTGTTTTCTTAACACATAGAGTTTATGTCATCTCTCGGATTTAAGGCCTTATACATAATCATCAATTTTCTTTCTTTTTGTCCTTTTATCTGAGTTCCTCTCTTGTCTATTTTAAGAATGGTCCCTAGTATCTTACAAGTGGGACTGTCCTTTGATGAGATTTCTGCCGTAGAGTTTCGTTTCGAGAATTTTCCTCGTTCAGCTGAGGTACTCATTTCTTATTTTTTCTTTAGTCTCCGTTTGTTTGATGATGTCCGCTTCAAATATTCCCAAGTACATGTAATTTTCTGTTTCTCCAAGTGTTCTGATTCTTTCTTGATTTGGTTTTTATATTCCTTCATTTATTTGTCTTTTTTCACTTTTCATTATGAATATGGCATATTCTTCTTTGCCAAATTCTATTCCTATATATTGCTTGTATATTTTTATTGCTTATATCAGAGTTTCCGATTTCTTTCCATTTTTGGCAAGCTACTTGATGTCGTCCATGTACATAAAGTGATTTTTTTTGTGATTTGGTAAATTTGTTGTCCCCAATGCACTTTCTAAATATATTAGAGGGTGACATCGTTGCGTTTACAAAGAGTAATAACGAAGGTGCATCTCCCTGGAAGATGCTTTTTTGGATTTTCACCTTTGCTAAGGTATTTTACTCCTGCTGTCAATTCCACTATCTAGTTTTTAATGTCTTCCGTGATGAATTTTATGATACTGTCGGATACCTTGCACATTTTTAGGGAATTCAGGATTGCAGGACCATATAATTGACCTTCTTGTTGCCAATCCACTTGTTGCCTTGTGGCATCCTTTCTCTCATTTTTTCTGTACCTTCTTTGTGTAGGATTGCTCTTAAAATAACTTTGAAGTTCATTTTGTTGTTTTATCTAGTTCCTTTTTTCCGTTGTTGTCTCTGAGTTGAGAAGTCACTTTAGTAGTTGTTTGTCTACCTGAAATTAGAATAGCCAACATTCACTGGATTATTATTATTATTATCATTATTATTTACTCCTTTAGAGCTTCTCATATCAGTATCGGCTGATGGTTTTTCCCTGGAAGTTTGAGTGACAGCAAGTCTCCTCAAGTCTCCAGGACTCTTCTTAGTATTCTGGCCGTTCTCAGTAATGCTGTCATTTGGATAATCTCTACTCGTCCGCCAACTTCCATTATTATTATTATAATTATTATTCTCTTTTGAGAATTTTTCCCCCCAGCGTTAGCTGATGGTTTTTCTCTGGAGTCTGAGTGACATCAAGTCTCCTTAAGTCTCTAGGACTCTTCTTAGTATTCTGGCCGATCTCAAAAATGCTATAGTTTGGATGGTCTCCATCATCATCATCTTGTCGTGCTATTAACACGAATATCCCTGACCCTCTCTCGACACCCTTCCCTATCGTTCATCGCTTCCGGCAGGTCCTCGGGGTTACATCCCGCATCCTTTCAGAGCTGCTGCATGTAAGTTCGAGCTGGTCGCCCTGCTTTTGCTCGGCCATGTAAAGGGGTCCATAGGAGTACATCACTTATGAGCTCGTCCCTACTTCTTCAGCAGTGTCCTGGTTCGTCTAACTTGGATAATTTTCGTGATTGGTGGTAGGTGGCCGTATAGCTGCTGCTTTGCGGGTTGTTGCCTCCAGGACTTGTTCAATATTGCTCGTAGCATTCTTGTGTAGTTTCCGTCAAGCTTTTTCTCCAGCTGTTTTGTTAGCGTTCATGTAGTGCATCCATATAGCAGTATCGACACGATCGCTGCTTGGAAGAAACTGTGTTTCATTTAATCGGTCATGTCTGACTTCTATATGACCGATAACCTTTTGACAGCTATCCATGCCTTTGTTAGTCGCGTGTCGATGTGTGTCTCGGTTAATGAGACACTGCTTCCTAGGTAGGTGAACTTCTCGACTAGTTTCAGAGAGCTACCGTTTAGTGTGGAAATGTCACCTGTTTGATTAAAGTACATATATTCCGTTTTGACATGGAGGCCAATGTCTACAGCTGCTCGTTCCAGTCTATGTTGTAGGGTTTCGGCTTGGGCGGGTGCATTTGCTAGAAGTGCTATGTCATCGGCCTAGTCGGCGTCGGTAATTGTTTTTGCGGGGTACCTTTGCTCCTTTTCTTTGTCAGCTCGAAACTGTTTTCTTTGATTTTATCGATCGATGTTCTAAGCACGTAGACTAGACAGATGATAAAGAGGTATAGGGCTAGTGTGTCTCCTTGCAGTACTCCTGCTACAATGTCGAAGTATTCTGTGTCTCCACCCGGAGAACGTACTTTCACTTTGGTGTTTCTATAGAGTTGGGATGGTCTCCGCTCGTCCTCTTATTTCCAAATCCTTCAGTTCATATATCAATCTTTTGGTGGCTGTACCGAGCGCACAAATTACAATTGGTGTCACCGTCACTTTCATATTCTAAACTTTTTTCAATTCTCTAAGAAGGTCTAGGTACATATTTTTCCTCTTGTTTTCTTTCAGTTTTACTCTGTGGTCAGCTGGAAGAGCACAGTCCACTATTCGGCAGGTTCTCTTTTTTTTTGTTGACTCTCACTTGGTCTTGACGTCTGATGAGATAAGGTGATCCATTTGTAACTTAAAATCCCTGAGAAATTTGTGCGTCTTATTTTCTTGGACGGAGTCTGTGTTGTGTATATACTGTTTGTTCGTATAGTCAAATTGAATCTTCTTGCACAATTCCCACTGGATCACCTTGCCTATCAAGTTGTGTCTAGTCTTTTACTCTCTCTCCACTAATTTTCTGCATTCGCTTATTATGTGATTGATCGTTTCGTCTCTATCACAACGTAACCTTCATCATCTATTTTGTTCCGTCTTGTCTATTCTTGCTTAGACATAGTCGTTATGGCCTTGTTTTGTGTTGCTATCAGAAGAGTTGTTTTTCTCTCAAGGTTTCCTTTTCTTAGCCATGTCCATGTTTTCTCATGAGAGATTTCGCTTGTTTGTCGCTTGAAATGTCCATAAATGTGTTTTTTCTTTCCATTTTTGTTTTCTGGTTATTTTTGTTCTGTTGATATTTTTATTGTTTCTGGTAGCAGTAATAAGTCTTCCTCGCATTTTTATATGTTGTCTTATAGTCATTGTATCGATGTATCGACGCTATCTTTAATACTGGCAATTCCTCTTCCCGCTTCTTTTCTTGACACATACATTCTGTCTACTTCATCTCTGAGATGTAAGGCCTTATGCATTGTCATGAGTTTTCATGCTCTCTGGCCTATTTATTGAAGTTCTTCTCTCGTTCACTTCAAGATTGTCCCCGACTATCTAACTAGGGGAGGCAACCCAGGTGTTAACCCTTTTGATTATATTTCTGCTATACAATTTGGTTTCGAGTAGTTTTCTCGTTTTCCTGGGATATTTTTAAAAATATTCTTTCATCTTTGCTGTTTGATTGTGTCCGCTTCCAATATTCCCAAATATTTGTAAATTTCCTTTCCTTCGAGCGTTCTGATTTTTCCTTGATTTGGTAGTTCTATTCCTTTTGTCATTTGTCGTTTTATGTTTTTAATTATTAGCATGGCATATTTTTCTATGCCAAATTCCACCCCTATATCGTCACTATATAAATCTTCACTGCCTGTAATGTAGTTTCCAATTCTTTTTCATTTTCGGCAAACAGTTTGATGTCTCCCATATTATTATCATCATTATTATTAGATTGTTTTAATTACTTTTGACGACAAGATACTATAACAGTTTAAGCGAAAAGTAAAACCTTGTCTTTTTTTTTGCTATTGTTGTTACTAAGGTCATATTTCATTCATCTCTGGTATATGTACTGATATTTACCAAACTTTTTAAAGATACGCGACAACAGTTTATATCTGAAGCTAACATAAGTCCAAAGTTTATGTCAAAGAGTAAGGACTCGTTTTTCTTTTAATTTTGTTTATTTTTTTAACATTGGAGATTCATATTAAAAAAGGTATCTAAACTTTTATTCTCATTAAGGGGTACAATTTGCAATGCAATGGTAATTTTAAGTATTTTTCCTTACCTTTAAAAAGCACTCTTCTAAAACAGACGCAAAATAAGATTGTTTTGCAGCGTTTGAAAACAAACCTGCATATACACAAATATTGGTCTTCATTTTTATATAGCATTTCTCAAATTGGCTGAATGGGAAGAGATATCAATTATAAAAAAGACTGAAAGCGAAACTAATTAAGGTCAGTTTTACTTTATCTTTTTTGATTTTGGGCATGATTAAAAATGGAATCCCTTAAACAAAAACAAAAAAAGACTAATGTCGTAACGAAGGGTGGATATTGCGGCTAATTAACCAATCTAAATATCCTTAAGGTAATGAAATTGTTAGTTACCTTAAAAAAACTAAGCAAGGCCTTAAGTTTGGGGCAGCTCGTAAGAGTCGAACTAGTCTATTATAATTAATCAGCGTACCAAGCTAATTGAACATTAGAAAATTTTCATGTTGTAAAATTTAGAAAGAATTATCCGTTCGTTTCACTATATACTGTCCATTAATGTGCGAAAGCATACAAAAATTTTGACAATAGTTTTGATTGATTAAGTCAAAGTAGTTGAAAATTAACCCTATACACAGTATTTTTAGTCACATAAACTGACCTTAAATTTATCCATCTCACTTTTTCTGTAATGAAAACCGTCATTACACTAATCTGAATTTTTTGATGACATTAATCAATCTGTTAATATTTATGGCCTTCAAGCGGCCATTACTTCAAATGTAAATTTTTCATATCTTCGTTCCGATAACAAAAATCTTTTTTAAAGACAGAAAGTTGTCGAATTTTAATTTTTATCGTAGCATTTGGTTGGTTGGTTGGTTTTACGGCATGTCATGCCTTGTTGGGTTATTTAATGTCATGGTCAGTTTAATTTTTCTGAATCAGTTATACGGTTTTAAGTAACTAATAATGATTATCCTTATAATTATAATTTCAATTAATTTTTCTTAAAACAAATAATTTGCTTTCAAATGGTTTCAAGTATTCTTATCTCATACTAATAATTTTTAAACACATGTATTTGCCCGGTATACAGGCGCCACCACCCCGGTCAAAGTTGACCAGGGATTAATGGAAAGAAATAGGTGACCTCAGATGTCCTCGCCACAACATGCAGTTTAGTCAAACCTAGGACGTTTGCAGAGGTAAAAAGAAATGGTGCAGAAGTGTGGCAAACATAGCAACAAAAAGTTATACACTTCATACTGCAGATTTGTTTGGGTAGGATTAGAAAGTATGTTTAAAATTAGCTTTATGTAAAGGTTCCTTTCAGTTTTACAAGTTTTCAGCTTTACTCACCTAAAATATCGCATAAAAACTCATGTTAAATTTATTTAAAAAATCTACTCAGTGCAAACTTTTAGCGTTGTTGATACACTGAGAAAACAGAAAGATTTTCAAGTCACTAATTGCAATGTTCAAAAGCTAGTTTAGCAACTTTGACATTGTTTATAGTTTGAAAGCAAAGGAAAACATTGGAGTCACGTTTATCAATAAAAGGCATTTTAGCAACAATAAAAGATACATTGTAGGATTATCTGAAATCTGTTTAGATAAATAAGAGGAAATAAGGAACAAAGAATTACCACCTTGTAATAAAAGTATCTTCTTTGTTTTTATTACAGAAGGTGTTTCGATGCTATCATTGGCGAGTTGGATCAGAAAAATCTTATGTCACCCCCTCGCTTATCGACGATTCGCGCTTACGACAGGTATCTCGAACCTGTGAGGAAAAAAGAAAGAGAGACAACGACCTCGAAGAATTGTGCGACACACAAAGTGTTTTTTCTATATCTAATTTCATTAGGTATATGAATTGTGTTCAAAAAGAGTCGAAACTGAAGCTGTCAAGGGTAAACAATGAATAAGACGTTAATTCTCTTCAAAATAGTATCTTTGCTATTCAGCACACTTATTTCAGTCAGTTGTCAGTTATCTTATACATAAGTATTTTACTGAGATAAGATGTGATCAAAAAGTATCGAGACTGAAGTTTTTTTTTCTTAAATTTATGATCCAACTGACTTTTGCATAATTGAATAATAAAGTGATGATGTCTCGACAAGTCGGTACCGATTCAAAAATATATAAATTATAAGGCCAGTTTCGATTCCTTTTGGAACGAAAAGGTTTTGACGAAATGTTGGATAGTGTGAGAACAGCAGTCCCCATACACACGAGACCCCCGAAATCCGTGTGGCTTTTACTTGTTTCTAAAACTGAAAATTCGTCCCAAATATAAGATTTGAGGACATGGAGGACATTAGGAATGTGATGGTGTAGCTTTTTGATTTTCCAAAAGAGGAGTTTCACAGATGCTTCAGCCAATGGATTACTCTCTGTAATAAGTGTGTTGAATGTAAAGGGGATTATTTAAAAAAGAAAAATTAGCGTTTCATTTATGGTTTATTTCTGTATTGGTAGATGTAGCTTCAGTCTCGATAATTAAAATAAACAGTTAGGAACGGTTGTCATAAATATTGTAAGCAGACCCTTTTTTTCACTACGACGTTCGTATGTTTCTTATAAGAGAGCATATAACAGGAACATCTTGATTCCCTTTTAAGCTATAGCCATGATAGAATATAACTCTCCCTGTGCATTCAAGGGTTAAAAATCCGTCTCGCTAGCCAAGTATGGATCTTTTTTTGAATTGCAAGTAAAATTCTTAAGGAAGAATTTGGAAGAAATTATTGGACTGATTCCATTTTTCGTGCAATACAAAAATTCATGAGTAAAGTCTTCACTCAAAATATTTATACGGAGCACAATTGAGACTATTTGAAGTTTTAATACTAGGGCAAGTCAAATGTATTGCAATATTTTAGTAGTACATGAGGTACAACTCAGCCGCTCCGAATGTTTTTGCCGCTGTTGTGAAGTTGCAAATCACACTCAACTGTGAAATGCTGAGCTCACCTGATGCTCTCCGGGTGCTACTTGCCAGATCTACCTCTATGGTACTGCTTCAAAGGACACGCATTTAAGCCTAGCTGTCTTTGGGCAATCGTCGAGCAAAATTTCTTGAACCATCTGGTTATTTCAATGTGATCAATTGCGCCTTTTGCACAACAAATGTTTTTGGCTGCTTCCACCGTGTTATGGCCAAGTACAAACTGGTAAAGCCATAAGTTCACGAATTAGATTACATGACACATTCATCTGCGAGGCTTTCAAATCACAAACGAAGTAAAGAAATGCACAACGTATCAGCGCACTAATTACCACCATACTACCAACCAAGATGGCTACCTACCACGGCTTAAACTGCTTTGGTCACGTTATATCACATTATATGAAATGTACCATTAAAATATTGCAAAACTTTTGACTCACCCCAGTATATTGTGCATTTTCAAAATTTTCATTTGCACTTTTAACATGATCAGTCTCATAACTGTAATTAAACAAATATGTTTTTCTTATATATATATATATATATATATATATATATATATATATATATATATATGTGTGTGTGTGTGTGTGTGTGTGTGTTCTGTTTGTTTGTTATGTATTTCTTATGATGATAGAGATAAAATGAAAGTAGATCTCAAAGAAAATGAAAATCCAAACAACGATATCAGTAGACGAATACAATGCATCCATACAATTTCCTTCCAGTAAACATTTCATTTATACAATTGGTGACGCACGATAACAAAACAGACAAGTAAATGATTTTCCACATCTTGTCAGATATACTGTTATTTATTTACGGTCGGATTGAAATCTCTGCATGAAATGCACAGATAATGAAGTATCTGTAACAATAGAGAATTTTTTTCTTCAAAATTCTACAAAGAAAGAAAAAAGAAAATTATATTTTTCTTTCGCGTTTTTTTTAGGAAGGAAGGAAAGAAGGAATCGTTACTCGTCATATTCAATAGAATGTCCACTCTTAATATTAATTTATGCATTATTTGTATAGATAAAGGTTTATTTTCAGCCTGGTCTTCTATCCAGAGCAAAATAGTTACTACACAATCTCAAAATTACTTCTCCAATTTCATTTGTAAATACTTTTGAGACAAAAAAATTGAAGATATGATAGATGCTCTGAAAATGTGGCCTCCTATTGATTAGCGGGAAAACTACAAATAAATGAGCTTATCTTTAGTGTGTAGGAGTGGGTGACTAACTTCAGGCATCACTTACCTTCTGGTCTCAAAGAGGAGAGGGAGGGTTAACTGCATTGTATGATGCCTAAAGCGTCCTGTTAAGTGGGAATGTCACCGAAGTAAAACTATTTTTGGCACCACCCATCCCAAGCCTTAAAGGTTTTTGTCAAATTCAGCTCATAGCGAAGACGCAAGGTATATGCATACCATATATACAGGGATCACAATAATACCACTGGATAGAGCTAGTTTTCTGCTACAAATCTCTATTTTTCCACAAAATCCATTTGAAATATAATTTAATCAGTGATGAACAACATTTATTTCCCTTATGGAGAAAAGCTAAATGAGTTTTAAAAGCCGTTGTTATTTTACCCTACACTGCGTTCGTAAGTGGTTCACTCCAAAAGCTATTCCACCCATTATGTTGCCCAACAATGTCAAATGTGGAGGTTGGTATTTTTTTTTTCTTGCTTTGTTACTAATAGCAGTTGAACGGCAGTCTGGTATAAAACATGACAGCAAATGCGTGTTTTTGAAATATTCTATGCGGAAAAATGTTCCCTATTGATATCAATCGATGCTTGCTTAACGTTATCTGTGACAAAACGTTGGATATGGGCTTAGTTTGGTGGTGTGTAATGTGTTTTACGTGATGTAAAGACAAAACATGTTCAACATAGTTATGAAATGAAGAGTGCCTCGACCAAAAGATGGAGTACCTGGACAGCATTTTATTGACCTTAGCACTGTCATTGCTTTTCTGAAAATGTGAGTTAACTCCGCCGGTGCAAAGGTTTACAAGCGTTGTATGTAGGCTCTCCTTCATTGCTGGAAAAAAACACATAACCTTCGACATATAAGCCCAATCGACAAAATTGTTTGTCTGTCTTGTTTTGTTTTTTTTTCTATTTTGTAATCTGTATTTACCAATCATTTAGTTGTACCCTTGCGGTAATAAAGTGATTTTCGACCCGTTATGACATCGCCGAGGAAAAACGTAGACGAACGCTAGACACTATTAGACTACTCGAAGGTTTATTTACTACTAGGTAGCAAGTAGTCGCCGGAAGAAAAAAAGTGTGTAAGACACAGCGTCAACTAGACAAAAATAGGCAACAAATAATGATAGGAAAAGGAGAGCAGACACAGACCTTGAATTTTTTCCCGGTTCTAACTTGCTTGTCCGATGGGTCTAACGCTCTCTTTGGAGCGCCCCCAGAATTTGGGGCACGTAAACTTTCGTCTCCTTACATTTTCGTCGCTGGTGTTCAACTGACCTCTTTACTTTATCACTTCTCGCCGTCAACAGAAAAGGTCATGAGGCGTCCCCTCACTTCCGCCTTGTGTCGACGGCAGGGACATCCGCTTCCCCTCGTTTCCGTGCATGCGTACAAGAATTTCGGACCTCCAGTTTTCCTTAGTCATCCTCAACTACAACAAAATCTTAAGTCTTGCTGTTCGGAGACTGTTTTATTTATTCATTCATTTATTTATTCAATTTCAACCTTCCATGAACTGTTCAATTACGTTGCATAGTCCCGTCGGTAAAAGTTTTTGTGTCTCTCACTCCAATTCCTATCACATAATTAGCACTCATGATCCTCCCCTCTCAATCCGTCTTTTGCTATCTTTTCCAGATCTCGGCAGGCGTAACCACCTTCCTCCGCTCCCAGCAAAAGCGAGTATATCGTGGTTGACATAGAGATAAATAGGATGTATTTCTTTTGGAGCGCTCTTCTTCCATTTGAGGTCGAAAGAAGAATTTAAAATATATTAAGTGAGTTCAGTTCACAATTTAATACTGAAACTTAAAAAAAAAAAGACAAAAAAATCAGCTTTTCTGCTCAGATCGGAGTTTAATATCGTTAATTTTTACAACTATCTATATCAGATTTTTTGAATATATATCACTGTAACACGATGAAAATATCACATGATAGCGAGATTTTTACAAGAGCCACAACATGAAAATGGTCCTTAAGAATTTCTAGTCCTATAATGATTTGAGTGTGGGGTCTACACAGACATTTATACCGAACGTCAAGAGAAATAACTATTACAAAGTATTACTTGAATAGCCACCCCTCATTTTTCAAGTAGCCACCCCTCATTTATTAAGTTGCCACTCCTCATTTATTTATTTACAATTATTCTATGAATAGAGTTTTTACTTGACAGTGACTGCCGAATTTTTCATTCCATTCTGGAAATTGGTATCAGGGCCAATAACAGTAATATGTATGATAATATGTTTTACCTAACCCCTCTGTACGTCAGGATATGTGACACTTGGTCAGCTTTTTAAGCGGGATTTTTTTAACAGGTTTGAATTCAGAGTTTTCCTTCTCCATGATCGGTTGCCATACCAAATCTAAAGAAAAGAGTCTGCCTTACTATATACCCCCATAGCTGGAGGGAGAATAGTTGGATTAATACCTTTCCCTTGTGTATTAGCGTCATGTGAAATACAAACAGCCTCGTCCAAAGTTTAATTCGGATCACCGTGTCTATTTCTTACAGTGATAACCATGATACTACAACACACACATCCACATGTTAACTATTTGTATCGTATGATTTATAGAAAGAAATTAGATTATATATGATGTTCTAAAAATATGTTCCAATGTCACATTAGCATCAGAGAAAATTTGGTGGTCATAGCTTTTCCTTCCTTGAAAATGAGATGATGCGCACTTGATAAAGAATGAATATGATCATAATCAAGACGTCTCGGCATATTTTCTTGATTCTCTTTCGTCACCCGAAAAAAAAGGAGTATCGAAAAGGAGTATATAAAAAAAAAGAGTATCGGAAAAGAATACCTGAACAAGTGAGTAAGGGAGGGAAGAGTATCGAAAAGGAGTATTAAAAAAAAAAAGGGAGTATCGAAAAGGAGTCTCAAAAAATGAATATTGAACAGTATCATACTCTGAATCACCAAATGTTTCTTGTTCAACTCTTAAAATCCTTTGCTAAATATATTTTAGAAAAATATAAATCAAATCATCGACATGAAACTTTCATTATCATCATCATCATGAAGGCCTTCACTGATTTCTTTGACTCTCTCTCTCTCTCTCTCTCTCTCTCTCTCTCTCTTTCTATCGACCATCACTCTTGATAAGTCCTCTAGACGCGCCCAGTGTCCGTACAAAGCGGATGAATATAAGGGTTTGTTAGTCGGCCTACACTGGCGTGTTTATATATACATGTCTATAAGAGAACGTCGCGGATGGGTTCATTCTTACTTTAACAGTAATGACCAGAACGTCTTGTTCATCTTATTTGGAAGGTTTGTGTAATAGGAGGTAAGTGGTCGTACAGCGGCAGTTTTTCTGAGTGTTGTTTTCAGATTTATTTAAAACGGTCCATAGCATCCTTGTCTAGTTTCTTCTATAATCGTTTCTAAGTCCAAGTAGTGCAACTATTCAATTGTATTGACACAGCTAGAGCTTGGGAGAATTCCCGTTTTATTTTATCAGAAAGATCGGATTTCCATATGGTTGTTAACCTGTTAATAACAGTGCATGTTTATCCATGTCGATATTGACATCGCTTTCAGTAGATTAAAAAATATCACGTCGGTGAAGATTGAAAAAATAGTAAAAGAAAAGAAAAAAAGAAAATGAAATAAAAGCTTCTGGAGAAATAAATTGAATATTTTAATTTTAATATCTTTTCTTAAGAGCATTATTGATTTTGATTAACAATATTGATTTTGATTAGTATTATTGATTTTGATTAGTATTATTCTTTATTTTAATTTCAGCTACTTTGTATCGTTATTCACCCAGGCCTTTCTTTCAACTGCGCGAAAGAAGAACATGGTATAATTCTTTATTTCTGATATATTCTGTTCCTAGTCTCGTAGAAATATGGACACGAATATCCTTGGCCTTCGAAAATGCGGCCTCTTACGCTGCCAGTTGATGGGCTATAGCAAAGACTTTCCCTTGCAATTCTTTGATTGAAAATCAGAAATGACAACTTTTCTTTAAAGAATAAGCACAACAACAAAAGATAAATCTCACCAAAATTAATAAATGACAAATGTTCGTCTAAAAAACAAAATATACTAAAATTCAAATTTTCGAGCGAAAAAGGTTCTTAAAATTCGGTTCCAATTAACATTTTTAATTAAGCGACACATTTTTGAGCGTTGGGTTATTTTATGCCAAGAGGTTAGAGAATCAGGTTCAGTGGAAGTTCATATTTACATTTTTTGTGTTGTAATATATTTTGAGGTGTATATTTTGCACACATTTCTATCGAATACGAATAATTCTTAAATATCAAATTGATCCATAGATGAGACCCAACACTCTGGGTCAGAGTTGACCAGAGAATAATGACAATTAATGGAAACTCTACACTCCCAATATCTCTAGAACTGGAGCCTCCCCATCATGCAATTTAGTGTCATACCCAAAACAGTGTATTTTACGTCCCATCGACAGGGCTTGATTCATCGCTCATAATTGAATCATTGTTTATCAGCAGGGGAGGAAAGACCGAGAATTATCGACTCACGCACTAACATTACTTGAGAATATTAGTCAAAAAGTTTGTTGCTTAAAGAACAAGCCTTCTGAGGTGTAGTAACTGAGGTAACATATCTGATTAGCCATAGTCAGCAGTATTTCTATTGCTATTCTATCAGCGAGACTTGACAAAGAATTTCACATTCCCAAAATTGTAGCAGTGAGATATAAACATTATAAAGATTAAACTTACCTGTAGATACATCTTTGTAAATCGAGGTTGATAACTTAAAGTCCTGTAGAAAAAAAAGAATATAATTAGGAAGGCACGCATTAAAATATAATCATTAATGATAGTGTACTTGTGAACTCTGTTGGTCCGAAATGGAAGGATGCTGACGTCACGGCAAATTGAAATCTCGGCTTCTTTATGCAGACAAAGTCAGCAGCTTGTATTGGAATGAAGAAATAAAGTAAAGACAGTCATTTTAACAATTTTTTCCGTTCCGTGATAGAAAATGATTTTAAGCCAATCAAGCGTCTTTTAGTGAAATCTATAAAATATCATTTGGGTGCTATATATTTCCCGTTTCATAAAAAATATTTCCCTGATTTTGCCTAAGGACAAAGAATTGTTATATTTTCACCAATTATTTAGATTTTTGTTTTGTTTTAATTTGACGAAGTAGATTTTACCGGCGATTTTGGGTCTAGACGCGCTGAAAGTAGCGGTTCCTATTAGATTACTGAAGTTAAATGTTGATGAGCTAATTTGCAATAGCAGGTTATCAAAGCAATCAAAAACATGTGTGCCAGACTTCAAAACTAAATAGATACCAAGAGATTTATATCGGACCATTATTTACACCAATTGAACTTTAAAGAAACTCAGAGAGAGAGAGAGAGAGAGAGAGAGAGAGAGAGAGAGAGAGAGAGAGACTCAATGGAATCCGAGTTTTCAACATATTTTGATGATGATAATCTGGAGATGGAACTCTTTTATGAATACATCATTTTCCGAAATGATTTTCAAAATTATCATTTCTCCATGGAATTTAAATTATCATTTCTCCAAGGTATTTAAAAATCTATAAACATTCTCAGGATTGGCTTTCTTTAATTTGACACTTGAAATTTTAGAATGTCTTTACATTTTTAAGTAAAGATATTCTTTTTCTTTTGATGAGTGACGTTTGTATTTGAGAAGTTCTTGGAGTATGTGAATTGCCGTATGTGAATTACCGTACTTTTTCACCACGCACAGTATGTGAGACAAACATGATTTTTAAGCGGAGTAGAACTGGTTTGAGTTCAGAGTTTTCCTTCTCCTAGAGTGGTTGCTATACTATGAATAAATTACCCAGTCCGTCTTAGAATTTACCCATAGCTGGTGAGAAGAAGAACAGATGAATTCACACTTTTTCCATGGACATTAGCACGAAGGGAAAACAGCCCCATCTGGGATTTGAACTTAGTTCACCGATTCCATTCCCTATGACAATAACTGTTGCACTGAACACGCCTCAATATAAATTACCGTATACATTTGTGGATATGTCGAATCTAGAAGACCAAATTTGTAATTTATTTTAAAGACCTAAAATTTCTTGCTCTTCTGAGAGATCATTCTGTTTGTGAAATGTATATTTTAGTCCAGGTTAAAAGTGTGGTAAGGGTAACTGAAACCTTTTTTAGATTTTATTTTTCCAATGACGTTATCATTTTTTTTTCTGTTCCGGCTTACTCTGACGGTGCTTTTAATCTAGACTATGTGAGTTATCTGATGAATCTTCTCTTCAACCGAAAACTCGCCATTATAAAAGATTGGTAGTTAATGGGATAAACCTACTAATATATTTAGAAAATGGTAAGTGAGCAGACAAAAGTTATTAAAATGTTTCTGGACTCTTTCCACATATTTTCGGTAATTGTTTCACGGTATAATGTTGCGCGGCTATTCATTGGGATATCTGAACTACTGAATTTATAAAATAAATAAATAAAAACAAAAAAAAAAAAAAAATAAAACTGAAATCTGAATATGAGCACAGGTAAAAAAATCATACATAATAGTAGTAATTCTAGCTAAAGTAAGAACATGAAGTTTATAATACCCAAAAATTCACTCATGGCGTAACGGTTATAGGCGTTGGTTGCCTGGGCTTATAAGAAGACAATCAACTGAAGGTTGCGGGTTCAATCCTCACTACAGGCGAGTAATATACAGGAATACTTAACACTTGTACCCGGTTATGGCAAACCGAATCAGAACAGGCGACCCCCGTGGTTTCAATAAAGGACGTAGTTCGAAGTTCCGTGAAGGTTCCCGAGTTCGACAAACACCTGAAGACGGCCGGAGGACATATCGGCCGAAACGTTGTGGAAATAACAATAAAGATGAAGACAATAGTCCGAAAAACCTAAATGATAAAAATCAACAAGCTTCGTCTCAGAAATTTAGACAACTGACTTGTATCCGTTTTTGAATTAGAACAATCTAACCTGAGGATTAAAATAAAGGGTTCAGTTTGAAGTTCCATATAGACTTCCGAGTTTGACATGAAACACCTGAAGAAGTCTGTAAGATGCATTAGCCGAAACGTTGCGAATATAACTATAAAGATGAAGATAATAATCTAAATGATAAAAATTATCAAGCTTCATGTAAAAAATTTAGACAAAAAAAATTGCTTCATGTAAAAAATTTATACAAATAAAAAAAAAGTGCTTACAGGAAATCAAAGAAAATAATTAATCATTTAAATGAGTTGAATTATACAATTTTAAGGGTTGTGGGGTGAGAGGACGCTGGAAATGCCAAAAGAAAGTGAAGAAAAATAAATAAATAAAAAGATTAAAAAAATAAACCAATTAATCTAATAACTTACCTGTCATACTGCTTGGTCTCAGTCGTGTTCTTTAATGACTAAAATAAAGTAACGAATCCTACAGACAGTTTTTAGAAAAAAATAGTTGACAGACTGAGTTAATTTTTAAAAACTTTTCCTATCTTTGAAATAATGATGAATATGAAGAGTTGTAGTCGTTGTAGTTTGTCCTCAGAAAAATCCCTCCCCACCTGCCAAAGTGTAATATCACTCGAGATGACGTCAGTCCCCCCCCCACTCCCCGGTTAGTTCAGCTTCGGACCACATGAAAAATTTATTGCGATTATTTTCTCACCCAACCTTTTTCGTGTATCTCCTGCTATTTCCCCATTCGTGAAATTTTTTTCCTTTATTTTTAACTCCTCCTTTTTCTTGGAATACGTCAGGCCCCTCCTCGTCTAAACTCTTTGTCTTTCTTTATTTCACTGCCACCTTTCTTTCTTTCTCAGCTCCCTTACTTTCTTTGATCCTCTTTCTTTCTTTCTTTCTTCGTCAGTTCATCCTTTCATTTTTCACGCTTTATATATTTCTGTACATTTTTTATTTTCTCACCAGGGTTATTTTCTTTTCTTTTTCTTTTTACCTCAGCTCGATCTTTTTCGGGAAAACGTCTTTTATCAACAGGTGCACTTTACTGGGTGGGGAATTAGTTAATTAAGAAATCTAAAACTCTAACGTATTGGCTGACTTTATGAATCTCTTCTCTCCAAGGCAGCGGTACCATACCGAGCATCTCCCTTCATGTTATCTTTCAAAGTACTGTATATTACTTGGCAGTACCCATCTCCTCTCTCATAACCTGTAAGAGAGTCGGGGTACCATACCGAGCATCTCTTTTTATATGTTTCTTTTCCGAAATCTTTCATATCATTTGTACATTTGGCAATCCCTATTTTCTCTTGAAGTAATTTTTGACAGGCTGTAGTGAGTTACGTGATATAAGTATATGACCAGACGCTTATATGATCAGACTCTAATATAATAACCTCTTCCATTTATATCACAAAACTTCTTCAGGAGAAATAATATTCGTAATTATTTATTTATTGATCATCATTTGATTTATTTTGTTAGAACTAAAATATAACATACATTATGTAATAATATTGCGAGAGTTATGGGATTTAATTTATATTTTTTATCTATTTTGAAATAAAAATCGCTGAAATATTTTTAAAGTTATTCACGAATGTTTTTATTTAATTCTATGAAATCTTCTATAAGATATTTACGGGATTTTCTACAAAGATGTGTTTCTACTCTTAACAAATAACAAAAATAAGTATATTGTTTCTAAATAAATTTTGTACTGTATAATGAGATGAGAAGTTATTATTACTTACGTACCTCTGACTATTTTCCTCATTTTGGTTGTTTTACAACGTTTTGAAATTCCCAGATGATTACCAGCAACGGAAAAAGACACTTAAAGAAGTCCGAAGGTTAAAGTTGCTGAACCGTTTGAGTATTACGACTAAAATGAAGACAATGGTTCCAGACACGTAAATAATGTAAATATATTAATTTTTGTGGCCATGTTTGTGGTATTTAGAATATGCCAACTGTATTTGTTGTGGAGGAGAAAACTTCCTCATAAAGTAGAGACATATAACTATTCAGACAAAGAAAATCATCAATCGTTTTGTGAATAAAAATAAATGGGGTCACTTTTCTATTTAATTTATTTCATTTAAAAAAAATTAGTCCTATTATTATTATTTTTTCTTTGGTGTTTTTACACTGAAGTCTGAAAGATAGAAAGTTTTCTTATGTCTTCAGGACACTTCTTAGAATTCTAGCTGAGTTTTAACAAGTTTCTATTCTTTCTCTGATCTCCTATTCCTCCAGTCTCCTTTCGAAGCCCTTGAGGACTGTTTCAAGCTCACTAATTACAATAGGTATCACTAAACTCGTATCTGGTAGTAAGACTTCTGTTGTGGAGGTCTGAGGAGTGTGGATTGACTACTTCGTTGCTCTCCAAGTCTGGAGTGGTAGTACCTATTAGGGTCTCATCTACATGGTAAATATGTCTGCTTTAAAATTAGTAGAATTAGAAAGGAAAACTTGAAACAATATAACTGTGTGCAACTTATTTGTATTAATATGTAGTCGAAGCTATAACTGTTTACTAATGATTAGAATTAGTTACAAGAAACCATAGAATTACCTGAAATACTTATAAACATTTAATTGCTTGAAATACTTGAAACGATATAATTGCTGAAAATTCTTGAAAGCATATCATTGCTGGAAATACTTGAAAGCACATTATTCCTGGAAATACTTTAAAAGTATATAATTGCCGGAAATACTTGAAGCAATATAATTGCCGGAAATGATTTAATTGCTTGAAATACTTGAAAGCATATTATTACCGAAAATACTTGAAACCATATAATTGCTTGAAATACTTGAAATCATATTGATTGTAAAACAAAAAAAAAAAAAAAGAAAAGAAAAAGAAAACGGGTGACGTACCGTAAAACCAAGTGTGACGGTTACTGTATCTTTGTTCCGAGGTTACATTATCCTCGAAAGACGGGGAGAATCTCCGTGTTCAGCACCGTACCACCCTAGCTCTAAATATTCTCCGTAACTAGTTATATTTTATTGATAGCTTTGAAAGCCCATATAACTAGTTAAGTATAAAGCTTGCCTATAGGTTTAATTTTTCGAGACACGGACGAATGAGGATGTGTCAAGGGTCGAGAGGGCGACGTGATATTATGAACACGTGGGGAATTCCAAACCGGACAAATAATATGACGCGTAGTTGTTTTTCTTCTTTTCTTTATATATGCATCTTTCTTACATATTTTATTTTAAAGAAAGCACAGTTGTAACAACAGAAAAACAAAAAGCAAAACAAATACAACAAAAAAATATACAAACATGTGGAGGGCAAGCCGCTTCCAATAGTATTTGACTATGTCCTTCCAATAAGACAAAGTTCTCCTTTCTCTTTTTTTTTCTTTCTCAACTTGTTTTAAAATTATATCCGTATCTTGTTCCCTTTACAATTAAAGGGAGGGAACTTACTCGTTCTTTCTCACATTTGTTTACTTCTTTTTTTCTTCTTCTTTTAGCGAAGAACAAAAGTCTCTCCTCTTCGTCTTTAATATGGATATACAAATTTTAAACAAATATGTTTTCCGCCGAAACTAGCTGCTAATGAACAACCTCAAAAATGTTTCTTTGTAATAGTCTTGATACGGACCTTTATTTAGGTTACGTATTATTTGTAATAAAATTTTTGACTAACCTTTTCTTTTTCCTTTCCTTTCTCTTGTTATTATTTTTTTTTTCTTATGTTCGTTAGTTTCTTATGAACAAGTCGCAAGGCACCAGTTTTTTGTTTTTTTTTCTTTTACGTTGAGCCTCAATTTCTTACCCAACGGAGTCGACGGCTTCTATTAGGCCATTCTGTGACTAGAATTTTCCCTTTCACCGGACCACGTGAAAAGGCGACATTTCTCTTCCTTGGCGAAGCTTGGAACTGACTTTTTGGGTTTCGTTCTTTTTGGCGGTAAAACGCCCTCCCTGCCTCGACCAATGGCATGTCTTTTCCTTATCTGGGTCAAGACCTTTGCCCCTTCTCGGCTGGTCCTTCACTGTTGCTAGGGCTCGAAGAACCGCCGATCGCCTGCCCCACTTCCGGTCCTCATAGTAGTCGTTGCTTTCCTGCATTATAACCCTACCGTGGTCGATGGCCGTAACTCAAGCAATGAACCTTAAATTTTGACTGTTTTAATTTAATCAACGTGTTGGGAGTGTTGTACTTTACATTTTAAGCTTTTTTCCAAGTGATGACTTTGTTTCAGTCTAAAATCATACAATCATCTGACGATCCGTGGTAAATATTTTGTGCTTTAGAGTTTAAAAAATGACATCTCTATGAATAGCATTGCAGATTTAATTGATACTAAGTTACTAATTAGACTAAAAATCAACGCAAAGACATTCCCGACCACTAAACCTATATTTCCATATTTTATTGATATTGACATGAATAAAGACAAAACTCAAATTTGAAATATCCAATAAGAGCCAAAGATTTGGATTGCGGACATGTCAAGAATAACAGACAAATATAAAGAGCCATTCTAATGATTTCATTTTGTTGAACTTAAACACATATATTCTTTAAGCATCTACTCCTTATTTTAGAGGGTAAAGTCTGGGTTTATTGCCCGGCGCCTGAGGCGTCCCCAAGAGATTCGCCTATGGAATCGGGCAATTTTTAACTCCACCCTTCAAATGGATCCTTCCTGTGAGAATTTTATTTTAAACTGTTCTTAAGTCTCATCACAAAATTATGTGTAAATGTTAAATATAATTTTATAATCTTTATCAAAAACATTTAATCAAAAGGTTAGAAATAGTGATTACTGTTATTTACCAAGTCTATCACACAGACCTCAGGTTGTTTACTTTACTTGTTCCCACTTAGTTACACATCGAAAAAAATGATCAAGGCGATTGTTGCTTAACTTGTTATTAATGAATATTTTCTTAGTGTGGCAATCAGGCTTCAGGTTCCTTACAGTACTTTTCTAGGTAGACATCTATCTCAGGGCTTTATAGGTTCATCGATTCTAAAATTCGGTGATATGACGGGAACCAGTGCTTTCAGCGTCACTTGATAGATTGAAATGGAAAATCGAAATAAGACTTGCATAAAAGAAACGTAATTTTTATATCTTCAGAAATTAATATTGTTTTAAAAATGTCGGTGAGTCTTGTAGAGAATTAAAAAAATTAACTTCACAATTAATGAAATATAAATGCACGCAATTCTGAATTATATATATATATATATATATATATATATATAAAATTAACCTAAATCGCGAGTCGAAAATCTTCTACTAAAGTTTCACCTTATCGGATCATCAGGAAGCCTAACTTGTGTTGAGCACTTTAGTAATTGTAGCATTGCAGGATTCACGGAGGGTTTTTGGTTTTCTTTTGACCACTGACTGCGTATCCCTTGATTTTTTTCAAGGGTTCGGACGAGGTTGGCCTTTTCTTTCTTTTTGACCCATAGTTCTTTTCTTTTTCCCCTGGGCGGTGATTCGAGATATTTTTATCTCTTGTTCCTGCCAGGTTTTTTTTTGTCTTTTTCTGGTACCGTGAACACTGGTAGATATCAGATTAGTAAATATATATATATATATATATATATAATTGAGAAGTGTTTGTTTCTTGATTTTCCCACATATGATAAACACATGTTTTAAGGCATAGCTGCGAAATATGTATTCATATTGGACTCAAGGGTTTCAAAGTCATTCGGGCGGGAAAGGTTAATGTAGTGGTTCAAGCTGGACGTACAAATAATTAAATGATATTAAAACTTATGAACTACTAATAACTTGGACAAAAAATTTAAAGGAAGCGAATAAACAATATAAATTATTTTTTTAGTAACTGAGTAGCTTATACACAAAAGTAATGATGCCTAGACGTCTGGATTGCTGTCTAGACGTGTGTACAGCTGAGAAACTAATATAACCGAATGAATATATCTAGACATCTAGATTGCTGTCAAGATGTGTGTACAGCTGAGAAACTTATGTAAGAGAATTAAGATGTATAGACCTCTAGATTGCTGTCTAGATGTGTGTACTGCTGAGAAACATATGATAGAATGAATATATCTAGACCTCTAGATTGCTGTCTAGATGTGTGGACTGCTGAGAAACTTATATAATAGAATGAAAATATCTAAACATCTAGATTGTTGTCTAGATATGTGTACAGCTGAGAAACTTATATAACCGAATGAAATATTTAGACATCTAGATTGCTGTCTGGATAGGTGTATGCACGTCTAAATTGCTGACTAGATTTGTACACAGCTGAGAAACTTTTCTAACGGACAGAGGATATCTAGATAACTAGGCTCTTGTCTCGATGTGTGTACAGCTGAGAAACTTTTCTAACGGACAGTGGATATATAGATAACTAAGCTCTAGTCTCGATGTGTGTACAGCTGAGAAACTTTTCGAACGGACAGAGGATATCTAGATAACTAGGCTCTAGTCTCGATGTGTGTACAGCTGAGAAACTTTTCGAACGGACAGAGGATATCTAGATAACTAGGCTTCAGTCTCGATGTGTGCACAGCTGAGAAACATTTCGAACGGACAGAGGATATCTAGATAACTAGGCTTTAATCTCGATGTGTGTACAGCCGAGAAACTTTTCTATCGGACAGAGGATATCTAGATAACTAGGCTATAGTCTCAATGTGTGCACAGCTGAGAAACTTTTCTAACGGACAGAGGATATCTTGACAACTAGGCTCTAGTCTGGATGTGTGCACAGTTGAGGAACCTATTTAAAAGAATGATGATTTCTTGATGAGTCAGTGATAATTCTCAATAGAATTTGATCATGTCGCAATATTTTTACTATCAGTTGTTTTCGGCAGAATACAGGATTGTGTGAATGTCAAGTCTCCATATCTACCAGACCTCCTATTTCTCTGCGACTTTTTCTGGTCTTTTAAACTTAAAATTCATCTAAACGTCAAGATTTGAAAAAGCGGAAGAGATTGAAATAAATTTGACAGAATATGAAAATATGAGTTTATGTGGCGCTTCGATGAATGGAAAACTCATTTTGTAGTGAATGAAATTTCTTTGAACAAACTTTTCACTATTCATCGATATCTTGATCTATATCTTCAGTTTAAAATTAAGATAAAGTGATTTGGAATTAAGATAACATTTTTTATACAACGAATATTATTTAATAGAACAACCTTGTTGATTATGTTTTGATCAGCGTTAACATAAAATATATTCATATTGTGTTTTAAAGCAAAGTTATTTTCCTTAGTTTCGAAGCAGTTACACAAATAGATTTTTAAAAAATCGGGTCGCCTCCTCTCAAGTAATAGCTATTTTGGATATAATAATTTTGTTAAAGATTTTGATTCTCAATCGGTGCCCCATTCTTCTGACCTCATGTTAAACGAAGCTACACTAAGTAAATGACTACAATCTTTATCAATTGTTGGTGAGTTTAATTCTCGCGGGATGATCTGTTCTTTTGACCAGGTTTTAAAATAAACTTAGCTTAGTAAATAACGACTTATATGGTCGGTTTGCATAGTGCAATAGTCAGCTGGCAATGATTAGAGAGTTCGATTCTGATTGGGTACCACGTACTTCAGGGTTTCTGTTTAACACAACTCGGCTTGGTGAATGAAATTTGTTGAAACAAGTGTCTTAATTTGGGCGTCTGTTTATTTAAATTGTGCGGCGACTGTTTTAAAAATTACATATTCGTGAATCTATGTGAGCATTTTGTACTCTATTTGGGTGTGGGACATGTCACTATATATATATATATATATATATATATATGCTTGGGGCTACCCACTTAAGAAAGCCCATCCATTAATTGACATTATTCATTCACACATTTGGAGGTGTCTATTTCCTTTCTGATTAACATAAGGGTTGATACATGCAAGCTGAGATTTTAACCGAAGATCTAATTTCTAATTATATTTCTATATTACTGCCATTTGGGTCTGGGAAATATTTAAATAAATAAATAAATATATTAAAAAAGTCGTTATGACGCAATATTTTTGTGGGGTTTCAGAAGGCTCATTGTTATCACGAATAAACACCATTTAATAATGAATAAACGTGTCTTTTTAGGCACAAAACTTTTACATCAGATTTAAACAAGCACATTAAATTTGCGACAGACAGACCTACAATCCCAACATGCATCTTCAGGTTTCCAGGACTCTTCTAAGTATTCTAGTTGACATCTTAACAATGCTGTTGTTTATATGGTATCGATTTTGTCTTTTATCTCCAATTCCTCCAAACTTCTTTCCAAATCTTTAAAGACCTTTCGAAGAGCACCAACTACAATTGATATCTTCACCATTTTTATGTTCCACTGCTTTTCAGCTATTATTAATTGTTTGTCTATTTTTTCGCTTTCTTTTATTTTCACTTTGTGGTCCGCTGGAGCATCCATTAGATGACAAATTATTTTTTTCTGTGAATTTACTCTATTATTATTATTATTATTATTATTATTATTATTATTATTATTATTATTATTAATTGCAAATAAAATTATTCAAACGCTGAGATATATGTGCAGTTAAATCTTTCTATTAAGCCTGTTCAGGAAATATTCATAAAAACTGCCACGTAAATTTTCATTTGTAAAAATAGAAATATCATGTCTTATACCGCGCGTTAGAATCTCCTGGGCGTTGTGTTCCATTTGAAAAAAAATAACATGTCTGTTGAAGAAAAGCAGATTCTACATTATAATCCTGAGTAGAAGAGGTAAGATATTCGACGGCAGAGCCATACATACAGTGGGAGAAGATATGGATTCATGTCTTTTTCAATGAAAGCAACTAAGAGCAGAATTGAAATCCCTCCGAAAGCAATCTAAAAGAACAAACAGGATGAAACGGAATAACTACGAGATATCATTGGTGCTAAACTTAGGTCCGTGTGGAGAGCAAAATGGCACAGACGGAGAAAAAAAGAAAGGGCAAAGAAAAGATTCGCTTTTTTAACAAACCCTTTTGCTTTCACAAAGAAAATATTAGAGGAAAAACGAAGCGGTTAACTGAAAAATACTCCAGCGGAAATTGGCTCGTTTCTCCATCACAATATAAAAGATCCAAACAGAGATCGAGACCTTACAGAAAATACACTCCTGACCGGAAGCTGCAACAACTGAGTTTGATTTGAAAGAACCAACCTAGGAGGAAATCAAAGCCGTTAATAAAACAACAAGGTTAACATCTGTTCCCTGTCCGAATGGCGTGCCTTATAACATTTATAAACGCTGTCCCCAACTCCTTCGCTTCTGTTGGAAGTTAATAAAAGTAATTTGAAGAAGAGATAAAATAGTAGAAAATGGAAATACTACGAAGGAATACGGATTCCAAAAGAGGAAGGAGCGAGGAAAATCAATATATTCAGATGCATTTCTCTACTAAATACCGAAAGGAAAATATTTTCCACCATCTTTAACACGAGATTAATATAGATTTTACAAAATAACATATTGATAGGTCGGTACAAAAAAAAAGTAAGTGTCCCAGGCATTCCGGGATGAGTGGAACCCATAGAAATCGTCTCACAGTTATTAAAAGAAGCAAAGGCAAATAAGGGTAATCTGACAGTATTATGTTTGGACCCCCCAAAAAGCTTTTGGATCTATTCCCCATAAACTAGTGGAAGTAAAACTTAAATGTTACCATGTGCCTTATAGAATATACGATTTAATTCTTGATTATCACAACACCTTCAAGATGAGAACAATATCGAAGCGATCAATTTCGGTATAATCTAGAAAGAGACATTATAACAGGCTGCACAATCTCAGCAACTTTATTTACGTTAGCTATGAACCTACTAATAAAAACTGTATTGTTGGAATGTAAAAGCCTCGTCACTAGATCTAGATTGAGACAACCACCGATAAGGATGATATGGTCATTACAACCACATCCACAATCGGTATAAAAGGTCTAGAAAAACTCGTCTCATGGGCCAGAATGAGATTCAATGCATCAAAATCACGGTCACTCGTTATTTAGAAGGGTATTGCACTGGAGAAAGATCGTTTTAAATTGTCGGGTGAATTTATCCCAACAATACAAGAAAAATCAATTAAGAGGCTGGGTAAATGCACAGACCACTCACAAAGGGATTCAGAAGCAATACAGAAGGCAAAAGCCACTCTTGAGAAATGGTTGACTAAAGTTGACAAATCCGGTCTACTAGACCGTTTTAAGGCCATACTGGATGAAGTTCGCAAGGGAGAAGATGAAAATAGATGGTGGGGTTAAAACAACAAGGGGCAGGGACAAATCAGAATTCCATTATTCAACGGAAAATCAATGATCATAAATATAGTACGATCATGTGAAGGTTAGATTTTTAATAAAGTCCGTATATGATTTACTCCTTTCACAAATGAAATTAAACGTCTGCGTTATGTCCATTATACAAGGGTCAATGGACTTTAAGACATATTCTGAGCAGCTGCCCAATAGCACTCGCAGAAGTACATTTCCGATGGCGTCACGATCAGATTTTAAAAGTTATTGCAGATATAGTCTGTGTAGCCATTTGTACAAATAGATTTAATCCTGGGAATAGAGAGATAGAGTTCCTCAAGGCAGGCACGAAACCTAATAAGACGGAAAAGCTCAAACCAAATCCTGTCACCTTCAACAGACTGGGGATTGAAAGTAACAAGTTTGATATTTCCGGAGCACATAGTGAAAACATCCTTGCGCTCAGACTTCATATTCTTCTCGAACAGACTAATAATGTTGTAATATGGGAATTAAACTGTTCCATGATGTTATATGACTGACAGAGATCTCTTCTGATTTATCGTACAAACAAAATAATGGCAATTCCAATTAATAGGACAGGAAATCACTCAAATGAAAAATTGTGTCTCTGCGCATAGGTTCCGTGCACATGTTAATGGGATTTATCGCAAAAATAAAATTAAAAGTCATTTTTCGACCAATCTATGACCTGCGCGATAAAGAATAAAGAAAGACCAAAGTTGATCCGATTTGAGGAAAGGAGAACTGTAAAAGACGAGATTCTTTCAAGGTTCAGACAGAAAGAACGCACAGCCGAACGCTAGAACATCGCCCGGCGATACCTGCAACATTAAACATCACACAACACTCGTCCTAATCTTCCTACTGCGGCTTTGATGGAAGCTGTGTGAGCCGGGTAGTGATCCCCACGACATCCATTTCTTCAACTCCGGCATTCTACTTCCCTTGTCGACATTTTTGCTTGACTGCGTAAGTCTGTGACTCACCGCTACCAACACAAGTATTTGAACATTTTCATTTCTCAATTCTACTACTATTCAACACTCGTCGAATTTCCTAAAATTAACACATTCCTATTGTCACGTGGTCTCCCACTGAGAGAAAAGAAATAAAGAATTTCCACTACTCTCCGTGTTTGAATTAGCCAAAGATTGACCGTTAAAAGACGAATAAAGAATGTAGGTCAACTTTGGCCGGCCGTTGATGGAAGAAAAAAATGTGGGTCAGGCTATCTGGACTCCGTGACCTCACTCGAATCGCCTGACAGGGAAAGGAAGAAGATAAAAGCGAGATGATTGGCTAGGACCCTAAAACGGAAGTGGCAACTTCTTCGCGTCAGCGGAAATAGGGAAAAAGAAAATTAGTTTTGAAGATGAAGTCGTCGTGACAGGACGCGAGTCTCATGCCAAGACTCCGGGTAAAGAAAGCGGACAGAATCCTGGACAAGAGAAGAAGCCATACCTTCAAGCCAGAACTAAAAATAACATAACGTCCGTCAGCCCGTAAAAGAGAAAATATTCTCCACAGGAATCCATCGGAAAAGATAAGTAAATTATTAGACTGTTTCTCCCTATACCCAATTATATACTCTCTCTCTCTCTCTCTCTCTCTCTCTCTCTCACTTTCAATTTAAAGGAAGATTCAAGAAAAGGAAAAAAAAAGGAAGAAAGACATTTAGAATCATGTATTGTCCGCTAATGATATAGCCGACACGTTGAATATGTGTATCCACGTGTGTAGTAAAAAGATTGATATATTTTAATGTTCCCACGTGTTGAAGTTGTTCATTTGTGTCGATTGCTGTCCAGTTGCTATTTCATGTTTCTTTTTTCAGCTTCTTCCGCCTTATGTAATTCTCGCTTAAATTGTCCTATGAATTCCTTTTAAAATATTATACGGGAAACCGGGGTTGTCGACTACTATAATTAATATTATTACATCTAAACCTAGAGGTCCATATCTTCCATTGTTCTAGGGGTAGGAAGAACTAGTGGTCTTAGTGGGTGTGTGTGTAGTGTGAAATTTGAAAACCCCTCGCCAACGGCGGTCAGTCTAGCCCTAAATTAACCCCCACATAATATGCCAGTTCCTATACGCCCGAGAAAGGACTCTGAACAAGGACTTATTCTACGAGGGATCAAGTGCCAGACCGCCCCGTCTTCAATCGTGCGAAAAAAATAAACTCCCCGTTTGGTGATAACAATATTTAAATGCACCAGTTCCCATACGCTTTTAAATGGTTGCTCATCCGGGGATCTTTTTATTTTAATTTGCCGTCACACTATCAATACAAGTACCGAAAATTTTACTTCTCAATTTTACACACGTTTTTATAATCATCAATACAATTATTTGAACATTTTGTTTCTTTTCTTTGTTAATACAGTTTTTAAATTTTTCACTTGTCTTGTCATTTGATTTGTAACTCTGTGTTTTGTGCTTTCCTTGCAACCATACTCTTGATATAACAATGGTAAGAACATTGACGAAGCGTACGAACGAAAGAAATCGAGATATAACGAATTATTGGGGCAATGTCGAAGCAATGATTGGAGAGCTTCGTGTCTACCTAAAGAGTTGGACTCAAGAGGTTTTACTGCTTGGAAAAGCTCTATCAGACATTGGTGTAACTGGGACCACAAAAAGTTGAGCAATTAAATAAATATCTGATAAAACCGAAAGGACAGCAAAATGGCTATGGACAAAACTCGAGAGAAGCAAAACTAAATCTCCGTTTTCCATTTTGGTGAATGATTTGAAAAGCGTGAAAGGAGAAGTGGGGGAAAGATCAAATTCTGGACTGCAGTTCGGAAATACTATAAAGCCTTAATCAGGAAATTTTAAACAAATATTAATTCAATATTGTGTATATTAGTTTTTTTAAGTCTAAAAGGGACCGTGCGTTGTAAGTTTTATTTTTTATTTTTTTGTAAATCGTTGGTATGAGGATTCTAGTAAATCCCCTTCCCCGCTTGCTGAGAAGGAAAAGGGGAAGGTGAGAAATAAAACGCTTCTTCAAAAAGGGGAAAAAAGTAATTCTGTTTATCAATTCCTGTGTTTAAATTAAAAATATAACAGTTTTAAACAATCCCGTCAGATATCTTTTTTTTAACCAATAGTATTTTTCACGAATCGGTTTCGTTTCCTTCCTTTAACATTTCCTTCTTTGTGTCGTGAATGAAAATTTAGTGTTTTCGTTCGTGTTTTGAGAAATAAATTCGCTCGTGCGCGTGTGTGTAAGCGATTGCACAGGTATGTATGTAGGGGTGTATATATATATATATATATATATATATATATATATGTATGTGCATCTATTTGGTTCGAATGGGTGGATAGATATGTTTATATACGTATGGAACGTCCTATTTAGATTATATTTTTTTGAATATATTTGTTTTATGACCGAAAGAGATCTCATCTGATTTATCGTACACAGAAAATAATGATTCCAACTAGTGTCCACGAGAGCATTCACCGGGTGTTATCGGTGCTGACACTTTCTTCAAAATTGAAAAAGGGGCTTCTGCGCATAGGATCAGCGCATAGCGAAATGTCGATGAAATTTGTCAAAAAATAAAATAATTAAAAGTAATTTTTCGGCCAATCCGTGACCTTCACGTTAAAAAACAAAGAAAATCTTATTTGATCCGATCAGAAGAGAAAAACGCTATAAAAGTCAAATTTCTCGATAGCGGAGCCAGATCAAAAGAAGGCAGACGACACCCACAGACTAGAAACTCCAAATCTGAGAGAGAGAGAGAGAGAGAGACAGACAGACCGACAGATAGAGAGAGAGACAGAGAGAGGGGGAGAAACTCGAAACCACGCATCACCCACATTGACTTTACTCTTCTCCGCTTTGAAGGAAGCGGCTAAGCCGTAAATCACCAAACTTCCTTTTCCTCTCCGCACTCAACATCTGTGCGCGTAAGTCTAACAATCCTACCACAATTAAGCATAGGATATTTTTCTATTTTCTAATTCCATATTAACACGTTTATACAAACCCAGGTATTTGAACATTTTATTTATTTGTTTCCAATACAATTGTTAAAATATTTACGTGATTTCGTGTTCTTTGTTTTTGCAACTGAGTTTAAGTTTTTTTCCTTGCAACCATTCGCTGATATGATATATTTAACTTTAGAAGTGCACATTTCTTTTAGACACTACTTCAAATTTCTTCCGAATTCTGATTTATATATATATATATATATATGTGTGTGTGTGTGTGTGTGTGTGTTTTGTTGTTGTTGTATGTGGCTCGAATTCATGGTCGGGTATTTGCCATAATTGTTAAACGAATTTTAACCTAATCAACTTAGTTTTAGAAATAAGCATTTTTATAGGCTTTGCGATAATAATAATCCTAAGTAGGTTTTATTCTATTTTAAATTTTAATACAATATTTCTTTTTCGAATATTTTTTTTATTAATTCGTGTGTTTTGGATGAGTAAATTCCATGTACTTTTAACTATTTTTTACCCGAGAACACAGGTAGTTTAGGCGCGTGTAGGGGAGTTTAGTCCACATCTGTATATATGTGTGAATGTGTTTTTATTACGGTCTACTTGGGATTGTAAATATTTGACGTGTTGTGTAACCATTTTTTTTTAAAAAGGAAGTAGTCAACTCACCATGAGATCCAAGCCTTGTCAAAGGAAAAATAAAATGTGTCAACGCCACGTAGACTTGGTTAAATCAACTTTCTGGCAAACTGGTTCAGTATACTATCTGTGCTTTAAATGCAAAGATAAATACTGTAATTCCAATTAACAGTTGAAGCTGGTCAAGAGAAGCTAACATTATTGGACTTTATAAGAAACTGAAAACCTAAGTTAGAGTAAGGTTAGAATAATTTTGGGAATTTCGTGTAAATGACGAAATATTTAGAGAAAAAGAAAAAAAGAAGCAAACAAATAACAGAATGACCCCCCAAAGCACTAGAAACAGGTATATCTGTATAAAAGAAGAAATATTCAGAAGTCATGACGACACGGACTGTGTTAAACATACTCTGAAAATACTAAACAAATCCACTCCAAGTCTGGCGAAATTCAAATAATGGTCAGTAATATATTGATTTTACTATACTGTCATTTTAAAATGCATGAATGATTTTATTTTTTGTTTGTAAAATCACTGCTGTATACTAACAGTGCTTTAAATGCAAAGAAAAATTCTGTAATTCCAATTAAAAGTTGAACCTGATCAAGAGAAGCAAATACTATTGGACTTTATTAGAAACGGAAAACCTAAGTTAGCGTAAAATAGAATGCCTATAAGGATACTAAGAACCATAAATAAGGACTTTGATGAAATTTAAAAAGAAAGTAATTATGGACTTTAACTAAATTAAAATTTAGTATTGACAGAAGAGGGAAGAAAGAGGGGAAAATTATTTTTTCAAAAGCCATGGGAAGCAGCATGGTCAACGTAAAGGCGAGCGGATAAACCCTCAGGTGGTTCAACGCCATGCCTAACCAAGCCCTGGGCGTATGAATCCCATGGTTTAACGGCCAGGATCAAATAGTTCGATCGGAGAACTACGGCTGCTCATCTATAAGGGTGGCTTCTATAGATGAGAATAAAAACCGCCATCGAAAGATTACAATGACCCACACTCAAACCATCAGTCCAAACTGGATCACACTTCACGCGGGAAAAAAGAGGCACGTCCTGCAGAGGTTGGAGCTCTGGCCTCGGTGTTCGAAAAATCAGCTACAGAGCTCAAACTAAAACAAAAATTACTAAAATGCAAACACACATTACAAATAGCGACATTCAACGTTAGAACCCTAAATAGAATTGGACAATTACCGGAGCTGACTGCATCAGCGATAGATCATAACATATACATAATATGCATACAAGAACACAGGTACACTCATAGCGAGGATATTAAATATCACGATACTGGCAATGAATGGATGCAAGCCACTGCATCTGCATAGAAAAACTCTGTCAATGCCACGATAGGAGCTGTAGGTATGTTTATAGGATCACGGGCCCCAAAATCACAAAATAGCATAGAGAAAATACAACCGAGTATGATGGTAGGTACTTTTAATGGCCGCCCCGGCGCAATAATCATCTCCTACTACAGCCCTATCAATGTTAGAGAAGAAACTGACCTCATCGCCTTCTATAAAGAGCTATCTTCCCGTGTTCTTAGCATCCCGAAACACAATGTTCTCGTCATTGGCGGAGACATGAATGCTCAAATTGGTAAAAACGTAAACCACAAATTCATCTTACACAAGCCATCAAACAGAAATGGGGAACATCTTACAGATTTCACGCTAGAAAATAGATTAATAGGTTGAAGATAGTCAATACAAAATTTCAGACAACGGGGAGAAAAACTATGAACCTACAGCTACGCAAATATTACTAAAGCACAGATAGACTACATCTTTATAAATAAGAAATGGAATAATAGCGCATTGAATTGCGAGGCATATTTCTCTTTCGAGGGTGTGTCCTCCGATCACCGAATTGTCATGGTAAAGATACGACTGACCCTACGAAGGAATGCGGCCCGAACACCAACCACTGGACACTACGACTGGCCCCTGCTTAATAACAGGGATATAAGAGATAAATATGCGATAACACTAAGAAACAAATTCGATGCACTATAGAAGATAGAAACACATGCTCCGAATGACGAATATGAGAATTTCGTCAATGCCAACTTAGAAGCGGCAGCAGAATGCATAACAACTAAACAAAGAGCTAAACCTAGAGTTCCTTAGGAGACATTAGCGGTTAGAAAAAGCGTACAGACGTGAAAACTGCTTTCAAATGCAATTGGAAGAACCCAACCAATACCAATGCCCTGAAACTTAAAAAGGCATAAAATAAATTAGCTAACATCTACCTAAAAGAACAAACAGAATACGTACAAAATCAGATCTATAATATTAGAGACTCGGTTGAAGATAGTCAATCTAGGAGAGCATGACAAATGGTAAACGAAGAGAGCAGAAGTAAGAGCACCGTGAAAGGTAAACAATTGGACAAGGGGATGCATCCTCACCTTCCCTAAGAAGGGTGATCTCATATTAGCTAAGAACTACCGTGGTATAACCTTTACATCCATAGCGGCCAAGATATACAATGCTGTATTACGCAACCGCATAGAACCCAAAATTGAGAAGATATTAGGAAGAACCAAAATGGCTTTCGGAGAAATAGATTCATAACGTCACAAATTTTGACTATCCATCAAATTCTTGAAGGTGTACGTGCAAAAAAACCTAGAGGCAACAATATTATTTATCGACTTCGCCAAGACCTTTGACTCCATACACAGGGGAAAGATGGAGCAAATACTACTTGCCTACGGCCTAACCAAAGAAACTGTCGCAGCCATAACGATGCTATATAGAAACACGAAAGTAAAAGTCCGCTTTCCGGATGGAGACACAGACTACTTCGACATTGTAGCCCCATACCTCTTTATCATCAGTCTAGACTACGTGCTTAGAACGTCTATTGATTAAATGAAAGACAACAGTTTTCAAGCTAACAAAGGACAAAAGCAGAAGATACCCCGCACAAACAATTACGGACGCGGGCTATGCCGATGACATAGCGCTTCTGGCAAATACACCCGCCCTGGCCGAAACCCAGCTATATAGTCTGTAACGAGCAGCTGCTGGCATAGGCTTACATGTCAACGCAGACAAGACGGAATACATGTGCTTTAATCAAAGAGGTGACATCTCCACATTTAACGGTAGTTCTCTGAAACTAGTAGACAAGTTCACCTACCTTGGAAGCAGCATCCCATCAACTGAGACAGACATCAACACGTGACTTGCAAAAGTATGGACAGCTATTACTGGCTATTGATAGGCTATTGGTCATATGGAAGTCAGACCTGACCGATAAAATAAAGCGCTATACCGATAGAATTTTCCGCGCTGTTAGCCTCACACATCTTGAGGTTGGATAAAGGTAGGATGTGACATAAGGTTAATTTTTTTAAACAAAGTACATTTTGTTTTTATGCAAAATTTTCCTTCTTGACCACTTTGCATTCCAAAGGTAAACAGCGCAAAATTCTGTTGCTATGGTAACACGAGCCGCTATTTAACCTCCTGTAAATAGGTGAAAGTTTTTGATTTGTACCGTGTAGTTGAAAATTACTTAGATATTTCTTTGATTGTATAACTGTTCGAGCAGCCTCATTTGATATAACTGAAAATTAAAATTTCGGTAAAAAGTTTTTTTATCGTATTTTTAAAACCTTTCTAAATAATCTAGGGAGGAATTTTATAATTGCTACGATGTCCTATTTTCAAATGTCTGTCGGCTGCGTTGGTAACTAGCACAAGCATACTTTTATTTGTTTGAATACTGATGGTCTCCAATGACTTTTACCTTTACAAATACAGTGTGTTGTTTTAAATGTCTAATATCAATCATAGATTGTCTAGTCAGTGGTATTGTCTTGAAATGTCTTTCAATATGCCATAGCAAGACAATAACAGAATTTGTTTGCTTTAATTCAATCACACCCTTTGTTGTTACCGAAAGATTTTATTATAGATTTTCTGTTTTTCTATGAAATTATGCAGTATATGTGTCAAGCTTTTTGAATAGCTGTTTGATACGGTTTATTTCTTTCAATATCCTTATTCATTTTAGAAATTTTTTCAAGCATGAAAAGTGCATATGTTGAAATGTAGAGTAATTTTTCCCCTTTGCTGATATGATTACACCAGGTAATCTAAAATTACCAGTTTTCGTTAAAACCAGTCATCTAACCATTCACTCACATATAACTGTTCAGACAAAGAAAATTAATATTCATAAATCCTTTTGTGAATAAAAATTATATGGGATCAATTTTGTATTCAATTTATTTTATTTAAAAAAGAATTAGTCCTATTATCATTATGGTTACTCCTTTTGAGTTTTCCACATCAGTTTTATCTGGAGTTTGAGTGACAGCAAGACTCCTCAAGTCTCCGGGACTCTTCTCAGTATTCTGGCCGTTCTCAACAATGCTGTAGTTTGGATGGTCTCCATTCGTCCCCCAACTTCCAATTCCTCCAGTACCTTGAATAGTCCTTTAGTTACTGTACCGAATGCACCACCTACGATTGGTATAATCGTCACCTTCAAGTTCTATAGTTTTTGAATTCTCAAGCAAGGTCGAGGTATTATTAATTCCTTTTCGAGTTTTTCACACCAGCGTTAGCTGATAGTTTATCACTGGAGTTTGAGTAACAATAAGTCTCCTTAAATCCCCAGAACTCTTCTCAGTATTCTGGTCGATCTGTAGTTTGGACAGTCTCCACCCGTCCCATTATTTCCAAGTCCTCCAGTCCTTGTATCAATCCTTTAGTGACTGTACCAATTACAATTGGTATAATCGTCACTTTCATGTTTCACAGTTTTTTTCAATTCCCTAGCAAGGTAGAGGTACTTATGCCTCTAATCACATTCTTTCAATTCCACTCTGTGGTTATTATTATTATTATTATTATTATTTACTCCTCGAGAGTTTTTCCCATCAGCATTAGCTGATTGTCTTTCACTGGAGTTTGAGTGTCTTCAAGCCTCCAGGACTCTTCTCGGTATTCTCGCCATTCTCAAAAAGGGTCTAGTTTTGATGGTCTCTACTCGTCTTTCAACTTCCAAGTCCTCCAGTCCCTTTAATAATCCTTTAATTACTGTACCGAATGCACCACTCGGTCTCCACTCGGCCGCCAAGTTAGTAAACCTTTAGTTACTGTTCCAAACGCACCAATCACAGTTGGTATAATTGTCACCTGCATGTTCCATAGTTTTTCCAATTTCCAATCAAGGTCGAGGTGCTTATCCTTCTTTTCACATTCTTTCAGTTTTATTCTGTGGTCAACCGGGACAGCAAAGTCAACAATTTTGCAAGTTCTCTTCTTTTTGCTGATTATTATTAGGTCTGGTCTTCTGGCCGAGATTAGGTGATCCGTGTGTATGCCAAAGTCCCAAAAGAGTTTATGTGTGTTATTTTCTAGGACAGGTGCTGGGTTGTGCATATACCATTTGTTGGCATGGTCAAATTTAAATTTCTTGCACATTTCCCAAATGATTACCTTACCCACCCAGTCGTGTCTAGCCTTGTACTCCTTCTGTGCCAATTTGCTGTATTCGCTAATAATGTGATTGATGGTTTCGTCTCTGTCACCGCATAGTCTACATTTACTATTTTGTTGCGTCTTATCTATCCTTGCCTTGATATGATTGGTTCTTATGGCGTTGTTTTGTGCTGCCATTAGGAGAGATTCTGTTTCTTTCTTAAAGTTTCCTTTTCTTAGCCATGTCTGGTTTTTGTCGTGTGAGATGTTGTTTATTAGTCGTTTAAAACGGCCAAGGAGTTGTTTTCCTTCCCATTTTTGTTTCCTAGTTTTTGTCATTCTGTTATCTATCGTGTTGTCAGTATTGTTTCTGATGGCCGTAATCAGTCCTCGTTCGTGTTTTTCTATGTAGTGTTCGAGTTATTGTATGGATGTGTCAGCGTTGTCTTCGATGCAGGCAAGTTCTCTTCCTCCCTCTTTTCTTGGTACATATAGTCTGTCAACGTCATCTCTGGGATGTAATGCCTAGTGCATGGTCATTAGTTTTCTTGTTCTTTGGTCCATTTGTCTAAGTTCATCCCTGGTCTACTTGAGAAAGGGTCCCGAGTATCTAACGAGGGGTACAGCCGAAGTATTTATTCTTTTGATAAGGTTTCTGCCAGAGAGCTTTGTCTCGTGTAGTTTTCTAGTTCTCCTGAGATATTCTTTTCGAATTTTGTTTTTCATTTCCACTTGTTTGATGGTGTCAGCTTCCAAGATTCCTAAGTATTTGTATGTCTCGTTTTCTGCGAGCGTTCTCCTCTTGTCTTGATTTGGTAGTTCTACTCCGTCAGTTTGATGTCGTTTGCCACTTTTCATGACGAGCAGAGCGCATTTTTCAATGCCAAATTCCATCCCCATGTCTTGACTCTATATTCTAACTGTGTTTATTAGGGTTTCCAGTTCTTTTTCATTTTTTTGCAAATAGTTTTATGTCATCCATGTACATTAGGAGGTTGATCTTTTCCTGCGATCTACTAAGTTTGTATCCGACCGTGCATTTTCGGAGTATGTGGTTTAGTGGCATCATAGCAATTATGAATAGTAGGGGTGGGAGCGCATCTCCTTGGAAAATCCCTCTTTGGGACTTTGTTTCAGCCAACCTTTTTCCTCCAGTTGTTAATTCAACTCTCCAGTTTTTCATGGTTTTTTTCGATGAAGTTTATGATTACGTGTGATATTTTGTACATTTTGAGACAGTTTATTATCCAGCATTGTGGAACCATATCATATGCCTTTTTGTTGTCTATCCCGGCCATAGCTAGATTTTTCCGTCTTCTTGCTTTCATTTAGGATGTGTTGATCTATGTAGAGTAACTCTGCTGTGCCTCTGGATCATTTGTGGCATCCTTTTTGTTCGTCAGGGAACAATCCGCAGCTTGTTAGCGAGTAGTAAATCTTTTCCTTTATTTATGCTGTTAATATTTTCCACATTATCGGTAAACAAGTTATGGGTCTATAATTATTTGGAGCAGTCCCTTTACTTGGGTCTTTTTGGATCAATATGGTCTTTCTTTTGGTCATCCAGTCAGGTACTTGTGCATCTTGTATGCATCTGTTCATTTCTAGTGCTAGTCTGTCGTGAATGGAAGTGAATTTCTTGAACCAGAATCCATGTATTCCATCATGTCCTGGCGTTTTCCAGTTTGATATCTTTTTTAGTGTCTTTTTGAGTAGTTCGATGTGTATTTCCGCTTTGGGGCCTTCCTCGAGTCCTTCTAGTTCACTTGTCATATCGTTTATCCATTCAGCCTTTTCGTTATGCTTTTTCGGTTGCCATATTTTCGTCCAAAATTGTTCGGTTTCTTTGGCGTCTGGTTGTTGGTATGTTTTCGTATTATGCCCTCCCAATTGTTGATAGAATTTTCTTTTATTGTTTTGGAATGTCCTGTTTTGTCTGTATTGTTTTACCCTTTGTCGATATCTCTTTCGTCTCCCTTCTTTCGGTTTATTTCCTCAAGTTGTACTGTTATTTTTTCTCTTGTCTTTTCCATTCTCTTCCAACATATTCCAGGATCTTTCTGTTTTACCATTTTGGCCTGTTTTCGTAGATTTTTTTTATCTGGGTTTCCAGTCGAACTTCCCATCCTGGTTTTGATTGTTTCTTCATGCTTTTTGAGGGGACGCCAATTTTTCCACACACTAATTTCGCCCCTGCACAGATTAGATAATTTAACTCAGTTATATTATTTGGTTTATTTTGTTTGTTTCTGTTTTAAATGTTCTCCATTCTATGTTTTTTAATGATGGAAGGGTGGTCTTCTCGCTGTTCATATTTCTTTTTAGGTTTTCTAGATTTATCTATTGTTCTTGTGATTGTGTTTCTATAGGGTTACTTGGTACTCCGGCGTATTCATTTTCAAGAGTTGGCAATTCATTTCTGATATGTTGTTTTTGGTGGGCGTCACTTGATGTGTTTGGAATTGTGCTGTCTTGCGGCTGTGTTTTCTGGTGTATTTCCAGTATTTCAAGGTCAGAAAACCATCCTTTTTTATTATTGTTCTAACTTGATCGGCAAGCCTTTAGCTTGTAGTCTGAAAACTAGCACATTCTTGCCAGATCTTTATAATTCTTTTCCTATACCCTCTTTGTGAAGCGTTGCTCCTAAAATAGCAGTGTAGTGCAAGATGATTATCTTCCCAGATCCATGTTTTACGTTTTGGTCTGTGATCGTTGTGGTTGCTAATGTCGTCATTCACATACCTGAAAAAAGAGCAGCCAACATTTGCAGGATGACGATCAGGTCTCCCATGTTGGCTATCTGGAGAGCGCCTACCGATCATGACACCCAAGCCTATTGCCTGGGTCCCACGTTTTGTAATATTGAGATTGGACATTTCTATCATGGGTGGTATATTGTGGCTATACCAAACCCAGGGGTTGTTTTTGATCTGCCTACCTGACACAGATGTGACTGAGAGCAGTCATATTGACTGTTCATAAAGAGCGAGTCACAAAAAAAAAAAAATTGGAAGTATATCTAAACCTAATTTTTAACTTAGTTAAGTCCGTTGTCCTACTTAAAAAATTTTTTTTTTTTTACTTCCCAAGCAACTAGAGTGGACTGCTTGAAAGATTTTTTTCCATACCAGCTTAATAGTAATATCTTATACTTAACCTAGTTTTAAAAGTGCTAGTGATAATCTTTCACATGAGATTTCTGATGATTTTACGGCGAAATACGTCTATCGATTGAGAAAGTCGTTGGGCAATATGGAGAGTGACGAGGTAAATTTAAACAATTCTTCAGTTAGCTCGAGATAATTGCACCAGGTAAAAGCCGATTAGAAACACTCTTCAGTTAAAATATAACAAGCATTCACCAACAGATTTTACAAGTCATCGAAAATCTAGTATTTCTTTCAAAAAAAGAAGAGAAGTTTGTGCTAACCTCTACCCAACGAGAGTTCCTGGAGAATTATTTAGTCTGTGTATACATCCATATATTTCGTAGGTAATAACTAAAAGTTGGGGACTTTTATATCTTTTCTAAGAATTACAGGACACCTGATTCTAGAAGATTCCATTCGAAGATTCTGTTTTTAGGTTTGTCTTTTTTGTTTTTTTTCTTTCTTTCTTTCTTTCTTTCTTTCTTTCTTTCTTTCTTTCTTTCTTTCTTTTTGGTGGGGGTCAGGACTGCTTGGTTTTATACATTAAATGGAAATAAAGAAGTGCGATTTGAGGTGGGGGGTTCTAAAGTCTATTCTATATGTTGCTTTATTTTGAGTTTGGCGCGATAAATTTAAACAATTCTTCAGTTAGCTCGAGATAATTGCAACTGGTAAAAACATTTAACCGATTAGTAACACTCTCCAGTTAAAATATGACAAACATTTACCGACAGATTTTACAAGTCATGGAAAATCTAGTGTTTATTATTATTATTATTATTACTCATTAGAGTTTTTAAAGATATTTTAGTGTTTTTTTTGCTGAAATTTTTCTCATATCTCCAGGACTCTTCTAAGTATTCTAGCCGAGTTAATAAGGCTCGACTCTTCCTTGGATCTCTTATTCCTACAGTTTCCTTTCAAAAACTTGAGGACTGTTTCAAGCTCTCAAATTACAATTGGTATCACGTTCATGCTTCACAGCTTTTTCAGCTCTCTGGTAAGATTCAATTATTTCACTTTCATTTTCTGTTATTTTTACTCTGTTACTCATTGGAACAGAAAAATTCACTTAATAACAAGTTCATTTTTTTTTGTGAATTAATATTAGGTTTGTTTTTTTGGGCGGGATTGAGGGGTCCGTTTGTATCTCAAAATCACAGAGAATTTCACGTGTCCCATTTTTCTAAGACGGATTCTGTCAAGATGGTCAAATATTCATATCTTTCCCAATGGCCTTTCCCACCTATTCATATCTCGTCTTGTCTTACTTTTGAGACAGTCTCATGTGACATCACATAAATTACAATTACCATTCTGCTGCGAATTATCAATTTTTACTTTGACGTAATTTATTTGTATGACATTATTTCTGTTTAAAAAAAAACAACTTTTTCTCTACCTGTTTTCTTTTCTTAATCATGTCTAGGTCATCTTACCAATAATTTATTTAACGTGTCCCTTGAAGTATCCATCAGTTGTTTTTTCTATTTTTGTTTTCTAGACGTTGTTTTCCTGTTTGTCCTTCAATCATTTTGGTTGATTTTGCTATTATTGGCTGTTGTAATTAATCTTCTTTTTGCTCTTTTTTTTTTTTTGTATTTCTCAAGTACTAGTATTGTTGCATCTGCGCAATCCTTAATGCTGGTGAAACCTCTTTGTTCTTATTTTCTTGACATAAAGAGTCTGTCTATGGGTTTCTCGTGAGTAAGTCCTTGAGTATAATTATAATTATTATTATTGTAATAGTTAGAAAAGGTTATCTCCCTTGTTATAGAACTCTTCAATAACGTGATATCAAGAAACAAAAAAGAATCCTCTACACTATTTTTTCATATATCTGATGGTCCAGACACACGCGTACTCTGTCATTCTCAATAAAGTCAAGAACCAAACAGCTTTTTCTTTATCCAGATTTTCACGCAATATATTACAATTATTATTATCATTGCAACCACCTTCAGTTTTGGGACAAATTCCAAGCAAATATCCTGCTTCAGGTTATCAGCATATGTGACATGATGTCCACCCCACCTTCCTACTTGGTGTTGTAGACCCCCCCCACACAGGTCTAGCTTTTTTTTGAGAGTAGAAAGTTTTTTTCTGGGGTACGCATTGTGGGTGATTTCTTGTTGTTTTTATTTTTGTCCCGAGTGATGTTTTGGATTAATGTGTGGTCAGCGATGAGAACAAATGGATTTAGGAAAGTCTAAATGCCTATATTTTAGATGTCACCAGAGTTCCTGATGAATTAAAAAGCAACCCGGTGATTATGTAAGGGCTAAAACAAGGTCCTTCGGGGGGTTATAGACAAATGGGCACAGAAAGATTGATAAGTAAGAGAAATTTTTTAATAGTGATCAATGGATTTGGGTAGGTGTGATTTTTTTTTTTTTTTTTTTGCATATCAACCTTTGTAGGTTATTTAATGCCAATTCCATTTTTATACGAATAAACGGTTCTATGTCAAACAATTCAGTTTAGCATAAGTACACAGATTAATTGTCAAAAACATTTCTATCTTAAGCTATTTAGTTTAGTCAAACAGTTCTGATTCAAAAAATTTAGTTTAATATAAGTACAGTTTTTGTTTACACACAGTTAAATGTCAAAACAGTTCTATTTCAAACAATTCAGTTTAGCGTAAGTACAGTTTCAATGTCAAAATTCTCTATAAAAAAATCAGTGTAGCATGAATACGTAGTTTAAATATCAAAACAATTCTATTTCAAGTAATTTTGTTTAGTATAAATGCACAGATTACTTCTATTTAACCCATAGATAGAGCCCTATCAGATGCTACCACTTCAAGTCAGAGTGGACCTGCGAGCGATGACAATGAAGGGCTCCTCCACATTCCCCAAAGTTCCAGCATCACTGGAACCTCAACATCAGATAGTTTTATCTCATATCTAAGACACTCATTGGAGGTGGGGTCTTACTCCCTTGTAGAGGCGCAATTAGTGTATTTTATTTTATTTTTATGGAGGTGCCCGCGGTGTAATGGTTATCGTCATAGGAAATGGGCACGACGACACGAGTTTAAATCCGAGACGAGACTGATTGCATTTCACATAGCACTAATACCCTTGGGAAAGGTATGAATCCAATTATTCTCCCTCCAGCTATGGGTAAATAGTAGGACAGACTGGGTTCTTCTGCCTTGGTTAGGCAACTAGTCTAGGAGAAGGAAAACTCTGAATTCAAACCTGTTAAACTCCGCTTGAAAATTGACCTTGTGTCATATCCTGCCCGAACGGGGGGGGTAAATAGGATTAGTGTATTTTACAGCCCTGGCTGACTGGGCAATACACAGAGTTAAATGTAATGACATTTTTATTTTAGATAATTCAGTTTAGCATAAGTATGCAGTTTAAAAGACGAAACAGTTCTATTTTAAACAATTCTGTTTAGCATAAATACGCAGTTTCAATGCTAAAACGGTAAACTCTCGAAACTACGGTTTAGTTTTATTTGACCCATTGATAGGACCCTCATGAGGTGCTACCACTCCAGGTCAGAATGAACCTGGGAGCGATGGCAATGAAGAGGTGATCCGCATTCCCGAAAGCTCCACTATTACTGGAACCTCACCATCTGATTGTCATATCTAGGACACTCGTTGCAGGGGTTCTTATCCCTCTACAGAGAAGCCGTCGGTGTATTCTACTGCCCCACAGTGTGTGGAAATTTTAGGACGGTGGAATTATTCGAAGCGGTGATTGATTTAAGCAGAAAATCAATCGTGGAAAACTGTAACACATTGCTGATAGATATTTTTGGCGCAGTATATCTGGTTGTTTTGCTGCAAGCATGTCAATTTATGATGCCATTCCAATGTATTATTTTGGGCTTTGAATGTAATGTTCTTGAATTCCGATCTATTGTTTTGGGTCAGGAATGTAATATGCTTTGAGTTTTGGTTAACTCGCCAGTTACTCCAGATAACTGTGGAACGAATGACTGGTGCGTTGTCATAAGGAATTTAGGCGAAATATATTGCTGAATTGACCAAGGTAACAGGATTTTTGACCAGGATTTTTGGGACCAAAATATTTATAATGAAAGACAGCTCAAATATAGCAATACTTGCTTTTGAGTACTGTGCAATATGATAGTCATTGTATAATGAATTTTCGGTTACCATCATTAGAAATATTAAGAAGGATGACATTAAAAGTTTCTAAAATCAATGATAAATCTTTTTGGCTATCTGTATTTTATACCTTTAACGCCAGTCAAAAAGGGTGCATAATTCTCCACAGTGAAGAATATATCAAGAAAATGTTATATCATAGCAAACAACTACTTGGTTAGTCAGTTGACAATCCACCTCTACTGTACTTAGTAGAATGCTTAATCTTTTAATAAGGGTCCAAAATTTCTTTCCAGAAGGATTTCAATTTAAAAATTGACATCAGCTTTTTTATTAGGAAAAAATACTGATTTAACCGCTCAATCCATCATCTCTATACCAGCTGGTGCAAAGATTATAATATGTGATAACAACTGTGTAAATCAAGCTTTTAAAAATTATATCCCACTCTCTCAGAAAACAAACAAAACATTGGTTAGCTGAAGATGATAAATATTTGATTTTTGATTATGGTCATGTGTTGAAAAATATTTGCTATTTGAGGCTCATAGAAAAGATAACAGAATTAATCTTTAATGATAACAGAGTAAAATGAGGTGCACAATGAACACATATTTAAATTATGTCATTTTGAATCTCAAAGACCAGTTAAACTTTCAGATTTAAATGAAATTTCAATTACTCCAAAGCTCATAGAAAGACAATGGGTTTCTACTTGCCTCAGAGTGTTTCCGAAAAAAAAAAAAAAAGACATGAAACACTTTTCATTCAGTCTGGAATAAGTGCGCATAAAAATGATACTATCATCTTCATAAGCAAAGTTTTAACATGGTGGAAAATTTAAAATGTTAAGACCCTTCAAATTGATAAGCTGCTCAATGAATCTCTATAAGCTGAAATCAGATCTCCGAATGACAAACAACTTGATTTTATCACTGAGTTTGGTCAAATGGTTCTTAATATGGCGGAAAGTCAAGGTAATCGTATGAATAATTATCCAAACACACTGCTACTACCATACGCCATACTTGCAATGGAAGTTTTAGTCTATGTTGACACTTTTTAGCAACAAGCCATAAATATGAGCTTCTTGAGTAATTTACAACTGATCTATTAGAAAAAGAATTTAGTAAACTTCGTCAAGGATCAGGTGGCACCTATTTCATTAATGTCAAACAGTGTATTGAAAAGCTGCATATTAAGCAGACATCTTTACTTTTAAATATAAATATGAATATTGATGCTTTTCATGTTAATCCATGTCAACAATCTACATTTTTTGATTAGCAACTTTTTGATGAGAGTTCAGAAATATTTGATATCTGGAAAATATAAAACTATCTCTTTAAAGATAATAAAGAGAGCTCTCGTATATATAACAGGATATATTTAAAAAAATGATAATCAAACCACCAAATATTAAACACATTTTATTGTGAAAAGTATGGAAAATATACTAATTCAATTAACCGTGGAAAACTAAAGATTCCTTTTGACCACACTTAGAATGGTTATTTTTTATTTCATCCTTTTCCATAGAATAAAGAAAAAGGCGTGTCATAAATCATTAAATAACATTTTTATGCTAATTTCTAAATTTCGTTTTTCACGATGGAGAGAAAGCATGCTTCTATTTTCGCAACTTTTGTTTGCATTATCCACACAGACGAGACAAACAACCAGTGTCCAAAAATTTAAACTCTGTATTGTTTGGAATTACTTTATAGAAAAATTTATTTCAATCTTGCAAAAATATTTCTTTTGAGACTATTCAAAATGATGGCAAATCAAAGAGAGTTTTCTTGGCTTGAACAAAAGTCTGCTTTCAATTTTTTTCTCGTTGAGACGCGCAATCCATGTAAAATTTACAGAAGAATGTGTGGTGTGTGCGGAAAATTTTAATTAAAAAGATCTTTACAAATGGACGGAAAATGGGTTTGCACAACGATTCTGAGTTGGAAGACAATGTATAAAGTAGAAACACACTGACTCTTTGATAAAGAAAATGTTCCGGGCACAGCGGTCAGTAAAGACGTTCATACTGATAGTCTCTGGAGGCAATACTATTGATTTCCTTGAAAGGGGTGCAACTGTAAACAATCCTTCCTATTATCAACTCCTTAGTAACCTTATTCATTGAATGACTCTCGTAAATACAGCAGCAGCCAATCAAATGTTTTGCAGTTTAGCATCACAACTAGTTTGAATCACGTCGCCTTTTATATCTTTCTTTTGACTCGTTTTGCCTCTCCCTCAGTACACAATGGTTCTTTCGAGTCCATGAGTTTGAGACATCTGATTAAAAACCTTTGTTCAACGTTTTCTTGCACGGGATTTTCTTTAGAAGAAACAAATTCTTTAAAAAATTGGTATTTATATGCATTGAACTTTAAAAAATAATTCAAACTGCTGAAAGTTATAAGTATTTCTTTCTAATTCAATATATTAAGGATAATCATCAATGAAAAACATTTGCTTGGCGTTTTTTTAGAATTAGAAAACGTTACACATTCATTTGTGCGGATTTCAAATGACTCACAGTGAAACAATACAGAAAGAATCAGCGCCCCTACAACCACAATACTACCACGAACAGGAGATAGCTACCACGACTTGAACTGTTTCGATCACGTGATATATGCGCCACACCCAAGAACGTACCAAAATATTGTAAATAGTTTGACTCAACCCAGGAGTTAAAATTTTTTAAGCTCCTAAAAGATAGTCTTCTATAACAGAAATCACAAATGTACTGTTCTGCTTGATTTTAATTTGAATATCACTCGATTGCAAAGCCAATTGTTCTTTTTCACATAATTTTCAGTGAGTATTAATTGAAATTTTATAAAACAGTTTTGAAGTAAATCATAAATTTCATTATTTAATGATGGAAAACAAAATTCTAATTTCTGTTCCAAGGTTTTCAAATGCTTTAGTAGAATATCGGTCTCTTCCTGTTGCTGGTTTTGCAGCACACATAGCCACGTTTGGCAGCGAATCAGTGAACTAAAGAACAATTTTTTGGAATCATATACTTTCTGTCAAATCGCATATAGACATCATTAACAAGATTTCAAAATAAAAGTCAGAGTAATTTTTTTTCATTCGCAACTTTTGGAGTTTGTCAAGTAACATCGTAGGATTTTCAATAAACTGTAGATCATATTCAAAATAAAAATAACCTATATCTATATATAAAAAAAGCCATCGCAAATATTGCTTTTAATGTCTGTGACATTGTTTGACAAGCGGTGGACGTTCAAGTCTGGTAAGTTGTCATCGCAAGCAGCTGTAATGAAGACTTCATTTTTAGTCTGTATTTGTTGAAGACAGTCATCATTAAATTTATTTGGCCGGTCTGCAAACAAGATAAGGTGCGTGATCTTCATCAAACATGAAAGCACAAGCTAACAGTAGGTCAGAGACGATAATACAAGCTAAGGTCAGACTGAGCTAATTATAAAGGACCTAAGAATGATATATATATATATATATATAGAGAGAGAGAGAGAGAGAGAGAGTGTGTGTGTGTGCGTGTGTATGTGTGTGTGTTTGTGTGTGTGTGTGTGTGTGTGTGTGTGTGTGTGAGAGAGAGAGAGAGAGAGAGAGAGAGAGAGAGAGAGACTGATAAACAGATTGACTATATCTGCCTGTGTTTGTATTTATCAATTCATATATCCATTTATATATATATATATATATATATAAGAGCAAAAGTGATAAGACAAACAAGAATATTACTTTGGTGACATTTATATTTTTCATTGTTCTCAACTTGCTTCGATCTGAGGTCTTCGTCAGAAGAGAATTTTTTACGAAAAAGTATTTTTTAGAAAGTTTAAAAAATAGTCTTCAAAAAAGTTTATACGCTAAAAAATGAGCTGTGACATAATATATCTATTCAATGAATGTAAGAGTATCTTCAACTGATATTTATATATCTGTTGTCTGGACAAATGGCACTGAACTCTCTATTTGGGAGGTTTATGTTAAGTATTTTAGACCTTACGGGTGGAGTGTTCACCAATGGCCCGGAAGATCGGGATTAAATCCGAAGTTGATTCATTCCAAAAACTCAAAAAAATACTTGCTTAACACTTGGGATTATAAGGTACGTATCAAGGATAAAGTAGAGTAATCCAGGGAAAGGAATAGCACCCTCCTCAACACCTCGGTGTAGTAGCTATTGAAAGGGGAGCTTTCGGGTCGCTCTCGACTAAAGGGAGACAACTTTACTTATAATTATTTAGTATAAAATTCAAATAGCCGTTCCGACTTTTCAATGTATTATTTTTTGTTTTGCTGCGTAAGAAGTCCAGTAAATAAATTATACATATAATTACGTAGTTTGATTCGACTGTTGGGCAACAAGGATCATTCTCAATTCTTTGCTGATCTACCACAGACTCAGTGATTTCTCGACAGCAAACTTCGCTATCTCACTTCTTCAAATTCTCTCAGTTTTTTTCCGACTATTACAATTATTTCTGCAGCAGTATCCTATTCGTCTCATCATCATGGCATGCCGCTTGCACGGATTTTCTTGACCCTCTTTTATATTGATGAATGGAAGCAGGACGTCATTATCGCTTATGACATCGTTGGGACAGAGCAAGCCAACAGTTTTTCTATGAGTTTACCATCTAATCTTGGCATCTAATCTTTCCCTTCAGAGAAAAAATGAAGCATGTTCAGCTGAAGGATATGTTTGAGTTTGCTCTAAAGCTTTGTAGTGCGGACTTTCCTCTTGTCCTCCATTTCCGCAGATAAATATTGGCCTTGCCTCATCTTGCATGAGAAATAGTGAATGTTTTCATGCCCAACCTGCCTGATAAGAAACTCAGACGCTTTCACATCTCTAGTTACGGACTAGATCGACTTGCTGGGATCGTTATCTCTCATGGTCTGGATCACATTAACAAATTCAGTAATTCTTTTCTTATAAGAACGATCAGAGTGAAGCTTTCGAGCTGCAGTACCTTGATAATTATCATTGGACTCATCTAACTCTTTTCAAATTCTCTACACTGTTAGCAGATTGACTCCCAAACACTAAAATCTTCGTATTGGAACTTTCAGTATGAATGCTTATCAATACAGTATGCCGATTCTAAGCTTTCCTCACTGACGGTAAGCAATTGACTCTACTTTGCTGCACAGTAAACAAAACCCGAAATAAATAAAACGTATGCGTAATATTAATAATTTAAAATGGTGCTCACACACACACACACACACACACACACACACACACACACACACACACACACACACAGGACAGCAATAATCTGTTGTTGAAACTAAGTTATAAAATTTAAAAAGTTCCCGATGCCTGAAAACCAAAACAGAGTTTGTATAAAATCTTAAATCTTAAAAAAACATCCTCAAAATGTTCGAAAAGTTTTCGAAAGTTTTCATTCCAGATTTTCGAAAGTTTTCATTCCAGATTTTCATTCGGTGTTTTTGCGAAAATCGTCATTAAAAAAAAAAAAAAAAAAAAAAAAAAAAAAAAAATCAAAAACAAAAAACAAAAACGAACAAGCAAAAATAAAAACAATGAAGGGTGAATTATTTATATTAAAAATACAAAAAAGCATGGAAAAATAACTGCCTACCAAAATCTAAAAATCCCAATCTAGTCACCAAATGAGGAATCTCTGGTTTCAAACCAAAAATTAGAACTGAATCTTGAGTCAAGTGACACAATTTATTATGAGGGTCTGTCCATGAATAAAGGAAATTAAAAAAAAGGAAAATAATTTTTTTCAATCTTTTTTTTGATAAATGTAAATTGTGTATTGTTTGAAATTACTTTTTAGCAAAATTTATTTTAATCTCGCAAAAATATCTGTTCTGAGGCTATTCAAAGTGGAGGCAAATAAAAAAAACATGCTTCAAGCTTGAACAGTGTTTTTTATCAATTTTTTTTTTTGTCTAAGAAGTGCAAACAATGTGAAATTTACAGAAGAATATATGGTATGTATGGAGAAGCATGTAAAAACGTAAAAACGATGTTCCTAATGGGCTAAACATGGGTGTACCACAACGAACGGAAACATACTGATTCAGGTAAAGAAAAAGCACTCAGTAAAGAAGGTCTTGCTAACAGTCTTCTGGGACATGAAGGACGCATTATTTCCTTGAAAAAGGCGAAGCAGTGCTTCCTATTGTCTACTTCGTTGGCAAAATTTCTCTAATTTATTGAATCACTCTCGTATATTGACAACCCCTGGATTTCAGGTGCTTTTTTTTTTTTTTTTTTTTTTTTTTTTTTTGCACTCTGATGATTGTGGCAAAAATCCTGGCTGAAACATTTACTAATTCGTAAGCGAGCGTTTGCTACCTTTACAAGACTCGAAAGCAGTCAATCATCTTTATTGTCTCGGCGAAGAAAAGAAGTGAATAAACGCGATATATTTTTCATATGTTCCTACTTCGTGTTTTCCATCTAAAGCCCATTTTTATCGTTATTAGAAATATATACATATATATATATATATATATAGAGAGAGAGAGAGAGGGAGAGAAAGAGATAGGGAGGGAGAGAGAGAGAGAGAGAGAGAGAAAGAACCCTTTTTGTTATCTTTAATATGGTAGCCAAAACAGTCAAGACCGTGTCTCAGTTGCTACAGTCAAGTCTGTTTTCTGCCTTTTCTCACGTGTCAACCAATCAAAATGGATATTTTCATGAAACCCTTGGTTTTGTTTATCTTAACTTATTGAGGTGACACCCGTCACAATCACCCCCTCACTACAAAACAAAAAACCCTACAAAAAATGAAACATGTCAATCATTTAGCATGTGTCGGAATGGGTCAGCTGCACAGGATGTCTTCAGTCATTCTTTTATATAACAGCTTTGAAATTTGTGAACTTCTTTAAAGATTTTACACACACACACACACACACACACACACACACACACACACACACACACACACACACACACACACACATAAACACACACATGTACGAGGATCATTAAATAAATTTCCAGACTTTTTTCGTATGGGCACTTTTATTGATAGTACACACATGAAACTCTAGTCCCCCTCGAAGTCTCCTTCGAAGTCCCATCCGTCTGCAATGCGCTTGTTGTACTGTTCCAACAACTTCTGGAAGGCACCATGGAAGTCCTGTTGTGTGAGCGTGTCAATGACCTTTGATACTGCCTCTTTCATCTCCTCAGTTGTCTCATAACGACAGCCTCTGAGCTTAGGGAATAACCAAAAATCACAGGGAGCAAGGTCTGGACTATAGGGAGGGTGAGGAATTATCTTGATGCCCATTTTGGTCAAATAGTCTGTGACCAGGATGGAGTTGTGGACTGGTGCATTGTCCTCATGGAAATGCCACTGTCCCGATTTGAAGAGTGCTGGCATCTTACGACGGAATCTCTTCCTGAACTCCCTTAAAACCTCAACATAGTAACCCTAACCCTAACCGTTTGGCCAATCAACCCTGGTGTATTGACTTCCTTACACCTCCCATCATCCCTCACAGACTCCCTGGCTTCCTTGAATCTCTTATGCCACTCAAAAACTGATGCTCGATTCATGAAAGGTGGTCGATAAGCAGTCTGAAGCATTCCATATGTTTCTGTGGCATTTTTTCCAAGTTTAAAATAGAATTTTATTGCATATCATTCTTCTAAAGTGTCCTCACATCCAGATTGCATTTTTGAAATTCACCAGCTGTGACAATCAAGCTTTGGTAGGGTGTATTCCAATTCCTGCTGTAGCTGTTCATTTGAAGCTGACATCATAAAAATTGGCCAGTCACCTCATAAGATATATAGCAATAACATACTGAATTTTCAAGAGTCTTCGACAATTTTAAATGCCTGTACAAAAAAGTCTGGAACCTTATTGAAGGCACAACGTTTATATATATATATATATATAGAGAGAGAGAGAGATCTTATATTTAAACTATTTTAAATCAAAACTCTACAACTAATGTTGAAAGAGAATATCGTTAACTTGGTTGAAATCTCGCATCAGTATCATTACATTAATTCATTTACGTTTCGTTTGGTTTCTGTCGCAGCTTATTCAATGCCAAAGCTATCGTTGTAGAAGGACATTAATGGGACTATTTAACCCATAGTATGTAAACCATATTATCAATCCATAGTATTTAACATATAGTATAAGCCGAGAGAATTTAACTCATAGCTGGAAAGATAAGGAGGTTCATATATTTCCCATAAGTATTTGCCCGAAAACGAACGTGATAACTGGAGTTCTAACTCGCTTACTGCAATTTAACAGTTGAGCTCTTTAGCCACTGCACCATGAACCACTCCTTTTTGATATTTCCTTTCAAAATTCTATCCTTCTGTTCTTTAAGTGTACTAGCATTATTCTGAAACCGTACCTGTGTTAACAAAATAAAGATTTATAAGAGAAATAATTGTTCACATCTAAGAGACGTTCGTCTTGATAAAACGACACAGCAGTCACACTATTAACGAATGGATACTTGAATGAGATTAACTTATGAAAAAAACATCGTTTTAACTGGAAAATACTGTTATCTCTATACATTATTAGTTTTCGTTTTAAACGAACGTTAAATTTCCGTTCGAAATTCTCTGAAGATTATGGTTAATGGCAAGACAAAGACTGGGGTGTACTGCGACCGAAACATTAAACATATAACAACTAAGTTAAGGACAATAGATAAACGTAAATAAATCTAAGAATGTAAAGAAACCTTTTTTGTACTTATGTAGATATATATTCTCTTCATATGCATTTCGCATATATATATATATATATGTGTGTGTGAATGTATGTGTGTATGTATATATGTAACATACCCATGATACGGATATGTATGTGAAATAGACATAGGGAATCCGAAATACACGACATTCACGAAATTGGTTCAGGCGGGAAACTCTTATCCACCTTTTTGAGTTTAAAGGTTTTTCGACATGAGGAGAGAGAGACATAATCTTTCTATGCTGACTGCTTTTACACTGCGGAATCTTTGTAAGCGAGTTCGAACTCTATTACGTTCACTTTCGGACAAATACCCTTGGGAAAGGTATGAAGCCTCCTTATCCTCCCATCTATGGGTTAAATAGTATCACTACTGTTCATCTAGACGAATGGCTTCGGTATTAAATAACCCACAAAGGTTGATATGCTATTAAACAAAGAAACCAAACCAGATGTATTCTAATATCATCCTGACTTTTTAGTTTTTACCTTTCTGCAGAGGGATACAATCAGTATATTTTAAAAACTGCCAACAGGGCTAACATCAGTGAGAACAAGAATAGAAATAAATCCCTTCTTGTGGTTCATCAACTCCTGTAACTCCTGTTTTTTGCGAGAGGGTTCCGGATGAAATGCATTTTCTACCCGATTGATGACGAAATTGTGTCGGTTCTAATGATATTTACTTTTGTACAGTGGTGCTTTGAACCGAGTTATGAAATTTCAAAGTTTGTGGATCAAAACAATTATTTGTTTTGTCACAACCTGATATTAGAATTAAACAACAAAACCCACCTTTCACTCCCTAAAAAAACAATAAAGAAATAACAAACCCCAAAAAGTTGTTCCCTTAGAAAAAATAAACGAATTTTGTAATTGATCTTAATCTCTTCTCGAATAGAATCAGTAATTATTTTGAATGATTAAATGAAATTTCAGGGATATTTCAATTTTCTTGGCCCCCGACTTTGTTTGTGAACTACGTTACGTATGGAAAATCACCTTCACTTGCAACGAATTACTTGACTTTTGTGGAAAGAGCCATGCTTATTATCTTGCTTGTCGTCGTTGGAAATAAAAAACTATGACTTGAGTCCAAATCCTGGACGAGGTTGTGGCCTTTCACCTCACGCTAAGATAGGCATAACTCTTTTACTCCTATCAGCTATGCGTAAATAGCAGAACAGACAAGATTCTTTGTAAAGCAACCAGTCTAGGAGAAGGAAAACTCTGGTGTAATACGTTCAAAAATTGACATTGAGTCGTAGCCTGCGTGTGGTGGAGGGGTTGGGTAAATTTATTCCTAACTTCCGTAGCTTTATGGTGGACAAATCTGTTTGAGTCGTCACTTCATTGTGTGAAGTTTTAAGGGTATGTTTTACATTTGTACTGAAATGTGAGTGTCCGTGCCATAATGGTTAAGGTGTTGGATTGCGATGTAAAAGTAACCGTATTCGAACCTTATTTTCTCTCTCTTAAATTCACTTTTGTACTAATATGTTTGTGAAAGATGCGAACCTCTTTATTTCTTCAAACTACTTGTTAATCAATATCTCTGCTGTTTCTCTACAAGGTTGGCTTTGACATTAAATAATCTATTCAGGTCGATATATAATAAATAAAAAAAAATCATATTGAATATTCATTTATTATGATTTCTATAATACTATGGTGAGTCAAAAGTTTTGCAGTATTTTGATAAGTGTTAGCTTGCTGCACGTATATCACGTGACCGATGCAATTGAAGTCGTAAGAGGTACCCGATGTGATTAGACGTATCGGTTTGGTTTGGTTTGATTTTATGGCACATCAATGATGCCAAATCCATTTTATACGTATAAACAGTTCTATTTCAAACAATTCGGTTTAGCATAAGTAGGCAGTTTCAATGTCAAAAACAGTTCTATTTCAAGTAATTCAGTTAAACCTAAGTATGCAGGTGCTTTCAGGTACTACTACTTCGGGCCAGAGTAGACCTGGGAGCGATGGCAATAAAGGTGTACTCCGCATCCCCTAAAGCCTACTAGAACCTCACTATCAGATTGTTCAGTGTCATATCCAAGACACTCGTGGTGGTAGGGGAGTCTTACCCCTCTGCAGAGGTGTAGTCGGTATATTCTACAGCCCCAGCCGACTGGGCCACTCGTTGGTGGGGGTCTTACTCCTCTGCAGAGAAGCAGTCAGTGTATTCTGCCGTCCCAGTTGACTGAGGAATAGTCGTATCGTGATTGTTATGGCGCTAACACGTTATACATTGCTCCACTAACCTGGGTGATTTAAAAGCTGAACAGATGAATATGCAACATAATTTAATTTGGGAACTTATGCTTTTCGAGTTGGAACTGGGCCATAACACTGCAAAAGCAACCAAACATATTTGCTGTGCGAAAGGTGAAGGCGCACTTGATCACAGTACAGTAACTAGAAGGTTCAAGAAATTTCGCTCTGGTTGTAAGAATCTCGATCAGAGAAAGTAGGCTTGAAACTTCGGATTATAAAAGCCTGTCCCAAGTCATCAAATTCGGCATCTCACAGTCTAGTTTGGTTCATCACCTTCACGAAATCGGTAAAAGAATCCGGTACTGCCGAATGGTACCTCACATTAACAAACTATTTTAAAACATTTGATTCACATTATTTTATTATAAATCAATTTAAAGAGGAATATAATGAAAATTATATGGATTCGTTTATCTAAAAAAAAAAAAAAGAAAAAGAAATGAAAAAACCTGATAGATTTATATCAGAACAAGAAATACCTGATGTCCTTTTGGAAGGTGCATCACCTTCTAAGAGAATATTTCTGTAAATTAAAACTTGCTATGTATCACACCACCTGTCTATTTAATTAATACACCTGCATTAAATTGTATAAAAATGAAAAAAATAAGTTGTAATGCTATTTATAAATGAGTTCAAGAACGAATTAATTGAAATGATATTAATTTGAATGGGGAAAAATCTTTTAACTTGCAACCGTTTCTACTAACAATGTTCTCTCGGAAACTAATCACATAGATTAAGGAAAAACTGTATTAAAAGATTTGATGAGCGCATGAGATTTATTGATTTATTTCTAGTGTCACTTTTTTATTTATTTTCTCTTTACTTTCTTCATTTTTTTTATCTCCAATTATCCGTCATTTCTTTATTTTTTATTGATTTCTCTTTACTTTTCTTCTCTCTCTTTCTACTATCTCTCTCTCTCTCTCTCTCTCTCTCTCTCTCTCTCTCTTTCTCTCTCTCTTTTACTTCGTAACATTTCGCCGTTCTCCTATCAGCTTCGTCTCACTGTTTTCATCAACTTTCTCTTTTTCACTCACATATTTCTTTTCTCTGTTGACCAATCCTCATCCTTCTCTTCTTTTGAGTGTCACCTTTCTTCACATTTGACTCTAAATAATCCATTTGCAGCTGAGTAATCAAAAATCTTACTTTGATGACAGTATCCTGACCTCGAACCCCCTCCAGTACTTTGTTGGCAGAATCCCAACCTCGAACCCCCTCTAGTACTTTGTTGGCAGTATCCCAACCTCGAACCCCTTCTAATACCAGCCACCTCATATTTTATCCATGTCATTGTGACAACCATGAAGGATTATTTGCCAGATAAGTCGACATTGTCAAATAAAAATCATCACCGAATCGGTATTTATTTTCTCTGAAGAAAACTTTTACAAAGAGTTGGAATTTCAGCTTAATTTAAACTCAAATAGAAATAAATAAATAAATAAAAATGATACAGCAACCGAATACGAAGCTTCTTCCTTCACTCGAACAATCTATCCAAAAGTGTTGGAATCATTTTGCTTTTATCAATTCAGGCTTTTGTCTTTACGAGGTTCAATCTATATATTTACCCAGCCCCTCTCCGCCTCAAGCAGGATGCAACACAAAGTCAATTTTTAAAAGGAGTAAAGTTGGTTTTGAATTCAGTGTTTCCTTTTTCCTCGATTTAGCAAGGTTAAAGACCCTAGTCTGCCTTACTATTTATCCATAACTGGAGGGAGGATAGTTGGATGCATAATTTTTAAAGGGTGGCCGAGTTGGCTGAAGCAGCAGAATACACAAACTGCATCTCTGCAGAGGGGTAAGACTCCCCCAAAGAGTGTCCTAGATATGACACTAAACAATCTGATGTTGAAGCTTTAGTAATGCTGGAGCTTTGGGGAATGCTGAGTACTCCTTCACTGCCATCGCTCCCAGGTACACTCTGGCCCGGTGTGGTTGCACCTGATAGGGTTCTACATATGGGTCAAATATAACAAAACTGTGTTCTTATACTAAACGGAGTTATTTGAAATTGAACTGTTTTTATATTTAACTGGGTGTAAACAAAAACCGTGTACTTATGCTAAAGTGAATTGTTTGAAATAGAACTCTTTGATGATTTACCTGAGTGTAAACAAATGACTAATGTTTAATTGAATTGTTAGTGATACATAGCAATACTTGTAACCATTTAACTTTTTTTGATTCATGCTAAATAGAATTGATTGAAATTAAACTGTTTTATCGCTTAATTGAGTGTAAACATAAATCTGTGAACATATATTCTAAACTGAATTGTTTGAAATAGAACTGTTGACCTTTAAACTGTACTTAAGCAAAATTGAACTATTTACATTTAAGTGTATTTAAACAAAAACCTGTACTTTGCTAAATTGAATTGTTTGAAATTCCGTGAAATCAATTAACTGTGTGCCAAAAGAAAAATGAGCTAAGGCTTGTTTAACAATGTTATCGACAAAATGTGTTTACAAATCATATATTCACTCTATGTATAAAAAGGATTTGGCATTAAATGACTAATGATGATTGATATACCATAAAACCAAACCAAACCAAACCAAACCTTTTAAAGGGTATTAGCGTTATGAAAAATGCAAATATCCTCATCCAGGATTTGAACTCGTGTCGCCGATTTCAATTCATATGTTATGCACCCGCCAAAGGAAGTTTAATATACAGCTAGTAAATTTTTTATGCATACTTACTGGATTCAGGACGAAGTTTTAATGTACAAAATATCTCTCATAGGGAAAATGTGGGTTATCATCGAGAAGGGATCATTTACAAAACTTTTTATAGGAAGGTGCAGATTGGAGATCACGATCATGGTTGCTATGATAAAATGTTGCTGCAAAAATGTTTTACTATGGGTAAGAAAGAGTAATAAAAAAAATTTGAAAATCCCAAATCTTTTTATTTCTTCATTATAAATTTCACGTATTTCCTATTGGTATAAAAATATTTACAAGGGCAGCAGTATAACTATGATTCTAAAAGTCTCAAAATTTCATTTTTTATTGCAACCTTGTACAATGTATCTTAATCTTGAACAATGCTGAAAAATTTACCGAAAATAAACAGTTTGAATAATACGCTTTTGGAAGAGAATAAATCATCATTTCCCTTAGAGAATGGGTGTGACCATTGGATACTTCGCTGACTGTCATATAAGATCTTAAAAAAACATTTTTGACCTCTTTTGCCTCCAGAAGCGTTGTCTGCTGTCCTGCCATTGGACAGTATTGTCACCATGGACATGGCCATTTTACTGTCCATAATCATCAAATAAATCTTTTTCAATTTTTACCCACTTCTACATACTGTTTGTCTATAGAACAACATGTGCACATTTCTTGCTGTTGGGACTCGTTTGTGTATTCTTGCATTTATTCAGTTAGTACATCATGGATATCATCATCATCATCATATCGCGCTGGTAGCACGGATATCCCTGACCCTCTCTCGCCACTCCTCCCTAACGTTCATCGCCCTAGGTAGGTCTTCAGGACAACATCCCGTATCCTCACATAGCTGCTGAATGTATGTTGGTGCTGGTCGTCCTGCTTTTGCACGGCCATATGTGGGGGTCCATAAGAGTACATCTCTTATGAGTTCGTCCCTGCTTCTCCAGCAGTGTCCTGCATGTCTGGCTCGTCTAACTTGAATAGTTTTCGTGATAGGGGGCAGGTGGCCGTACAGTTGGTGTCTTGTGGGGTGTTGCCGCCAGGACTTGTTTAAGATTGCACGTAGCATTCTTGTGTAATTGCCGTCTAGCTTCTTCTCCAGCCGTTTTGTTAGCGTCCATGTAGTGCAGCCATATAGCAGTATCGATGTGACCGCTGCCTGGAAGAAACTGCGTTTCATTTTATCGGTTAGGTCTGATTTCCAAATAATCGATAACCTATTGATAGCTGTCCATGCTTTCGCTAACCTCGTTTCGATGTCCTTTTCGGTTGATTCGACGCTGCTTCCTAGGTAAGTGAATTTGTCTACTAGTTTAAGAGGGGTTCCTTCTAGAGTGGAGATGTCCCCCATTTGGTTACAGCACATATATTCCGTTTTGTGTGCTTTAACATAGAGGCCTATGCTTGCTGCTGCTCGTTCCAAACTATGCAGAAGTGTTTCGGCTTGGTCAGGTGTATTTGCCAGTATCGCTGTCATCGGCGTAGTCGGCGTCAGTAATTGTTGTTGTGGGGTACCTTCTGCTTCTTTTCTTCGTCAGTTCGAAGCCATTCTCTTTGATTTTGTCAATCGATGTTCTAAGTACGTAGTCTAGACAAATGATAAAGAGGTACAGAGCCAGCGTGTCCCCTTGTAGTACTCCTGCTACAATGTCAAAGTATTCTGTGTCTCCATCTGGTGATCGTATTTTTACTTTAGTGTTTCTATAGAGAATCGTTATTGCCGCTACGGTTTCTTTAGGTATGCCGTACGCTAGTAGGATTTGTTCCATCTTTCCTCTGTGAATGGAATCGAAAGCCTTGGTAAAGTCAACAAAAATTAATGTCGCTTGTATGTTTTTTTGCCCGTACACCTTCAAGGATTCTACGGATGGTTAATATTTGTGAGGTCGTGGATCTATTTCTTCGGAAGCCATTTTGGTTTTTTCTAAGTATGTTGTCGATTTCGGGTTCTATGCGGTTTCGTAGTAGGGCATTGTAGATTTTGGCTGCTATAGATGTAAGTGTTATGCCTCGGTAGTTTTTGGCTAATCCGAGGTCCCCCTTTTTAGGGAAGGGGAGTATGCATCCCTTCATCCATCTATCTATCGGATTTTGATTGTATACTGCGTTGCAGTGTCGGAGCAGTATGTCATCGAATTGTCTGGTCTTCCATACTTCCGGGGGAATTTCGTCCAGCCCTGCAGCTTTCCTATTTTTAATTTTTCTGAGAACCGAGTCGAGTTCTTCTTGTGTGAACGGTCCTAGTTTAATGTCTAATTGTTTGCTAATTATTCTGGTGATTGGTTCATGTGTTATTTTCGGTGGGTTTCCTAGTAAGTTTTCGAAGTGCTGTTTCCACAGTTTTATTCTTTCTTGTTGGTTTGCTGCTTTCAGTTTTGCTTTGGCTGTGTTCTTTCTTCTACTCACTTCGTTTATTGTTTGCCTGGCTATCCTAGATTGTCTATCTTCCACCGAGTCTCTAATCTTATCTATCTGATTTTGAATGTATTCTGTCTGTTCCTTTATATATACGCCTGCTAATTGATATTGTGCTGTTTTTAGTTTTAAGGCATTTGTGTTTGTTGGGTTTTTTCGATAGTTTTTGGAGGCTGTTTTCACTAGTGCACGTTTTTCTCTCACCGCTAAAGTTTCCCAAGGGACTCTATATTTAGTTTTGAGTTTTGTTGGAATGCATTTCGCTGCTGCCTCGAGGTGTGCATTGACGAAATTTTCATATTCGTCGTTTGGTGTACTTTTTTCGGTCTTTTCTTGTAGTGTTTCGAATCTGTTTCTTAATTCTAATACGTATTTATCTCTTATATCTCTGTTGTTCAATAGGGCCCAGTCATAGTGTTTGGTGGTCGCTGTTCGTTTGGCGTTTTTTCGTAGGCTTAACCGTATTTTCGCCGTGACTATTCGGTGATCGGTGGACACACCCTCAAAAGAGGAGTATGCCTCGCAATTCATTGCACTATTTTTCCATTTCTTGTTTATAAGGACGTAGTCTATCTGAGTTTTAGTATTGTTTGCGTACGTGTATGTCCATAGTTTCCCCTCCCTTTTTTGGTAGTTTGTATTGAGGCATGCTAATCTATTTTCTATCATGAAATCTGTTAGATGTTGCCCATGGTGAGTAGGAACTTGACTAGATATCTTCCCTACTTCATTAAAAATGTCTAGGACTTTTGAGAATATTTTAGATAAATAAGTTTACCCCTTACAAATTTTTATCAAAAGTTTTTTTTTTCTAAATAAACAATAAAAAGAATAAATTCTTTTTATTGTGAAAATTGGACAATCAAAATCGATATTATTAGACATTATTCATAATAAAACATTTCATCATTGAAATTTCGTAGCCAAAAATAAAATTGCAAAACAAAATATAAAGACTCACTCAGTTTTGATGGGTGGCAAACATCAGCCCAAAGTGATAGATAGATAGATAGATAGATATTGATATATTGATAGACTAAGAAATTAACTGATTTAGATAGATAGATAGATAGATTTGTTGAAACTGAGATAGCTCTTATATTTCGCTTAAAAATTGACCTTGTGCTGTATCCTGATGATGGAGGAATTGGGTGAATACAGATATTAACCCTGGCCGTTTATAGGGAACAGGCTTGGAACTTGCCTAAATATATATATCTATGCAACGATTCCAACACTTTGTAGACTTCTTGTTACATCACATAGCCACTCTTATTCAAAGAAAGGAAGAAGCTTCATATTCTGCTGTGTCATTAAAATAGCCAAAAATGAAATTGCAAAAACCATTGGAATAAAAGAATAAACTTGTATAAAAATATATGTAAGAAGTGAATTTATTTTTGAATTGCTACATATTCATATTTTTGATGACCAATGATACTTAATAATATTTGTTTTGATCGTATAATATTCTACTAGAAATACTTGTTGTATTTTCGAGAAAATTAACTTTTCATAAAAAATAGTAGACATAGACTATCTATCTATCTATCTATCTATCCCTCCGCTCAAATCTTATTTTATCTTGCGTTGAAATTTTCATTCATCGGGATGAAAAGGGTAAAAAAAATTTTTTAAATAAATAAATAAATAAATAAAAGGCAGCTGGACTTTTCAGGAAAAGCAGAAAAGCAAAAGAGAAATATAGAGGAAATGTATTTGAGATAAAGAAGAAGAAGAAGAAGAAGAAGAAGAAGAAGAAGAAGAAGAAGAAGAAGAAGAAGAAGAAAGCAACCCTTGATTATAATAATGTTTAAATAGTTCCTGTAAAGAGGACCCCATGGACTTGGGAGAAGAGCTTTTTTCTGTATCTTCCCACTTGGTCAACAAAGTATTTGGCGTCTTTCCCTCTGGTTCGACTTTCTTCCTCCTTCTCCATCTTACTCTCTCTCTCTCTCTCTCTCTCTCTCTCTCTCTCTCTCACGCACGCACACACACACAAATTATCATCACCCTTGTTCATTCCTTTTCCTCTTATTAATTGGAAGGTGTCAGACGAGTTTAGCTGGTCTGCATATAGAAAGTAGGCGGGAAGTATAAACATACCTGAACCCAATTCTGATTAAAACATGTTGGCTTTTAGAAAACAATGATTTTAGAAATCTCACCTCATTTTTCGTTCTTTTAATCTTTAAAAGAGAAATAATTTGTATTGGATTTTTCTTGCATTTTTTAAATAAAAAGAATATTATGATATTATGATCAGATACTAAAGAATGAATAACCTTGAAAAGGTGTTTAGTGGACTGATTGATTGATTTTAACGGCATATCAACCTGTCTAGGGTTATTTTATGCTTAGAGGTAAAGGAATTGCATTCATTGTACGTTCATATTCACATTTGACTCACAGACAGGTCCCTAACCGGTACAACCACCACAAGTCAGAGTGGATATGGGAGTAATGGAAATAAAGAGATATTCTACACTCCAAAAATCCCTATAACTGGAGCCTCACCACCCGATGTTGTTTTGTTTCATACCCAGGAGACCTACTTTTTGTAGGATACAGTCAGCGAAATGCAAACCCCACCGACAGGGGGCACGAGGTGTTGGAACATATCCAATCTACAACTATGTGGGGCGGCAGAGATCCGTGAGTGGACTATTACAAATTAGCTAAATAAACAATTGAAACCAAACACAGCAGCAGAAATCTCATCAAAACAAGATTGAAAGGGACATTGGACAAATGGACCCGAGGGCATGAAAATTGATGACGATACACAACCCCCAACCCCCAAGGGATGACATAGTCTCTATGCGGCAAGGAAATGAAAAAGAAAAGGAGTCATCAACCCTGAAGATTTCGTAGCAGCAACACTTCAAGTACTCGAAGAATACACAAAAAGAGCCAAAAAATTTCCACTTAGAGGAGCCAATAACAATTATGTCAGTATAAGAACAAACAGTTAAACAACAATTAAAGAGAAAATAGAGAAAATGAGAAGAAGAATTTTATGGATAAATTTAAGTGACAAACTGGTGAGATTGCACCTGGAAATGGCTACGAAGAGGAAACCTAAAAAGGGAAACTTAATCTCTTTTAACAGAAGCGCAAAATTCTGCAATAAGCTCTCATATATCAAGCTGAATATTGATAATACACAACAGAATATCGAGTGCTGATTATGCTGATGAAACAGTTAATCACATTATAAGCGAATGCAGCAAACTGGCACAAAAGGAATACAAAAGTTGGCATGACTGGGTGGGAAAGGTGATCCAATGAGAATTGTGCAAGAGGTTAAAATCTAGTCATGTGGACAAATGATCTATGCACAAACCAGAATCTCTCCTGGAAAATGAAATGCATAAAATTCTGTAGGACTTTAAAACACAAACAGAACATCCAAAACTGGCTGGAAAACCTGACATGGTTTTAATTAGCAAGCAGAAAAGGACTTGCCAACTCATTGATTTTGATTTCCCAGTGGATCATTGGGTGAAATTAAAAGGAAACTGAAAGAGAGACAAATATCTAGGTCTTGCCACTGAGCTGAAAAACTATGGAACTCTGTGTAACGGTGAGAACGATTTGGCTAAGGCGTTGAAAATAGACAGTGGGAACTGGATATCAGAGGAAGAATCGAGATCATTCAGACCACAGCACTGTTAAAATCATCAGAATTACTTAGAAAAGTCTTGGAGATTCGAGGAGACTTGCAGTCATTCAACATCCAATAAAAGACCACCAGCCAACGCTGGTGTGAAAAAATCTCAAGGAGTAAAATAATTCACCATGAGTTTGTGAAAAAAAAAAAAAACCCAAAAAGAAAAGAAAGAAAAAACAAAAAACAAAAACAAAAACAAAAAACAAAGAAACAAAAAACACACGGAAGTACAGCAGCTGCAGCAGCAATTGCAATAAGAAGAGAAAAATAGGAAACATTTCAATTTTACTTGTTCATGAATAAATAAATATTGCAAATCTTACAAAAATTAGTTAAATAATTTAAGTAGAGTTTTTAAAATCAAACAAATTCGCAGACAGAAATTTTATTTTTCAAATTTCTTTGTATAATTTATTATACGTAAACTTTTCAAATACAAAATCGTTTTATTTTTTCATTCTTACTGAATTTTCTCCAGTCATTTTTATTGGGAATAGCACAGAAAAATTAAAATTTTAAAAGTTCACTTTTTCAAGACGTTTTTTAATTTTCATATTTTTATTCATTAATTTTTTTTTCTTTAAGAAAGTCAGTGTATTTTGTGGAGATTTTGCAAGGAATGCAAACTTTACACTTTGTAAAATGAGCACCTGGGTCGAGCACCAACAATGATAATTATAATATTATTGAAAATTTGTTTTCTCAACTCATGTTATTTATGGTATAAGGCCTTTTAAATGTGTGAGATCCGACGAAAACGATTGTGGAGATCAAGAAGAAAAATTTCATGGTACTTCGCGCTCTAAAGGGTTCTTGTTCCATGTGGCATTTTTATGGGAAGGTGAACAAATACCATTAACTTTTCGGCATTTCTCTTTTTGGGCGTCAAAGCACAGAAGATTGCCTTTTGCCCCCTTTATGTGTCATGGTAAGGTGTAGCCAGATGAAAAGAAACAAACACTTTCTTTCAATGATTTTCTATATTTAATCTCTCTTTTCACATTATTGTAATTTACAAAGACTAGCTTTGTTGTATGATGTACCCAGTCAGAATTGAACTCACAAACAATGGTCTACTAGCCTAGCTCCGTAAAAATTATATCTAGCGTGGTGCCTATTCTTTTCATCTTATTTTCTTTCTGGTTGTTAGTTTTATATATGCTATTTACTAATCCTCACTCAAAGCTTGATTTGGCACAAGGCTTTTTTAAAGTGGGATTTCGCCAATGGCCCTGGAGATCGGGGTTAAGTCCCAGGGCGAGTTATACCAAAGACTTAAAAATGGTACTTGATACCTCCTTGCTTAAAACTCAGCATTACAAGGTACATATCAAGGGTAAAGTGGAGTAATCCTGGGAAAGGAGTAGCGCCTTCCCATACACATTGGTGTAGTAGCTATTGAAAAGGGAGCCCTCGGGTCGCCCTTGACTAAGGGAGACAACTTTACTCTACTTACTTACAGTATACGTATGTGAAATCGTTGACAAAAATGCGTTGTTTCTTCGACATTTCCTTGTTAGAACACCCTAGGCATCCATAAGTGATTATATCCTTACCCCTCTTAGTGCAGGGGCACTTTGTGTGATGTAATGGTTAATGAACTAAGTTGCAGCCATTATTAGAGAAATTGATTCTCAGTGGAAGCTCATTATTTTGGTTTTGTGTCAAGCTAAGCTAAGTTAAACTTAGTAAATAATTACAGCGTTTCTCGTGGTGTAATGATTCGCAATTTTGGCTGGCAGATCATTGTTAGTGAATTTCATTCTCACTGGTTAATCTATTATACTGTTCTTGTTCCAAACTAAGCTAAATTTAGAAGTGTAGTAAGTGATTATCTGTCATTAGTGTTGCTTGTAATTAAATGGTGAAAATATAAATCCTTAATCATAATGTTCAGAGGTGAATGAATTGGTTGGTTGGTTTTATGGCATGTCAACCCTTGTTTTATGCCGAAATCATGATCATTCTGACCATTTATATCCGATACAAAAATATATCTGCACAATCATTTTAAATGAGTAAATACTACCTACTTGCAATATCAATCTTATGAGAGCAAATATAGTTCAGAATAATTTAAAACAAATCTATTTGACTCATAGATAAAAAGCTAACAGGAACTACTGTTATGAAATAGCCGAGGGATTTCGGTTCATGCCTTTGAGTTTAGTTAGGCTGAGAACCTTTCGGCTCAGCACATGGGTTGGTTGGGTGTAAGATTAAAGCAGGTGTTAACGCGGGTGCGCGCGAGCGGATGGAGGTGTCACTCAGATGTCATAACAGTCCGAGACGATACTGGGTGACAAGGTGCGGGTGACGTCACGCACCGGAAGCACGCGGAAGTTTGTGTGAGAATTTGAAGAAAATAAGAGTCGGGTTTTGGACGCCGAACGAGAAGGATCGATTTTGGAGCTCGCAGGCGTGAGGCGAACGTGCGCCCGATGGGGGCCGCTCGAGTTGGGGGCCAAATGAATAAGACAGCATAGAAGATTGTGTCTCTCCTCCTTACGTCAAAACTTTTAACTCAAAGTTAATAAAAAGGTTTCGTACCTGAACAAGAAGTAGTTACGTGTTTTTTGAGATTCCTGTTCTTCATATGTTCTATCGTTAATGAACATTACATGTCTATTTCGCACATGGCCATATTCGTGTATATGGCTACGCAACACGACCACTCCGGATCAGAGTGGACCTGGAAATAATGGTAATGTTGTGATTTCCCACTCCTCAAAGTTTACGAATTGGAACTTCGTCATTGGATGCAGTTTAGTGTCATACCTCGGGTTTTAATTCCTTTTTAGGAACCGTTTATCCTTCTTCATGAGATGTATCATTCGAGGCTTTATCGACGAGTGAATTGCTTGTAACAATAAGTTTTTAAAGCAGAACTTAAAAATATGTAATTTGATTCTTTCTTAGAGCATTATTTGTTTTGACTGAACACAAATCTGAACATATGAAATAAACCGTCTCTATTAATTATTTATTTGTCTTCTATTATTTGGCATAAAGCTACCAAATTTCTATTGTATTTTAAGAGAAACTTATTTCCAATTCATTTCTATAGTAAAATGGTTTCCAAGATGCATTATATGACCAAAACGGATATTAATTTCCATTATTTATTACCATACTCTATAGCATTGTAACCCAAAATAGGCTTATGTAGCATTTCAAAAAATAATATATATATATATATATGTGCGTGTGTGTGTGTGTGTGTGTGTGTGAATCTATTCTTGGCTAAAGAGGTTTTACAGTTGGTTTTCAATGCTGGAGATTTTGGTAATGGATAACACCTAATAATATCCATTTTAAGTGTATAATGTTTCTCTAATAATTATTAGAGTATGGTCTACAAAACACTAGTTGTACAAAGATGGCTTTGGCAGTAAATCACTCACGAAGATTGATATGCCATTCAAAAAGAAAGAAGAAAGTTGTTGTCGGGTCATTTATCTCCCGTCTTGCTAACTATCCAAGAGAGGCGAGCAAAACATGCTGGAAAAGCAAGGACGAACTCATAAGTGAATTTCTTGTATGGACTCCTACACATGGACACACCAGTGTTGGCCAACCAGCAAAAACTTACATTCATCAGCTGTGTGAAGACATTTGGTGGCGTCTAATGGCCATTAGAGACGGATGGTGTGTGTGTGTGTGTGTGTGTGTGTGAGAGAGAGAGAGAGAGAGAGAGAGAGAGAGAGAGAGAGTGAGAGTCAAAGGAATTCGTGTTGCTGGCGTGCTTTGATGATGATGATAATCTTTGGTTGAGAAGAAAACTTTTTAAAAATTAGAGATGTCGAGTCCCACCGAAGACTCAAAAATGGTACTTGATGCCGCCTTGCTTAACACTCTGCATTATAAGGTAAGGATCAAGGGTAAAGTGGAGCAATCCAGGGAATGGAATAGCGCCCTTCCTTACACATCGGTGCAATAGTTATTGAAAAAGGAGCCTTCGGGTCACCCTTGACTGCGGTCGCCAACTTACTAATTTTTGGGTGATACTAAACAAGGGATTTTCGAGAATAATCGGTTTGTTTCTATGTAAGATCCAAGTCTTCTTTTACCTAAAGTTGACGGTACCTCAACCAGCAATTTTTTGTTTCGTTTACTTGCTGAAGGTGGGACCTTATGAGATCAGTACATAACACTTTGATCCTCCCAAATTCTCTCACTTGACATTTCCGCTTGCTTTGCTTCTTGTCTTTTTAATTTAATGTTTTGTTTATTTAATGAAAGAGTCATCCAAATCGTTTTCATTCATATAGCCCAGTGAATAAAGAGAGAAAGTAAATATATGTTTTCATTTTATGTTTCTCTTCTTATTTTTAAAGGGCGGAATTATTTTATTTCTGTCTTTTCCTAAAACTTATTTGTTTCCAAATCTTATTCCATTTGGAATTTAACCCGCAAACATTGTTTTCCATTATATCTTAAGAATTATTCACTTTAACGACTCCGCCTCGCCTGCCAAAAGCTCTAGGCAAAGTTCTGTTTAGAATAATATCTAATCACAAAAACAAGTGAATCAGTCATTTAAGGCAGATTTCACAGACACCAAAACAGAAGTAGGCAGTTTCAAGGTAAACCAGTGTTTTGTTGAACCGGGCAAATGTCCTTCGTATTTGTAAAACTGATCTATACAAACATTTCCTTACAAATGATTTGACTTTATTGTTTATTATTTCACATAGCTCCAAAGTCATTAGGCGTAACCAACCATCACGTGTGCTCGTCATGCAAAATACCTGACTTTCATTAACGAGATTCATGAATAGAATCTATCACAGGATTTCTCAAACTTATTACATGATGCACCCCTTATAACTAAATTTAAGTTCAATTCAATAAAATTCGGTGTAACATCGTTGCGTAGCGGTTAATATCCCGGACTGTTACCTCATAGTAAGCGAGTTTGAACTCCAGTTGCGGTATTACGTTCACTTTCGAACTAATAGCCTTAAGAAAGGCATGAACATACATTTTCCTCTCAGCTACAGGTTAAATAGTATCACTGATATTCTTCTATAAGGATGACTTTGACATTAAATAACCCATGAAGGTTAATATACCTTTAAACAAAGAAACCAAATCAAAACTATAACAAACCAAATAAATTCATTGAATATCAAATTACAAAATTTAATTAAAATTACCAGCGTTTAATCGAATTTACATGAGAAAAGAATTAGTAAACTACAAATGATTGGCATTTGAATTCTTGAATTATTTTTAATGGGAAGGGATGATTTTGGCAATGAGACAATCCTAAATGAGACAATCCTAAATCTAAAGTTGAAAGGTTTGCGGGTTTGAGCGATAAATCACCATGTTCTATGCCAAAAGTGCTTCTTTATTTGCTTAGTAAATAATGCACATGGGTAAATTTAGATTTAAGGTAAGGATCACAGATAAAGTGGAGCAATCCAGGGAATGGAGTAACGACCTCCCCTACACGTCTGTGTGGTAGCTATTGAAAAGGGTGCCTTTGAGTCACCCTCGACTAAGATTGCCAACTTTACTTTTCATGAGTGAAACTGAAATCCTAAAACTTCCTACTCTGTGTGTGTAAGTTATTGTATACACATTATCGATGTCTTCAAATAATGTATTTTCGATAGATTCAATAATGCTACAGAATTATTTTAGTTATAACCTGAAGTATTCATAAGAATTTGACATGGGTAGTATGTAATGTTGTGGACCTTTTGAACTTTTACATTATATATATATATATGTGTGTGTGTGTGTGTGTGTGTGTGTGTGTGTGTGTGTGGAGATTCATAAAAATAGAAATAGAAAATAAAATAAAATTAATTCAAAAGTGTAGCAGTTCTCAGAAAGGACCCGCGTATACCTGAAAGACAGATTTACCTGCGCAAAAAGAAACTCTGCCTCATTCAGCAATGACCTGTTGGGCTAGAAAGAACTAAATTTCTTCTGCTGCTGATGGAGAAAACCACGTGTCTGCTTAGCGGCACGCTAGCTCACTCTCCCACCGGGAGCAGCCTTTGCTGAACATATCTACTAGATCAGAAACAGACTTTCAAACTCACAACTCACAGAGTTGACTTCCCTGTTAGTAACCGTCTCTGTTAACATTGCTCACTAAAGACACATACCGGACATGGCCATAAACTTTAAACCTTTACTACTGAAAATGACAAATACATTTCGACGCCTTGTTTGGGAAACGTGACATATTTCTACTGGTTCAGGACTACTTTCCTCGCCACAGAATAGTCATTAATACTCTAAAATAAAGTCGAAATTCAAAAGCCATCTTCGTCTCCTTCCTTCCTTCCTTCCTTCCAAAATCATTTTGCAGCCTTCAAAGACAGAAAAGACACTAACAAGTTAAACGGGGTAAGAAGAAAAACAATTGAGGTCAGATACCTTAAACACGAAATATACAAAACAACACACGAAAATCGATAACCGAACAAATTTCTTTTCTCCATATGTATGTGTGCGTGTACTAAGACAAGTTTTCAAAATGTACCGGGAAAAGCGACCTGTTTGCTGGGCTGTAGAATACACCGACTGCCTCTCTGCAGAGGGGGTAAGACCCTCCCGCAACAAGTGTTCTGGAGATGATACTAAACAACCTGATGATTAGGTTCCAGTATTGCTGGAGCTTTTGGGAATGCGGAGTACCCCTTCATTGCCATCGCTGTCAGGTCCACTTTGCTTCGGAGTGATAGCACCTGATAGCGTCCTATCTACAGCTTAATTAAATGTGGTTTCGAGTGTTTACTGTTTTGACATTTAAACTACGTCCTTATGCTCAACTGAATTGCTCGAAGTAAACCTGTTCTGACATTTAAACTGCGTAATTACGCTAAATTGAATTATCTGAAATAAAACTGTCTTTACATTTAACTCTGTGTTTTGCCTAGTCGGCTGGGGCTGTAGAATACACCGACTGCAACTGTACAGAGAGGTAAGACCACCCTAACGAATGTCCTGATATGACACTAAACAATCTGATGGTGAGGTTCCTGTAATGCTGGATCTTTGGGGAATGCAGAGTAATCCTTCACTGTCATCGCTCCCAAGCCCACTCTAGCCCGGAGTGGTAGCAACTGATTGGGCTCTATCAATGGATCAAATAGAACTGAACTGCGTATTTATGTTAAACTGAATTATTTGAAAAAGAACAGTTTTGATATTTAAACTGAGTACTTATGCAAAACTGAATTGTTTGATAATTCAAATAATCCAGTTTTGCAGAAGTACGCAAAGTTTTTGCCATTGAAACTGTACTTACCAAAACTGAATTGTTTGAAATAGAACTGTTTTGACATTTAATTGTCTGTGGACAAAAACTATACTCATACTAAACTGAATTGTTTGAATTAGAACTTTTTGAGTAAACTGAATAGCTTGAAATAGAAATTGTTTTTGACAATTAAGCTGTGCACTTAGGCTAAACTGGATTATTTGAAATAGAACTGATTATTTGTATAAAAATGGATTTGGCATTAAATAACCAACAAAGGTTGATATGCCATAAAACCCAAACAACCAACCAACCAACTATACTGGAAAACAAAAACAAAATTATAAACGAAGTTGACAAAGAGAGCGCTGTCGTCATTTTAAATAAAACATCTTACAGAACAACAACCCGAGAAATACTAAGAGATGAAATAATATTGATATAAGCATAGACAATTATTTCATATAAAAAGTTACAAAATTCTGCAAAAGACACGATGAAGCATTAAAAAGAAAAAATATTTCTTAACTAACTACATCCCTAAATCTTACAGATTAACAAAACTTCACAAGTCTGAGGAAATAGAAATAGTTGTGGAAATACAAAAATCTGAATATATAGAAATTCCAAACCCCAGTGAACTCAAATTTAGACCCCTAATAACAGACCCATTATGCCCCACAAACAGATTCAGCAAACTAATAGATATTCAACAATAACCGTTTCTAAGTTAGATGAAAAGCTACAATAGAGATGACAACCACTTTTTTAAATTCAGACCACACAAAAAAAGATCCCTTCATACTCATGGTTACTTTTGACATCACGAAGCTAAACATTACCCCCCCCCATGAATTAGGAAAACAGTCTTTATCATTTTGAATCGAAAAATACTCAGAAACCTTACACCCAATATTTACCAAAAGATTTAATACTGATGGTATAGAACAAATCCTAAATAACAACTCTTCCTAATTCGATAACATAAATTACATCGAAGCCCTTTGGACAGTTGTGAGAACTAAAATGGCCCCAAAGTACATCACACTAACCTTAGAGGAAAATCTATATAAAATCATAGGTACAACGACATTATAAAAACTGGATTTATTAGATCACGGAAAAGATACTTCCATTTAAAAAGTCATTACCGTAAACTCCACCCCTTAGACTTTAGCGAGAAGTATGTGGACTATAATCACTAACAAAAACCTCCGACGAAAAAAAAAAAAAATAACCAGACGTAGATTGAATATGTATTGATACGTTCTCACGCACATTCAACTGAAAGAGGTTGAAAGAAAAAAGGAAAAAGGTACAACCGGATATACGTCCATTTATGCGAATGTATACTCACAGAGACAAAGTAGATACTTGTTAATACGTACATATTTAAAATAAATAAATAAATTTGAATTAAAAGGAATCACACATTATCAAAAGAAATACATTTTTAGTCTCCTAAAGCAGGGATTTAGCTTGGGTAGGTGTAGTTGCCAAAAGCACTATGTCATCTGCGGAGTCTGTGTCCATCGAAAGATTACCATAACTCTCACGGAAACCATGTGTCCAAACCGCATCGCTCTTCGCGTGAGTAAACAAGGGGCTCGTTCTGCTGAGATTGGAGCTCTGGCCCCAGTGTTCGAAAAATCGGCAACAGAACTCAAACTCAAACCCAAACAAAAAATTACTTAAATGTAAAAGTGCATATAGCGACATTCAACGTTAGAACTTTATCGAGAAAATTCAACCGAGAATGATGGTATCCACATTTAACAGCAAACCCAGCACAACGATCATTTCCTGCTACAGTCCTACCAATGAAAGTGATGAAAAGGACATCATCACCTTCTACAATGAGCTATCCTCCCTTGTCCGTGGCATCCCCAAAAACAACGTTCAAATCATCGGTGGAGGCATGAATGGTTAAATAGGTAAAGACGAAAACAACAAATTCTGCTTACAAAACTCGTCAAACAGAAATAGGGAACATTTGATAGAATTTTCGCTTGAAAATGGACTCACATAACTGAATACTAAATTCCATAAAAGGAAGGGAAAACTATAGACATACACGTAAGCAAATCAATGTAAAGCGCAAATAGATTACATCTTCATAAATAACAAATTGATTAATAGCGCTTGGAATTGTGAGACATATTCTTCTTTTGAAGGTGTGTCTACTGATCATAGGATTGTTAAATTAAAAATACGTCTGAGCCTACGCAGGAATAGAAAGCAAATAGCCAAAACCACTGTCTATGACGCGCCCTTGCTTAACAATAGCAATAAATATACGATAACACTAAGAAACAAATTCGATGCTCTTCAGGAGATATCAGAAACACTTGCTCTGAATGACGATTATAAGAACTTCATCAATGCCCACATGGAAGCGGCAGCAGAATATATAACAACCAAATTAAGAGCCAAACACAGAGTTCCATGGGAGACATTAATACTTAGGGAAAAACGAGACAGAGTTCCATGGGAGACATTAATACTTACGGAAAAACGAGACAACGTGAAAACAGCATTCCAATGTAATAAAAGGAACCCAACTGATGTTAACGCTTAGAAACTTAAGAAGGCACAAAGAGAACTAATAAACGCATACCTAAAAGAACAAATAGAATAGATTCAAGGCCACATCAATAAAATTAGAAATTCAGTATAAGATAGACAATCTCGAATAGCGTGATAGACAATAAATGAAGTAAGCAAAAGGAAGAGCACCTTGAGAGACACACGTGGAAAAACATTTCAAGAAACTGCTTGGAAACTCTAAGTTTGCGGCGCACTAGGCGATGGTCGGTGTAACATTCAGCATTGGGCATCACTGGTGTGAATGACGTCCTTTAGGTCACTCTTGTGTACAAGGACGTAGTTCATGAGGTGCCAATATTTGGACCGAGGATGCAGCCATGTTGTTTAAATCTGTACTTTTGCTGCAAGATGGTATTGGTGATGACAAGTTGCTTCTCAGTATAAAGCTCCTGCAGCAAGCGTCCGTTGTCGTTGCAGTTATCAACGCTGTGTCTGTCAAGTACTCTTTCCCTGGAATCTGCATCTTGGTCTACTCTAGCATTGAAATTACCAAGGATTATCACCTTGCACCTGCAGGAGTGCTTTGAAGAAAGGTGCGGAGCTCCGAGTAGAACTTGTCTTTTTCAGCAGGTTTAGCTCGAAGAGTTGGAGCGTACACACTGAAAAACATGGTATACACTTTATTTTTCAGAGGAAGGTGCATGGACATCATGCGGTCGGAATGACCAGTTGACAGATTTTCTAGTCTGGAGGCGATGGGGTGACCATGAAACCTACGCTTGGAAAGCGCCCCTCTGTTGTAAGTTTCCCTGACCAGAAGAGTGTGTATCCGGCGCCATGCTCTTGGGGGCTGACTTCTCCTGGGAAGCGAACCTTGCTAAGGTCAGCAATGTCGACATTAAACATGGACAGTGCATGTGCAATCAGAGCTGAGCGACGTTCAGGTCAGTTCCTGCGTCAAGCATGGTTCTGACGTTTCATCATGCGACTTTCAGTATTTTTGCACCCTTGGAGGTGGGTGCATACCTTCCTTGTTTTAGTGTTTTTGGACCGCTTGAGAAGCCCGTTGACCGCAGCAAGCCAGCTGGAGGATGAGAGATAAGCTTCGGAGGGGCATCTTTTCTAGGCTCCTCTCCTTCTGGAGGAAGCAGGGCTGTCCCTAAAGAGGGATGATTGGTCGTTCAGGGTGCTGCCGGGTGATGTTGTCCTCTCAGGTTATCATCAGATGACCAATATCCCGAACCGCCTGCAGGCAGGATATAAACTGCGGCTTTCAGTAACATCTCTCACATGCTGTTTCGCCCCCTTTCCCATCGCTACTGGGTTTAGAAGTATTGGTGGCGTCGTGGACATAGACTCGTCCTTTGAGCCTGCGCAATGAAGATTTTAAGTTGAGTGCAGTGTACGCAGTACTGGCCCCACCCTTTACATTCGTGGTTCATCTGTTATAGCCAAGGAAGCTGGGACGGAGACAGTGAGGTCCTAGGGTCGTAGGTTTTATACCAGACTATCCTTGTCCTAGATGGATTGCCTGCCAAGGCTGTTGAGCTCCATCTGCTTCTGGTATTTAATAGTTATATGACCCATAGCTGGTAATTAAGGTGTCACTCCATTCTCCACAAAACTCTGAAACTCCCGAACCAGAGCCTTACCACTTGTTGTAGTTTAACGTCTTACCTAGGAGTCAACGGAATTAGTTCTACTTTTCGGTAACCGGAGTCATAGAGACAGTGTGTGCGAACAAATTCGCCAAAAACTGCAAGACAAGGATACCTCAGGTGGTCTTGATACACGCTTAGATACCTACCCAAGTATTTCTACGTCTCAGCATAATGTGCTAGATGGTCGTTAAGCAAGAAGCTTCCTTCACCCATTGACAGGTTTTATTTTTCGTCCGGCTGGGTGTCTAGCTACCCTCATCACCAGACAACTTGACCCGATGACCCGACTATGAAACAGGTAGTACAGGATTACCAAATACCCGTAGCGCTATGAGCGACCTGATACAAAAAATAAAATAAAGAATAGACAATGTTTATATCTTAGATATAAAGATAAAGAATAAACAATTAAAGAAGAAATGGACAAAAAGTATCAAATCAATAATATAACATGAGGTACCAAAAATCAGTAAAAATCCGAAAAAAAACTTTTGACTCACTGTAGTATTTTTGCTATTGCATTTTGATATATTGTAGATTTTAAAAGATCTTTTGCTCATAGAATTATAAATATGTCTTTCACACGCACACACATACACACATATATATATATATATATAGTTATAAAAGATATTCAATTCATTTGCAGACTAAATTAATATAGTTTTCAATAGAATTTGTTAATATTGCAAGAAATTATTCCATAATGTAATACAGAATGATTTCTTGCAATATTAGCTAATTCTATTCAAAATTACTTTTGCGCCATGAATAATATCTCCAAATATGATTTTTGCGCCAAAAATAATATCTCCAAAAATGATTTTTTCCGTAAATAATTTTATGGTTTTTACGACAACGCTTGTGGCGTAACGGTTATTGTTCTAGGAAATGAGCACGGTAACAGGAGTTTAAATCTTAAACGAGTCAGTTTGCATGTCACAAAGCACTGATACCTGATGTATTCAACTATTCTCCCTCCATCAATGGTTAAATAAATGGGAAAACTGGGCTCTTTAACCTTGGTATAGTATAGCAACCGCTCTAGGAGAAGGAAAACTCTGAATTCAAACCATTTGTAGACCTGGATAGGGATGGGCTCCGTGAGGCTATTCATACTCTTGATATGCTACGTGAGTTGCACCCCCACGACCAAACGAGGTTACAGAGCCATTGAAAAACTGTGAGAGATCATTAAAATCTTTCTAAGAGTTATTTATTAAGCTTATTTGGACAAAAACCGGAAGAACACAATGTCGAATTCATTTGCAATGTTATACGAGTCTATCTTGCCAAATCTTGCACAACATGTGGCACCTTCGGTTTATCAAAAGAAACAACTATGGAACACTTAGTGAGGAGCACACTCACTACTCAGTAATGTAAATGGGACGAAATTGTTTACAATTACACTACAAAGAGATGCCATAATGATTCATTATGCTTAATTGGGTTTTAGCACAAAGCTAGATATCGAGACACCTTGCTCGGATCGAACTCATAAACAATGGCCTGCTAATTGAGCTCGCTACACCAAGAGAAACCTTTTTTATCATAAGATATTGAATGCAGAATAAATAATCTGCCCCCAACCATTTCTTTTAATAAAAGTTTATAACTTTGGTTATTTCAAATGTGCCAATCATTTGGTTTCAATTTATTCAAACCTTGTTCTAACCAAAAGCAGTCAAAATTGTATAAAAGAAAAAAAAATTGTTAATGAGACAAAATGGCGGCATTGCTTACGGAGCAAACAAAATGGCTGCCGGAAAAATAATAAGAGATGTAAATGGCGATGAGACTAAGTATAATTTGGTGTCGACTAAAAACAAACTGAGAGACAGACAGTTAAATATTTGCGCTCCGTCCGTGATCGACCTGTGAACTAAGAGAGGACAGATTTAGTGTAAAGTTGTCATTAACAGTCAAAGAAGGGTCAAACGTATGAGACAGTCTGGGAATTAAGTAGGAAGAAAATAAAGACGATGTAGAGAGGAGTAAAGAAAGAATCCGTGTTGTCGTAACCCCTTGTTTGAAATGTGGCGTTAGTCAAGAGCAACACTGATCCTTTCTATGTGTATCATTTTGCTTTGGGTATTGTTATCTTAAGGCGATGCATTCCCACTTGATGCCATTATGAGTCAAGTTAATTGGAACATTTGCACACACACACACACACACACGCGTATATATATATATATATATATATATATATGGATAAATGAGAATTTCTGTGTGTTTCCGCACCCGTGCTAATATTAAAATGTCCTACGTCATGTCAAATCGTTAAAAAGATTGGTCAACGTGCTGTGTGTAATATATACACTAACAAATGGCGTTTGTCACTGTCATCGAAAATTCAAATTGAATAATCATTGCTAAAAGATAGATTTGATAACTGTCTCGTGTTTTTTTTTATTTGTAATTTTATTATTTTATTTTCAGATGCAAAAGTTTTATCGCTGAAAGTCATTAAAAATCTATATCAAAATAGTTTTATCTCATTGCTAAATAAGCAAAGATTAAATGAGAAGACATTTAAGAATTACAAAAATTAAATGGTTGGTTACAAACTTGAACAAATTTTTTCCCAATTTTTTTTCTAAAATAAAAGTGTAATGTTTTCCATATCCCAAAATATTTTAGTTTGAATGAAACTTGTTTTACAATTCAGGAAAGCATTTTCTCGCTTTTCAAAAACGTTTTAAGGATGAAAATTCTTTGATGTTTAATCTCCATAAAAAAATAGAAATATTTTCTCATTCAAATTATTCTTATTAGAAAAAAAATTTCAATGAATTAATGGGTAACTAACTTTTACAAAAATATTATAAAAAGGTTTTAATAAAATAAAATAAAATAAAATAAAAACAGCAAATTAAAAAAAATATATAATTATATTCATAACTCAATAAATTGTTGCTAGTAAAAAAATGCAAACAGTTATTTTAACGGAAGACTTATTTCCTTTTATCTAAATGATTACTCAATTATAAAGAAAATAGAAACTGTGAAAATTATAATGTGATTTTTTTTATTATTGACAAAAAAATATTCGTCGTGGGATTGCCGGCTGCCACATTCGCGTAAATGCAAAGCTCTTCTTATGAATTTATCACACCGGTAACCAATAGCGTACTGAGATTGTCAATAGTTCAGGGGTAAGATATCCAATGTAAAGTCACTGGGTTTCGATCCTAGCCTAAAGTATCTCGCATGTCTAACCACACCAAAGAGTTGTGATACAACAAAACATTCTGTCTGTGGATGACAATATATATATATATATATATATATATGTATATATATATATATATATGTATATATATATATATATATCATCATCATCATCATCATGTCGCGCCGCCTGCGCGGATATCCCTGACCGTCTCTCGCCATTTCTCCCTATCATTCATCGCCTCCGGCAGGTCTTCAGGATTACAACCCGTGTCCTCACATAGCTGCTGTATGTAAGTTCGTGCTGGTCGTCCCACTCTTGCACATCCATGAGTGGGGGTCCACAGGAGTACATCGCTTATGAGCTCGTCCTTGCTTCTCCAGCAGTGTCCTGCGTGTCTGGTTCGTCGAACTTGTATAGTTTTTGTGATGGGGGGCAAGTGTCCGTATAGTTGGAGTCTCGTGGGGTGTTGTCGCCAGGACTTGTTTAATACTGCTCTCAACATTCTTGTGTAATTTCCGTCCAGCCTCCTCTCCAGCCGCTTCGTAAGCGTCCATGTGGTGCATCCATATAGCAGTATCGACACAACCGCTGCCTGGAAGAAACTGCGTTTCATTTTATCTGTTAGGTCCGACTTCCATATGATCGAGAGCCTATCGATAGCTGTCCATGCCTTCGTCAGTCGTGTGTCGATGTCCTTCTCGGTTGATGAGACGCTGCTACCTAGGTAGGTGAATTTGTCGACTAGTTTCAGAGAGGCTCCGTCTAGTGTGGCAATGTTGCCTGTTTGGTTGTAACACATATATTCGGTTTTGTTTGCATTGACATGTAGGCCAATGCCAGCTGCAGCTCGTTCCAGACTATGTAGTAGTGTCTCTGCTTGATTAGGCGTATTCGCTAGTAACGCCAAGTCATCAGCGTAGTCGGCGTCCGTGATTGTTTTTGCGGGGTACCTTTTGCTTCTTCTCTTAGTCAGCTCAAAGCCATTTTCTCTGATTTTGTCGATCGAAGTCCTAAGCACATAGTCTAGACAGATGATAAAGAGGTACGGGGCTAGTGTGTCTCCTTGTAGTACTCCTGCAACAATGTCGAAGTATTCCGTGTCTCCATCTGGTGAACGTACTTTTACTTTGGTGTTTCTGTAGAGAATCATTATCGCTGCTACGGTTTCTTTTGGTAGGCCGTAAGCTAGTAGGATTTGCTCCATCTTCCCTCT